>CM070039.1:18347471-18365385 GCA_036250615.1 Ptychadena robeensis
TGCCTAATAATTCTGCACTCCCTGTATGCTTAAACTACAGTATGCATGTAGACAGCAGTAGTAGCAAAAGTTTAGAATGTTTTTGATTAGTTGACCCATTTGGTCCCAAAATTCCCCATTCCCTTCAATAATACATGTATAAGGCCTGCAATATGGATTTCAGGGACCCCAAAAGTTTGCATACTTAAACTAGACAATAAAGAGAATCACTTAAAATGAAAACTCGCCTTTATTTTGCTAACAACAATTTGTTATCTACTAAAATGTAGTTTTTAACAATCTCATGGAACCTACCAGTACATGAGCTCACTGTAATCCTAAAAATAATTAATATTGTGGTAGAGATTTTTTTTACCTTTTCGCAAACACATATAACTAGTGATGGCCAAATGCCTGTGGGCATTCGTGATCGGGTTTATTGGACATTAATAAATGTCCAATGTTCTCAGCGAACCGTCATTACTATTAGCCATACATGGTTCGATTTTCTGCTCGAGCGATGAACGAGTGGTGGACGCTGCGTTCATTTTGTCGGTGAACATTTGCTGATCGCAGGAAGAATAGAACAAAAAACCTTCCTTTGAGCGGGATCGATCAGGGAACAGACATATCTGTAAATCCCAGTTAATCGTGGATGGGGGACCACACAGCCCCATCACAGCCAGCGCTGCCTGACACACAGCACAGAGCTGGGAGCCAGGACACAGGAAAGGGGGTGGAGCCAAGCAGAGGTTGCTTTGCAATGTGTGGGGAGACCCCTCCTTGCAGCCACCCTGTGTCCCAGTCTCATCTCTGCCTGTCAGCAGCTCCCAGCCGGTGTTGTGATATATTTTCCTAGGGAAAATACACTGGATGACTCACAAAGCTGCTTCTTTTATGGGGGGAGTGTGCTCCAGGAGGGAGAAAGGTGTTATTGGCTAACACTGTACCTTCTGACTATGGTGAGGGCTCTGAGCTTTATGAATATTAAAATATAGGTGGAGAGTCGAACACCCCTACTGTTAGCCGGAGAGGAGAACTTAAAACCTGCTGACTGTCGTTTGTATATGATATCATTAAGCAATTCAGTGTTTCTAATTCTAGTGAAACCTACAATAAAACATCTATGTCTGTTCAATAGAAAGTCTAATGATGTTATAAAGTATTTTTTTTGCTAAGTTATAGAACTTGCAGAGCATAATGCAATTAGGGTTTATGTTAAAACACATCAAAGTACTGTGTAATAAGTTTCAAGGTTTTAAACAGTTTTTATTTGTGTCATTTACTTTGGAGGTCAAGACATCTTCATGACAGAAGAACAAAAGAAATATTATAATGCCATGAAAAAGCTGGGATCAAAAAAGCCACAAAAGCCCATCCCAAGGCCACCGGTAAGTGAATCATATTACTGATACCCACCAAAACAATCATTCTTACAAGTCTAATGAGGGAACACAAGTTTTCATATTCAACAAAGTCCCTCCTACTGCATATAATTGGGTCATTTCATGGTCTTCTTAGTTGGTTTAGGAGGTTGGTCAGGGGTCCTCAAACATTTTAGGAGGGGGCAGTTTATGGTCTTTCAGACAGCTGTGGGGTGAACTGTGGTTTTAAAAAAAAAAAGATGTCGATTCTGTAGTGCAAAAAAACATAAAAGAACAATGGGAAGTGTGAGTCTATTTTGTATGATGATATATTTATGATTATATTTATATCATTTCACATCAACCCCCTCACATTCTACCCCCCCACCTTAGTGTCAGTATGGGACCCCTCACTAAGTAATGAAGCAGTGGTCTTCACCAACTTCTCTGACAGCAGGGCCCATATAACTCTCACAGTACAACTAGATATCATACATCATTAGAAGTTAGTTAGTAGCTATCCACTGTGACTACCATTTAAAGCACTAACTGCAACCTGCATATTAGAGCTGTCAAACAGTGCTTTTCTCCTGTCAGATTTTGCTACCCTTGCATATGCCTTCTCTGACTTTAAATCCCCAGATCTCTGAAACCTATTTCTCTGAAGTCCAAACATATTCTTGGTAACTAGTTTATCACTAAGAATAATCACCATCCCAATTTCACACCCCTAGCTGCAACCTTTCATAGTTATGTTGATGTTTCCCTGCAGTTTGTAAACTGGCATAAATTGTATACACTTAACAATAGAAATCTGAAACAATTCTGATAGTCTGGCAAGCTACACTTTTACAATAGTGTATACATGATAAAGTTGTTTGCTATTTGTAGTGTTTAAGATTTAATTGCAATTGTAAAACAAAATGCCCCTCCGCAATACCGTGTTCTGCCACAAGATGCCCTCAGGGTACCCTTGCTGTCAATATACACATCACCTTTCTTTCTGTAAAGCTGGCTTTCATGGCAGATCAGGGAAGACTAAGGGTATGAATGAAAAGCCTTGATGGGCCATATGCAACCCCTGGGCTGTTGTTTGCTGACCCCTTGTTAAGATGGTAACAAAAACAAATAGATGTTGTGTTAATATACATATTTCCTTTCTAATACTACACTATCCACAGTACTTTGGTTACATACCTTTTCAGATTAAATTCGCATTAATAGAGTGTAAATAGCATGAACTTATTGACTTGGGGCAAGGCCGACAGAGGAAGTGGCCGATTCAACCCCTAGCTTACACCTTAAACTAAAATAAAGACATGACGCAATGTTCAAGTTTTAAGTGGAATGTATGAAAGGACACAGCTTACAAATACAGTTTATTAAATAAATGAACATTCCATAAACTTAGCAATAACCATTAAACTACTGCAAAGGTCCCTGACAGCGCCCTTAACAATGACCGAGCTCTAAACCAACCTGTACCGGCCACCAGTCTTAAGAGCTCAGTGGGTACTAAACTTCCCCCTGACGCCTTCTAGACCCATCTCCCATTGGGTCATTGACCCTTACACGCTCTCAGGGTGGACGAAAAGTGATTGCCCCACCATGAGGACGTCACCACACAGACCTTTTCATACGTCTACACCAAGGAAACTGCCAAGGACCTGCCTGCTGTGATGTGGCAACTGTTGGAGAACAAACATAAGTGCAGGAATTCACAGATGAATAGACAAAATAGGAAGGAAGTAAAGCCGGGTCCAGGGAGGGAGGGAGAGTCCGGCCGAAAGGGGATCTTCCCCTTCTGCTGCCGCTTTACATTTAAAAAGAGGCTCCGCCTACTCGCGCATCATAGCTCCTACAGACTAAAATATTATATGGATAGACTTTGTGTACAAACACTAACTGCATATTGCGAACCAGTGTAGCATACAACAAAATAATTTAACAAGCTTCGGTTACAACTGTAATGTATTGACTTTAACATGGTATTCTACATGTAAATGCCAACACTGTGTCACATGATAATCAGGTGATCAGGTTTAATGCTACCCGCTTATTTCTGGCAGCATTTTTCTTTGCATTGAAAGCATTTTTTGGGGGCGGATACTTTATTTTGCCGGTTTGTACCATGTGGTAAAGTCAAGGGCATATTTTTTTTTTTACAAAATGGCAAATTCAAAATTTACAAGTTATCTTTAAAAAAAAAAAATTTGATTTGTGGGCAAAAAGTGCTGTATGCACAACTCAATTCATTTACTAGCATGTAGGACAGACATTGTCATTAAGTGTTTACTGATTATAAACTGGTTTGTTGTTCTTTTGCAGAATAAATACCAAGGTTTTGTATTCGATATCGTGACAAGGCAAGCCTTTGACATCACCATTATGATACTTATTTGCCTTAACATGGTGACAATGATGATTGAAACAGATGAACAAAGCCAAGATATGGAAAACAACTTGTACTGGATCAACCTGATCTTTATTGTCCTGTTCACTGGTGAATTTGTTATGAAACTGGTCTCACTGAGGCATTATTACTTCACAATTGGCTGGAACATATTTGATTTTGTTGTCGTCATTCTCTCCATTGTTGGTAAGTTTTATTAGCATAGTAGTAAAATTACTCTGCATTACATCAAAGCAAAAAGCAGTGTGGCTGAAAGGCATTAGTGGGATTAATACAACAACACCCATATATTAGTGCCCCTTCCTCCCATCCTTCCAGTGGTTTTCAACCTTTCTATTGTCGTGACCCTTTAAACTTACATTTGGTATACGAAAGTGCCATCTCATAGTGTCCCTTCCGCTTTACAAATACCGGAAGTGACACTATGCAACGTCCTTCTGGCACGATTAGGTAAGTGTTATGTCCCCTCCCTCCTATTTTCACACCCTGCTTGTGCAGATGATGTGCAGAAGAGGGCATTACTCTCCCTCATAACTGCATACCCCAAAACAGGAGCACTGACGCTTTCAGTCACACAGCGACCCCTGTGAAATGGTAATTTGATCCTCAAATCAAAGGTTGAGAAGCACTGCCCTATGGGAAGAATAGTGTCCCATTGTTGGTGTCAATAGGAGGTATGATGTTCCTATGGTTGGACCAATGTCCATATTCAGCCAACAGGTCAAAGTTTTAGGACCAAAATATAGATTCTGGACAGAAAATGTTAGTCCTGATGAAGGTAGCCACTAGAATGCTAAAATGTTATTCTTTATGTTGGACGTAGTGGTCTTGTGTAGATCACATACAAGAAGCTTCCAGTCAGCAGATCAGTGAAGAAGAACTTTTCTTGTGATTCACCACAGGGATAACATGTGCAGAACAATAAAATGGTGAAGGTGGAAGGAAGATAGGAAGAACAACAGAGAATGCAGTAGCACAAACAGTATATACAGCAGTGGTGGCCAACTGAGTTGATATGGAGGGCCACAAGTGCGGCCCTCGGCATCACTAAAGGGCCGCACTTGCCATAACATTTTAAATCTGTATTGACTTGTATAAGCATTTTCTAATGAGGGCAGGCAGAGCTAGAAGACGTTATTTTTCATTTATAAATAACACTTGTTTTAAATGATACTTCAAGCATTAGGGAACGCTGTAGTGTGGTGATGCACATTTTGTGTCATATATTCATCAAAGGTTATGTGCCTCATAGATGTCATTGATGATATCTATGGGGCACATAACCTTTGATTCAAAGGTTATATGCCTCTTTTCTGAGGTTATGCACCACATACAATAATCCCCAATTCGTTGGTGGAATAGTGGGAGCATAGGCACTCATCTTCTTAGACCGGGATATTCTTAGAGCAGGAAGCGGAGGAGAGGTGAGGGACTTGCTCAGGCGCTGTCTGGGTTGCCGATTGGCTTTCATGTGCCAGAGCGAGTCCCTCTCCTCCTCTCCCCTCCCGAAGAAGATCCTGGGCGAGGACAGGTGAGTTCCTATGCCCTCTGCATTAACAGTAGGTTTCGGGGGCCGCAAGTGGAAGACCAAGGGGGGCCGCCAAGGAACGCCCAAAGGGCCGCATGCGGCCCCCGGGCCACAGGTTGGGCACCTAGGATATACAGCACTAATCTACACAGTGCCATCTGCTGGACATATGAGCATAATACAGTTTAAGAACAAAACAATTGTTGCATTTATTCCAACACTTTATATTAGTGGTGGCCAACTGAGTTGATATGGAAGGCCACAAGCGTGGCTCTCAGCCTCACAAAGGGTCGCACATAACATTTTTTAATCTATACTGACTTGTATAAGCATTTTATAATGAATGAATGACAGCAGTTACAGCTAGAAGACATTGTTTGTCATACTTACATTATACTTCAAGCATTAGGAAACATTGTATTATGGTAATGAACAATATTATGTGCCTCATAGATATCATCAAAGCCCCTATTCTGAGGTTATGTGCCACAATATATATTATACCCCCCCCCCCCCCCCCCCCCCCGTTCATTGGTGGAATAGTGGGAGCATAGGCACTCATCTGTCTGTTCATCCCCCCAACACTACAGGAGGAGAAGGACTTGCTCAGGCACCATCTGGGTAACTGATCACATAAGTTTATCGCTTCTCCTCCTTTCCCTGATCTATGAAGGTCCCAGGCGAGGACCTATCAGTGAGGGATCGGTGGACAGGTGATGCATTAACAGTTAGGTTTCGGGGCTGGCAAGTGGAGGACAGAGGGGGGCCGCATGTGGCCCCGGGCCGCAGGTTGGCACCTAGGCTTTATATACTACAATCTACTTATTTTGTACATTTAGTCCCATATGTGAGAAACACAATTCAAAATCAAAATTTGTGATGATCAGATTTCAGTTCTTCTTTTTTTGTAAAATTCAGATGTGTGTCCTTATAAGACTACGGTGCTTATCTATAAACCTATTGTGGCTGTTATATTTTTAGTTGTAAGGCTAGCTTCCTGTCTCTTGGTAATTTCCTTTACTTTTTACTTATTTAGCCATAAGAGCAGGGGTCACTCAGGATGCCGGGAGGCATAACTATAGTTTTGAAATTTATAGTTATAGTATAGTTTGGAGATCGCTGACATGCAAGTCCAAAATTTTTGGGGGGTTAAGTAATTAAAATACTAGTAAAGAGTACTGCCACTGCAGGTACACCTAAATTTCACACCCCTAAATGCAACCTTTCATAGCTATATGAATGTTTCCCTGGGGTTATTCAATGGGCATAAACTGTATACACAATTGGAACAATTAATTAAGGTATTCTAGAGAAGTTAACCAGTAGTATATATATGATATTATGTCAAACTGTCAATACAGGCACTCAATGTATTTAAGCTTTAACCCTTATTTCAATTGGAAAAAAAAATCCCCCTACAATACCACAAGATGCCCTCAGTGCACCCTCACAACCGCTGTATGTCAAATCTTAGGCTTTCTCTGTAAGATAGCTTGAAAACATTGGGGTTACTGCTTGAGGGGGCAGATTAACAACCTTAAAGAACCATATATGGCCTGGGGCTGTAGATTGAGGACCCATGCATTAGAGGGTCTGTCAGTTCACTGCTGTAGACTATGGGCCAGGGGGCCATACATTCCAGTAGACTAGTCAACATTTCATGATCATCTCTACAAGGGGCATATGGTCTTGCTTACACAGTCAGGTGCTTTTAAAATTCTGCCCTCCAAAATTAGCAGTGAAGCAGAAAACAAATTGAACATGGTGCTTCAAAATTACCTTTAAATGCTTAAAGAATTTAATGTTTAAAATCAGAAATTATGCCATTTTCATTGTATAGTTTGCACACCCTCTTTAATATTGTTCCTATATTCTTTTTTAGGTATGTTTTTGGCTGACATGATAGAAAACTATTTTGTTTCTCCAACATTATTCCGAGTTATAAGACTTGCCAGAATTGGGAGAATCTTGCGTCTCATCAAAGGAGCCAAGGGAATTCGCACTCTGCTGTTTGCTTTGATGATGTCACTTCCTGCTCTATTCAATATTGGTCTTTTGCTCTTCTTGGTGATGTTCATTTACGCTATCTTTGGAATGTCCAACTTTGCCTATGTCAAGAAAGAATCAGGAATTGATGACATGTTTAATTTTGAAACATTTGGCAACAGTATGATTTGCCTGTTCCAAATCACGACATCAGCTGGGTGGGATGGCTTATTAGCACCCATTCTGAACAGTGGAGCTCCAGACTGTGATCCGCATGCAGAACACCCTGGAAGTTCTGTAAAAGGGGATTGTGGTAACCCATCCGTTGGGATTTTCTTCTTTGTAAGTTATATCATCATATCATTTTTAGTGGTGGTAAACATGTACATTGCTGTAATTTTGGAGAACTTTAGTGTTGCAACAGAGGAAAGTGCAGAACCTCTTGGAGAGGACGACTTTGAAATGTTTTATGAGGTTTGGGAAAAGTTTGACCCAGATGCAACACAGTTCATTCAGTACAGTAAATTGCCTGATTTTGCTGATGCCCTGGATCCTCCTCTTCGTATACCAAAACCAAACAGAGTTCCGCTCATTGCAATGGATCTTCCCATGGTAAGCGGTGACAGAATTCACTGCCTCGACATCTTGTTTGCCTTTACAAAGCGAGTGTTGGGTGAAGGAGACGAAATGGATAATCTTCGTCAACCAATGGAGGAGCGTTTCATGGCATCCAATCCTTCGAAGGTCTCTTATGAACCAATCACTTCTACCTTACGGAGAAAGCAAGAGGAATTGTCGGCGCTCATCATTCAGCGGTGTTTCCGGAAATATCTTTTACTGAAGACTATTAGACAGGCTTCTTATATGTACAGAAAAGATAAAATGAAAGAAGCAAATAGCTTACCTATTAAAGAAGACATGGTTATTGATAAGCTTAATGGAAACTCTACTTCAGACAAGACTGATATGACACCCTCTACAACATCACCTCCATCGTACGATAGCGTAACTAAACCAGAAAAGGAAAAACACGAAAAAGACAAAGCAGAAAAAGAGGACAAAAGCAAAGATGCCAGGGAAAATAAAAAATAAACCTGCACATTTTTTTCATTTGTGTGATAAATTGTTTACAACCTGTGAAGATGACCCATCTGTGTCAACAGGACTCCTGTGGGAGATCTATGCCAAACTGACAGTTCTCGCATACATGTACTCAAGGTCAGTGCCTATAATGAGACAGTGACCTCTCGTCAAGAAATGGTGTATCAGCCTTGACTGGTGGTTACTGTTTAAATAACCAGTTGACACTTCGTACGCAGATGGCCCAAAAATGGCTTCAGTCTGTCAGGACCAGTCAATGGCCTCAGTCTGTCGGGACCAGTCAATGGCCTCAGTCTGTCGGGACCAGTCAAGGGAATGCAAACTTATATTGTTTGTGTGTTTCACATAAAACACTGTAGTACAATAAATGTGTCCACTGTTTGCATTTTTTGATTACCATACTGCCATATGTTTACAGACTTGTGTTAGTGGATCAACTGTTTTTTTATTTTTTAATTTGTAGGTCATTTATTTATATATGTGACTATTTTTGTATATGGGTTTTACAGTACATTGGGGATATAATACAACCTTTAAAAAAAAAAAAAATATTATAAGACGAAAAAAAGACGACCACACACTGTACACGCGAGGAGGTTATTCACAGCAGTCAGTGGGCACTCGTAGAATGGCACGCCTAAGCTTGTTCAGATATTGACACCAATGTGCGGGCTAGGATAGCACAGTGTTTACACCTACAATAGAAGTGACTGTTAAGCAAAGTCACTGTTACAAGATAAATGAAGCATCCCTAATTGAAAGGAATGCATTTGGTAAAATTCTACTTAAGGTCGTCTTGCTACTCAAAAACCCACGAATCGGAAAGAGCACTCCCGTCTTTGTCCAGACCTCTAGGTCTTCTTTCATATTTTGCAGTAAAACAAGTCATTTTAAATAAACCATATATTAATAATGTACAACTGGCTGCTGCTACAGAGGAGCGGATATAGGTTTGGATCAAAAAGAGTAGGAAAGATATCAATGGAGTGCATACACTTAAACCAAAATGGAAGATTCTTTGGATTGTGAGTGATATTTAGTGAACAAGAATATTTAATAAAACAAAAATTCCTATCAATATAGAGTAATGTCACTTATTTGTATATTTATTTTATCGATACAGTTATATTCAATAATTATGCACTGTCAAGTTATATAATGAAGTAGGGACTGTGGTGTGGTTTTAGAGGGAAAGCATATATTTAAGAAGATATATATAACTGTTTATTAAAAAGGTTCATTATGGGTAGATGGTTAGTCACTTGCAGAGAGTTAGGAAACATTGTGCAAGTTGTGGTCAGCGACTCAAAATCTTTTCTCTGACCCATTAGGTGCCTGTGAACTCCCAAGTCTTTATACTATGGAATTAAGTTAGGTGTGTTTTGCCAAAGGACAGAAACTTCTATTGTGTTTGTCTAAATGGTTTGTTTCCTCCCAAGACAACAGACCAGATGGCAGCACAACGTCAGCCATTTTGAAAGTGTTCCATAGTGGAATGTACAACTGATTTTAGTAAGGCAAAACACACCTCCCCCTAAGAAGCATGTCTATAAATGCTTAACTATTTAAATCAGTAGGTTGTGGCTGTACTATGTATAGGGCCCAATGCCGCTTAAAGGGTTTAGACAGTACCAATTGACAAGATCTATATGAAATGCCCGCAAAGACCTTTGTATGTCATGCATTTCCAGTTCCGGAATCCATAGAGGGAGAATGGCCAATATGTGCTTCATTGCTGTTAAATATCAAGTTTGTTGATGATCTTAGAACTTTCTGTCTACAACAAATAGGCTGATGTGATCACATGATGACTTATTCCATGAGATGCCATCATGAAAAAATAAAAAAGACAAACAAAAAAGTGTATCATTTATCGACCAATTAATCAATAAATGGGCGTCTTCCCCGAATGATTGTAATTATTTTTGCCACAAACTCATGCAAAAGAAACTGTTGCTTCGTAAATGAAGAAATAGCTGTGTTAACACTGTTGCCAAAACCAGTTGTGTACTGTCAATTCTGTGTTACTGAAAAAAAAAAGTGATAGTACCTTAAAAATGTTAATGTATACTCGGTCTTTTGAAAAAAAAAATGCAAGTGTTTTGATAATATATTATATAAACTGTCTTGAATGTACATTGTAGATAAAACAGCAATTGTATTCCACTTAGCATGTCACCGTATGGGACTCCGACATATATTCCATACAAAGTGTCTTAAATCTATTTTTGTCTTATACAGTGTACAGGATACGGTATGGACACGCGACATCGACATATAAGCAGGGCCGCCATTCATCACAATTTTTTTCTTTCTTTTTTTTTTTACGTCTGAAAAAATCTTTACCTTGATCTTTATGTGACATTTTCTAAGATTCTTTCTTTCAGCTGATAGTTGAAAATAAATAAAAATAAGTATTGGCTACTTACATTATGTTTGGGTATGTGGTATAATTAATGACATGGTTTTATTGCTGTTTGGTTATTCCTATTTAAGTGTCTTTGAGGTCTAGTAGCAATCGTTACCAGTCATTTAAAGTGGACCTACCACCAGAAATCTATGTTTTTATGAATGGCACTAGAAGTGCCAATAATAGGGAGGAATGCAGTAAAAAAAAACCTCAAAAACTTTCCTGTAATGACCATTTTAACAAGATAACCCTCACTTCCTGGTTCGCTGAAGGCAACACATGAAACTGGGGGTGCAATATCGTAGGTGGCCACTGGGAGGCGTTCAGTGATCTTCTATGGGAATTTTCAAAGCAGATCACTGCTTCCTGTGACATCCTGCCTATTTCTGCCTAAAATGAACCAGAAAGTGAGAAGAGCTGTGGGATAATCTTATTAAATTGCTCATTACAGGTAAGTTTTTTTTCCCTGCATTCCTCCCTATTATTGGCACTTCTAGTGCCATTCATGAAAACATAGATTTCTGGTGGTAGGTCCGCTTTAAGTATAAAACATTGGCATTGATTTATTAGCATGTAATGAACAATTTATTTGTATTTGACAACTTTATTGACTTCAAGGCTGAGGTTCCACTACGTTTTGCCAAAATGAAAGGGTTGCTTACAAAAGAGGCCAGCCTCAGCCTCAGGCTTTGTCTCCACAGTGCTGAATGATCCATCGGGACCCCTACATTAAGCGCAGTGCTTGGAGGGGGTCCCGACAGATCACATACACATTACCTGCTCGGCAGATGCTCCGCCGATGCAGGGGTTAAAGTACTGCCCTTGCATCATCGGATCAGCTCAGTGCCGTAAGAACAGAGCATCTGCCTAGCAGGTAAAGTATATGTGATCCTTGGGGACCCCCGACAAGCGCTGCGCTTAATGTAGGGGGTCCCAACAATTCACACAACGCTGTGGAGACATAGTCTAGAGTGCAAGAAATGTTTTCACACCTTGATGTCAATAAAGCCAAAAAGTAATATAAGTACATGTTAAAATTTTATGTAATGCATCTACTTACACAACCAGATTCTTTAAAAGGATGTCTTCTGTTCAGCACACGGCCACAAAGCTCGCACACCAAGACAGAAGGTCCAGGCAACGATGTAGGAGATATTTACAAATTTACTAGCATAAACAATATTTACAGGCACTTCACCATCACCCAATTGACAGGGATGGGGCATCAATCTTAGGAGCTACAGTTCCAAACACTTGCGCCTACTGGTACCTTGGATTAGCTGAAGGCTCTCTCACCAGAAAGGAGTTTAGCAGCTCTTGACAGGAAGTCATGCTCAACCAGCGGAGAATCTAACTCAGAATGCCTGTGTTTAGGTGAGTGTATCCGGACAGCATCAGAAAAGCCCAGGAGCAGGTATGTATGTACTCTCAGAGGGGGTTGGCTTAAGGCCAGTAGTTGGGCAGAATATAATTGATACAGTGGAGTGGAGAGCAGCAAAAAGGAGACAGCCGTCTGGACATGTACCCAGCCTCATGTAGGCAGCAGGTGCAAGACCCTTAAAGGATAAGCACCAAATAAATGTATATACAGTAATATTTACACAGTATACAGGGCAGGCAATACAGTATACAGAGCAGGCAATAATACAGTGAAAACACCTACATATTCGTGAATAGTACCTGTCACTGTCCTAGGCTGGGGAACACAAGGAAATATACACATATTTATAAAGTGTATAAACTGTACAGATAGTGCCATGTTACTGGTCACTATAAGTCTAAATATACAACCAAAATAATGTTCCAATGTTGACAGCGAAAAGAACACATTTAATTTGCTCACATTATGTCCTCCTGGTTGTAACTCGAATACCAACCAAAAACTTGATTCAAAGTTCTTGACAATCCAACTTCATGGAGAAGCATATATTTATAGGGTTAAATACATAAACTGCTTACCTTATGTACATTAAAAGAAAAAAATTGAAAAAACGAATGACACCCAGCTTACGGTGGGGAATGCAGCAGCTAAGGTACAGGCACACACAGCAAATGTACTTTGGTTTTGGGATGTCATTTGTGGGTTAATTATAAAAGCTCTAAGGATGATATCTTCAGGAAAGGTTAGTAGGACATTTAAAAAAAAAAAAAAGTGTTGCTCTAGCTTTGTGTAGATGACTTTTAAATGTAAGCACACGCACGGGGGATTGTGGCAGAGCACAATAATCTTCCGCTCTCCGGGAGGTCCCCTGCATTGCTTGTGTGCTTGGGAAAAGCGGCAGCTTCTCCAATACATGGAGGTCAGTGGCGCTGCCTAACCCCGCCCCTTTGGAGTCAACGGTGATGTCATTGGGGCGGGCACGGAAGCATCAACAGAATCGCCAAAGGAATTTGGCAGACAGGTAAGTTTGTTTATAGCTATCTCGGGGTAACACCGGAGTATAACCAGATGACAAACCAGGTTAATAATTTTTGACTTGAATGCTAGGCACAAGACCCCACAACCTTTCCCTACACCTGCAGGAATTTTAATTATTGAAATTAAGTTACAAAATCGGGCCACAAGATTTTTCAATTCAAAGTTTTCCCAAAAATTTTGGGTACTGAAAAATTCTGCTTATACAGGAGTACATACAACACTCAGGAGAAGGAGGATAGGTACTGATGAATTATGAGGTGCAATACCGTTTGCCCGAATATAAAGCCATGCACGGGTCGATTTCCCACACGATTCCTGGCCGATCAATCACCGGGCGCGTGCACTCCGATCGATCGACTTGGCCCCCAAATCGGATCGGCCAGAGAACCAACCTGTTGGTCTTTTCTGATCAATTGAGCACACATCAAGGGGAGTTGACATTTGTGAAGCGATCGATCGGGAACAGAATCGTCCAGGAATCGGTGGCCTAAGGTGGTAGGCACAGACTTGATTGGGCGATCGATCGACGCCTGTGGCTTCACCGGAATCGATCGGATGGGCGATCGATCGCTCACGAGTCGACACATGTATGGCTAGCTTAAGACCTACCCCGAAAGTAAGACCTACCCCGAAAGACCTAGCTGCTATCCCCCCCTGTGCTTCTAATATGAGCCTTTCTTTAAAAATAAGACCTACCATGTCCCAGAGACAGCTTCTATATTTAGAAAAGACATGGCAGGAAGCGTTTTGTCACCCAGAAATAAACCCAGAAATAAGCCCTAGTGCATTTTGGCACCTAAAATTAATTTAAGACAGTGTCTTATATTCGGGGAAACACGGTATTCTATATTATTAAAAAATTTAAGAATACATTTAAGAATAAAGAGTATTGAAGGTATGCAGATGTTCACTGAACACTGGCCTCATTTATTATATCAACCCCACTGTGTGTATGGACCCATCTATACTATTATGTTGCAGTAAGAACACAGGTTACATGCAATCTCAATAGAGTAGAAGAACCCCAACTCACCTTGCTGATGGATGTGCACTGTGCTTCAGAACTTACTATGTCAACACACTATAGGGATGCATTGCCAGAAATGGCGCATGCACCTGGAGGTGAATTAGGGCACGAGGGTTTTTATTCAAAATTATTTGGCTACACAAATGCAACACAGTTTATTACGCTGATATATGTGTGGTAACATTCGCTATGGTGGAGAGATGGATCCTAAGGGGGGTTTCCACATCTATCGGACTCCCTTCGCTAAGCGCATTGCTTGGCAGGAGGTCCCGACGGGGCTCATTCACTTACCTGCTCGGCAGATGCTGTGTTCAGACATTCACCGATGCAGGGGTTCAATGTACTCCACTATGTTCAGTCCTGGAATGGCTAACCGCTGTGAGAACACAGCATCCGCAGAGCAGGTAAGTGAATGTGCTCTGTCGGGACCTCCCGCCAAGCACTTTGCTTAGTGGAGGGGGTCCCGACAGATGTGAACCCCCCACCTTAGTCTTCAATCACATATACGTTAGGTAGCCATAGATGGGTCGATCCATTTGTGATTGTGTCTCGATTCGATTGGAACATGCAATCGAATAATTGTCGATTGATCGCAAAACGATCTAAGTGCACACTACCTTGGTTAATAGATTTATCGTTGATCTCTGCCCAGAAACGATCACAGGCTCCCAAAACAGGTTCTAATGAATTCGATCAGAAATTATGTTGGGGATTGTTGGAAGGTTACAACTTATGATACATCCATTGCGGAGCGATTGACCACAAAAAAAACCCAACATGTCCGATCACCTACTGTTCGATTTCTTCTTCGATAACAATGTTTTGGTCGATTCTAGAGATGGTTTGACTAGCTGACTTTGTGAGCTAATTGCCAAACCTCTGAAAATGATATTTATTACCAAAATTGCTAAAAATAATTTTTTTTTGGCATAAATTAAGTTCAAAATCAAAGTCAAAATTATTTGTGTTAGAGCAATATTTTTTTTTATAGTATACCCCCAACCCTTCTCTACATCTCCAGCAAGTTTGATAATACCATGCTCAGGGGCTTAGCACTTAACTCGAAATTGTCCAATATCTCTAGTCGACCTTATCAGATGGGCAGGAATCGGTTCCTGTTGCGACCAAAACGTAAAACCCGACTGGTGTATGGCTATTTTAAGCCTTTTTCATAATTTTTTCCCCTACCAATCTATTCTTTAAAAATGCAGAAAAGCAGACACATGCATAGAGGTATTATAACACAATACAGATTTTTGTTTTGCAGAGTGACATATAAGTGTAGAAAGTATATATAAGTATATATAACTAGACATATAAACAGTAAGATTCAGTGTCACTATAGTTAGCTTAGATTTCTACAGCAATAATTAAAGCGGACCTACCACGTTGTAGGTCACTTTGCACTATCAGCATCAGACTGGCAATAGATAGGGCAATCACTGTCCAAAAAGAAAAAAAATCTTAAAGCAGGAAAGACGAGGTTTCCCAAGGTAGCCCCTCCCATGCTGTGACGTTGTGCCCCGGGCGCTTGTTATAGCTGAAAGGGCTGCCGGGAAAACATCAGCTGTGTGTGCATTCCCATAATCCTCTGCTCTGCCTCTTCTCTGTGATGTCACTATCACAGCGATTCACTGTGCAGCTCCTGTGTCCTGTGTGCTCTCTGTCAGCAGAAAATCCCCCCCCCCCTCTCTGTCTTGGAGTTCACATTCTTGTGTTGCTAGCTGTCAGGCTGATAAGAGCAGGAGGCTTAAGAACACGGGAGCTGTGAGGGCAGAGAAGTAAACAATGTCACATGGGAGGTGTTCTGTCAGTGCAGCACCCAAATCCTCCTGTGTGTCCTCCACCATCACCTCCTATCTATCTGACCTCATCCTCAGCCTACCTGTGTGCCCCCCAAATCCATGTCACCCCCATATCACCTGCACACTGAGCCCCTTCACCACCACTTCAGTCTCAATCTCTCCTGTCTCCTACAGCGTCCTCCTTCAGCTTCACTCCTGTCTCCTATGCAAACTGCAACACACAGATCTCTGGAAGGACCAGAACTGTCCTCCCATACCAAACCCTTTGGGATTGGTAAATATGTCTGCAGGGGAGGGGCACCTTAGTAATGTTCAACAGAATGGGCGGAAGTGGCTTCAGGTGCCAGTACTTAAGATGGTGCCTTAGGGAATGAGGAAGTGAAGATTGTAAGTACCTTTTTTTTCTCTCTGTGTAGCAGTTTTCACAGATATATACTGCTGACAGGTGTGTAATATGTCCAAGTAATGTATGTGGGGGATTTTTTTTTGAGTTTACAACCGCTTTAAGTGCAATTTGATTATCCTTGCTGCTGCTCAACAGCGTGTGTGTATTAAGCTTTTATGTGTATTCTGCAAAGACTTTTAAAAATGAAACTACTTGGTGTTTGCTGAGCCTGGCCATTGTCCAGGCACAAGATGACCACCAAGTTTTCTCAGCTCATCGGTTTGTACTCATGTGATTGGCCAGTTATGTTTTAAACAGAATGAGAGACATAATCAACTGAACCTGACCAACCAATCAGAGAAGTACAACTTGATCACCTGATTAAATCTACCATGTTTTGCCATGAGTTTGTCCTACAGGAGAATCTTTCCAGAAAACCTTCCCTAACCAAAAGGCATTTCAATAAATACATGAATTGTACATGGGAAATTTTAACATGTCTAGAAATGTCCCCAGAAATTAACAGGACCTTGTATAATGGTGCAGAAAATTTTAACTGGTCTAGAAATGTCCCAAGAAATATCCTGGGCCTTGTATAATGGTGCAGAAATATGTAATTGAACTAGAAAAGTCCCCAGAAATTTCCCGGTCCTTTTAAAATAGTGTAGAAAATATGAACTGGTCTAGAAATGTACTGTGAAATCTACAGGACCTTGTATAATGGTGCAGAAAATTTTACCTTGTCTAGAAATGTCCCCAAAAATTTCCTGGACCTTGTATAATGGTGCAAAAAAATTTACCCGGTCTAGAAATGTCCCCAGAAATTTCCTGGGCCTTGTATAATGGTTCAGACAATTTTAACTGGTCTAGAAATGTCCCCAGAAATTCCCTGGGCCTTGTATAATGGCCCTTTGAATGTTAGTGGACTTTATATGTCCCCCCAAAAACAAAGTGGACCTAGTATACTGGCCCTATGACTATAAGTGGGCTAGAAATGTCCCCTAAAAACAAAGTGGACCTAGTATATTGACCCTATGAATATTAGTGGACTATATATGTCCTCCCAAAACAAAGTTTTTTAATCAACTTTTATTAAACAAATTGCGCATACAATACAGCGTATAAAAGTCTTTTCCATCCCACGTGAAGGAGGGCGCTACAGACAGAGCATCCAGCCACAGCCTCCGCACTCACCCAGCCGCAGCCACAGAGAAGACGTCCCAGAGAGAGCAGGCATATCCATAGCATCCAGCGCTACAAACATACCCCGCCGTAGTCGCCCACATCTTTAGGCGGTTTGGCCTTCCCCTCTGCTGAGATCCGCCGCCCCAGCTTGCTTGGAGCGTGAAGAAGAGGACTTGTGCCGCCCGTGCATCTCTGAACCGCACTGACAGCCACCGCAATCCGGACTCTGAGATTGAGTGCACCTGCAGATATGGGAGCAAGTCCGCTGTCAGACCGGCCCGGGGGAAGGATAATCAGGATCAGGTATGGGAT
>CM070039.1:18375897-18387201 GCA_036250615.1 Ptychadena robeensis
CCCCCCCCCCCCCCAGCTGTCAGACAGCTTTGCCACCTCTTTAAATCCTACTCTGCAGGCCAGCAGAGTAGCAGTAAGCTGAAATATTTTTGGGCCATCAGACGCTCCAAAGTCTAGGGTGCATCCTATACATAGGAGCTTCTTATAGAACAAAAGATATGGTCTGGTATCATAGCACACTGTGATCTGTCTGTGAAGGTTCTCATTCATCCAGGTCATTGTATATCTGTAGTGTTTAATTCAAATCAACTGGACTTGCTGTGTTTTGTTTCTTGAAGACGTTTCTCTCATCCAACTGACTTTCTCAATTCAGAGTACACAATCTTACTGGTAATATATACTCTGGGGTATAGCTCCAACCCACATGGGGTTCGAGCCTCATGGAGGTAGGTGCTACTACATTAGCATGACTGGAGCTGTGGGGTGTTATTAACCCGCCCAGTCGTGACAGGCATTATTACAATGGCATTGTAAGTGGCAGACAATAGATGTCACACCCCCCACCCCTAAAAAAAAAAAATAATAATGGAGAAGCCAAGCTTGATCAGGGGTGGGGGTGCGATATCTAATGTCTGCCACTTACAATGCCATTTTAACACCTCTCACAATTGGGCCGGTCAGATGCTGGTTAACACATTATGTGGATTGGAGCTATACCCCAGAGTATATATTCCCAGTAGGATCGTGTACAGTTACTCTAAATTTGAGAAAGCCAGTCAGATGACTAGCCAAACGTCTTCTAGAAACAAAACACAGCAAGTCCAGTTGATTTGAATAAAACACTGCAGACACACAAAAAAACACTACAGACACTGTCATCATTAGTCGGGCCTATCCATCTTATTCCCACAATGACGGAAAACTGCATCATCTAGCCTTTTCCTTCAGTCTACCTATCCCTGGCACATCCCATTTATTAATTTCAACTCTTTCAATGATCTCAGCAATACATATGAACATACTGAAGCTTCTTGCCATCTATGTATAGCGGCCTTCCAGCCCCTCTCACCGGCTCCAGGAGCCACAGACACACAGTGAAGATGTCACTGAACCTAATATATGATATGTAATAAGAATGGAAAGATTTTCTTTGAAAAGCCTATTAGCATATCAATGAGGAGGAGAAAGTGAAACCAGAGCAGACAGCACATTAGCAGATTAAACTTTAATATTAGAGATATTGAAGTACATCTGGAACTCTTGAAATCTTGTCTAAGAGGGTCTTCAATGTAAAATGTATGAATTGTAAATCACACTTCACCATGCGCCTGGTTCCCATTAAGCATAACGATATTTCATGATTGTCTACATTTTCACTGCAGCATTTATAACTGAAGAGGCCTCTGATTTTCTGCTGAAGAACCCAAATCACAATGGTTCCTTATAATATGTATAGAGTATAGATTCTTTGTATTGTGGGATGGGTGGAAATGACATTGTCTTCTGTTACAGGGATTGGTTTTGAAAGGATGGCTGGACCTGACCTGTGGCAGAGAAGCCTATGCCAAAAAGGCTCTGAAGTACTTAGAGGAAGGTCTGCACGATGGAATGGATGTTTTTGCGATGATGGGAAAGGTAAGGTTGTCCGTATCAAATTATCCAAATTCCATACAGAGTATGTTTAGACCAGGGGTGCCAAACTCAAATATACAGGGGGACAAAGTATGTGGACCTTGATATATTTACAAATATAATTACACTGTGGGTTTTTTGGCCAATAGGACGGACTTTGACACTCCTGAGCTGCACACAAATTGCAAACACAGGGTTGGGGGCACACATGGACTACAAATAAACTGTACAGTGTATACAATGTGTAGTCAATGTGTGTCCCTATCCCTATGTGTACTGTTGGTGTACTTTGCCATCCCCAGACCAATCCTAGTCTCCCCAGCTCTGCAGCCCCCCTACCAGCTGCACTTGCCGCTCTTCTGTTCTCATAGTCTGGGAGTAGGGAGTAGAGAACAACGAATCCCAGCATAATCCGGACAGCTGGCACTTACTATAATGTCACCTGAACACACCGCTGAGCAGCCAAGACTTGTTGTTCTCTACTCCTAGAGTGGAAGAGCGAAGGAGAGGTAAGTGCAGCCGGGTACCAAGAATATTTGTGAGCCAAATTTAGTCCCAGGATGGAGTTTGACACCTATGATTTAGACCAGTGGTGGGCAACAGAGTTGGTACTGAGGTCCACAAGTGCATCACCAAAGGGCCGCACATAACATTTTCAATCTATACTCACTTGTTTATGCATTTTATGATGAAAGAAATGACAGCAGACATAGCTATAAGACATAATTTTTCATTTTTAAATAACAAAACTTGTTTTAAATGATACTTCAAGCATAAGGGAACACTGTAGTATGGTAATGCACATTTTGGGTCATGTGTACATAAGGCTGCATTTTTTTTTTCACAAACCCCCCCCCCCCCCTACTAGTCTCTGCAGCTCCGATATAGAAGAGACAGGAGGGGGTGGTGAAGTCAAGGGGGGAGGAGAGGGGGGGGCAGTGAGGGAGGAAGTCTGCAGGTCTCCAGGAGCCAAGATGCTAGCATGAGAACTGCAAGCAAGTGAAGTGAGTATAGTGTGTTTTTTTTTGTGTAGCAGTTTTCCAGCTTCTGAACTGCTGACAGGTGAGTATTGTGTTTAATGTATGTCTGTTTTTTTAAATTTGAGTTTAAAACTGCTTTAAGTGCTCAGGGAACGCCGGGGCATGCATGTCTAGGGGCTAAAAGGGGACCTCACCCTGGCTAAACAACCCCGGCCATTACACAATCAGGCACTGAACACTTTGGAAATGTAAGATGCTTAGGTGAGGGCATCTTGCGTCTTCCTGCAGGAGAAAAACAATATTGGAAGGTGAATATTGAAGCAAAAGCTGGTTTTGGTATTAGGCATTTAGTTATCTGAAACAGGTATTAGAACCAAAGCTTCATTATTGCATTATTGCATTCAAAATTTAGCACTGATGTAGTTGCCTGTGTGCCTCTTCGAACCTTTGCCCAGAATAATGAAGCCTGATGTCGTAGATCTCATTCTTTGTTTCCTGTTTCAGGCCCACTACTACGAATTGCGGCAGAATTACTCCGGAGCCTTGGAAGCCGTGAACAAAATCCTAGCCAGCGCCGCAGGCTTCGTTCCTGCTCTCATTAAGAAAATGAAGCTCCAACTGGCTTTGCAGGACTGGGAACAGACCGTGGAGACGGCTCTAAGGTTCAGTACGCAGCTAACACACCACCAACGTGTCGAGCGGTTTTGTTTCCAGATACTTGGAGATATTGAGAAATGTGTGGGCTAGTGGCATTTCAGTTGCTAGGAGAACACAGAACAACCAATTATGGAACAAAATTGCTGCACTGAGAATACTGAGCTGGCAATTCCAAGTAAATAAAATCTTTTGTAAATAGCCTCATAGACCGTCTTTGTGGGTGATTCTGGCTAAAAATAATACCTTCAATGTATCTTTTCCTGCAGTGATTAAATATTAAAAAAATTGGATTGCCTTCATATTACATATCAAATGTGCTACTGCTTAAATTTACCCTACTAGGCGTTATGCCCGAACCCAGTACGGTCACAGGTTGTCAATAGAGCCGCGCCGGTTCTGCATCATTGCAGGCTCGCAGATATCGTCTTCGGCGTCATCGAGGCGGAGTGGCAATAGACCTCCATGTTAATGGAGGGGGCATTGGTTTTCCTGCCAAATCGCCATGTCTCTTTGACAGTGGCGATGTGCAAGGGGGAGGGCGCAGATTCACGGCAGAGTGCACAGCACTCGCATATCTCCCATATGGCACCTTAAATGTTGTGAAATGGCCAAACTGCCAGGGAGGTTCAAGCTGTATTGACATTAAGTAGTTTAACTTTCTGGGCGTTGCGCACGTGGAACGTTTTTTTTTATAACCGAGCCACAGGCAATCGCGGCAGAGCTCCGCCGTGATTGCCTGCCCAGCTGGAGGATGTAACATAAGCCCAGCGTCACTGTAGATGCCGTACTTATGTTGAAAAAAGGCGACGCCCCTCCAGTTACATGGGGGTCTATGGCGCCACCTACCCCCGTCCCCTTTGCATCACCGGTGATGCGATCGGGGGCGGACCCGGAAGCATCGGCATACATGCCGATGCTCCCAACCACCGTAGGAATCCGGCGGTATCTAGAGCGTCTCTCGAAGTAATGCCTTCATAAATATTTAAATCTGTAAATTCACTTTATTTATATACTGCATGGAACTCTGCGATTATAGTCCTCTAAAGGTCCCCATACACCTTACATTCTTACCATACAATTTCTGTACAATCAACTTTTCCTCTACCAAAATCATGTAATTTGAGGAGCTTTCTAACCCTTTCAAGCTGAGAGACACTGGTGGTGCATTTTCTCTGAAAGATGACAGACATGCTCCCCATCTGATGTTTTGTGGGAAAAGCGAGTCTTATAGAGCAGAAAATACAGTACCTCATATCTGGGCTGCAGGATGTCAGCGATCCCATTTATCAGCCAAACTACCTATAGCCCACCCCTATTGTTCTTTGGATTTCAGTTCTTTCAATTCAAGCATCACATGTAAGGAATACCTTAGGAGACGTGCAATGCTGTTTGGTTTACCTAGCTTTACATTTAACTGCAGTGTCCGGTGGTGCGATTCCTAGTCGGGGCAAAAGTAATTCCATTATGTGTTTAAAAATGAAAATATAATATTATTATTTTTTTATTAAACCTAGTGTAAATATGATATTGTATTTTATTAGATTCCAATATTTTCATTGCACAGTTGTATAGACCTTTACTAATAACTAGGGACATCATTTTATGTCCTATATCAGTGGTGGGCAACTACGTGATATGGAGTGCCACAAGTGCGGCCCTCGGCATCACGAAAGGGCCGCACATAACATTTTCAATCTATATTGACTTCTAGCAGCATTTTGTAATGATAAATAATAAAAAATCAATAACAAAACTTGTTTTCACTCTTAGCATTAGGGAACAATGTAGTATGGTAATGCACATTTTGTGTCATGTGTACATAAGGATGTGTTTTTTTATGCAGCCCAGTGTAATAATCCGAGATTAGAATGTGTAGAGACAGTCTTTGTCAATTACCTTCTTGCCCAGAAGGTGCCTAGACCTGGTTTTCCCAATCAACAATTTTATTGATGATATTACGAGCACCAAAGTTGATTAAGAAAACCAGGTCAGCATATGACCACTACACATGATAATATATGGAATGCCCCATGTATATCATAAAAGGTTATGTGCCCCTATTCTCAGGTTATGTGGTGCAAAATATAGTCTTCAATCAACCCCTTTGTTGGTGGAATAATGGGAGCATAGGCACTCACCTCTGATGCGTCCTCGTTAGGGATCTTCCATCTGCACTGTATTTGAATTCAAGCTGCCCAGCTCACAGACAAAAGGCAGACAGTCAGAGACAGCTTCCCCACATCCTTAACTCCCGCTGGGGAAAATCCGAAAACATCGCCCATCAGATAATTCAGTGTTTATGACACACTGGTCCAAAACTGGTTCATATGGTCCAAAAAACGATATATGCTTTAATGATGTTGAGTTTTAGTAGCTTTCTACCTATCTACCCTATCTTACTGGGGGGTAAGAATCCAGAGACTGGAAATTGTTAACGTATATGGTGCGATTACTAATCCTTCTTTTCTCATACAGGTTGCTACAGAAGGACAGTCATAATCTGGAGGCAATTAGGATGCTGGCTCTTCATTATCTGTGCAGAGAGGGCAATGTACACGAGGTAAGTTTATCTTTTGTCCCCAATATAACATATTTTTCACAGTATAAGATGCACTAGACCATAAGATGCACCCCAAAATTTTGGAGAGAACATTAGTAAAACAAAAATTTACATATCAAGTGAATATACAGAATGTTCCATCAAAGTAGGCAGGACTGGACCATGCAGTATTCACTCTGTATTCCTCCAGCCAAAAGTCCAGTGCCAGGAGGGAGGTTTCTTTTTGTATTGAGCCCTAGGGTATGAAACGTGAAACTCGCACCCAGTGCAAAAAAGTGAAGTGCATACATAGTGAAAAACCACAACACACTGCACTGGTGTCACAATTGTCCCACCCCAAAAAGGTGGGACTAGTGAATCTGAAAGCTGAAGCCGTCTGACCCTTGAGTGTTCCTTTCCCTAGGTAACCCCAACCGGAGCCAGGTCTCCCAGGTACTAATGACCAGGGTGGGCGCCCCTCAAAAGAGGGTCCCAAGCTTGGAGAGACTACCGGAGCCATAAGCAAACTACATAAAAAATTAATTTAATATATGCCCTGTGCATCACACATAAAACATTTAAAAATTCCTCCGGTCGGGCCAAAAGGCCGCCCCCGGTAGGTAGGTGCTACAAAGTTGTGTTGTGGCAGAAAGTGTCCAAACGTGCCATAAAAGATTTGAGTCTAACACAAAATGTATTTATTACAATGCAGAATGTTAATGTAATCTAATTGTAAAAAGTTGGTCAGTGTGTTCAGAGAATGGGTACTGCTGGTGCTAATGCAGATAATATCTCTCTTGGCAGTGGCTTTTTGGCTTGGCTGGAGGGAATGGAACACATGTCTGCCTCCTGGGACGCAAAGTTATTGCTCCCAGGATGGTTGGGACTAAAAAAAAAGTCCCAACCATCCTGGGAAAAGTACATGTTCGGACCATAAGACACAGGGAAGTTTTCCATTGATTTTATGGCGTCTTATAGTCCGAAAAATACTGTAATGGATGTGCAAAGAGTCTACCATGCTTTATCTATAGAGAACACTAAAAGCTCTGATGATGATGTTAATGAAGGCAGCACAGAAAGTTTTTCCTGCTGGATTAGGCGTGAAAAAGTCTGTCTGTAGTTATATTGGGAAACTTCACATTCATCTGTGATTCCTGTACAAGAAATAAGAGAGCGGTTGTAACAGACAAGAAAGGAAGAAAGTCTCAGAAAGGAAGCCAAAAACATTTTCTCCTAAAACAAACCTTCACCTCCTGTTAATGAACTACAGTAGCTGAGCCTCAAGCCTTTGTCATAATGATACCGTCATAAAAGCACCTGCTTCATGTTTGCATTTTTCTTTCTTAAGGCAACAACAAAACTAGGTGATCTTATAAAAGCTTTGGATCGCTTTGAGCCCCACAACGCTCATCTCTACTACAGCATGGCTTTAGCTTTCAGCAGAACGGTAAGATTTGTGGTTGTTGCTGTCTAAGTAGCAGCGGTTGACTTTATGTCCTAAATATAAATATTAAAAGGAACACTGAAAAATTAAATCCTTATAGGTATATTAGTGGTAAAACCACTAGAAAAATAATAGGCTTCTTGGCCGCCAAATGGTGATATAAAAAGTGCTTTATTTGCTAAAAAGAGGCATTTTCTAAATACATCAACACATAAAAGAAAAGAGCTTTTCGTGACTGTTGCGTCACTTCTCTTCTTTTTAGTAAATAAAGGACTTTTTATATCACCATTTGGGCGCCTTCAAGAAGCCTATTCTTTTTCAAGTGGTTTTACCACTAATTTACCTATAAGGATCTTATCTCCGAAGTTATTTGGGACTTGGCATCCAACTAATCGGATCATTATAGGCAAAGAGTGCGACCTCCACAACACTGCGTGGGGACAGTGAATGAATATCTCCACCTGCACTTCAAAACATCAAGGTTGCTAGTTTGATGGTAGATCCATCACATGTTATACATATTGGGTCCAACCATAAGCTAGCGACCGCAGTAGTAAGTAACCCTTATAACACACTGAGTTCACACATGCTGACTCAGCCCTAATTGTATAATACCTCATACTGCTCCTTACTGGTCTTTGTGTTTAACCCAATATATATTTTTCTCTTTTCCTTTTTTTTCCTTCCCCATTCCTTGTTGGGTTCTACACACACTTTTTGGGGCAAACTCTCTCATTGAGATTAAAACCCCAAATCCAGCCAATCATCAACTGAAAAGATAAAAGCTTTCCCTGGATTGTGACATTGGGCTCCTGCTTTGTGTATTTACAACTCTTTTTATTTATACTGAGTCAATAGACCCCAGGTGGCCAACATGCCCCCCCTCAATCCTCCACTTGCAGCCCTCGAAACCTAACTGTTAATGCATAGGGCTTAGGAACTCACCTGTCTGCTGATCCACCTGCTGACATAACCTTTAAACCAAGGTTAAATAAAGGATATGTGCCCCATATATATCACCAAAGGCTTTTATGATAGCTATAAGGCACATAACTTTTTATGATATATATCACACAAAACATGCATTACCATACTACTGTGTTCCCTAATGCTTGAAGTATCATTTAAAACAAGTTTTGTTAAATAATAAGTTTAAAAATGAAAAATAATGTCTTCATATAGATTCGTAAAGATTGAAAATGTTATGTGTGGCCCTTAAGTGATGCCAAGGGCCGCACTGGTGGCCCTCCATATCAACTCAGTTACCCACCTCTGCATAAGGCTATGTTCCCACTTTAGCGATTCTAATTGCGGCGCAGGACTAGCACCCAGTGATCTCCCGCTATTAGAATCGCAGCTGTAAGCTTGCTGCCAGGAAGTGGGGGGTGGGGCAGGACATCTTGCCCCTCCCCGACTGATCTCGCTCATAGAGAGTGAATGGGCGCGGTTGAATTGACATGTGATTTTTAACCACACTCATTCAGGTCTATGGCCGTGATCAGGGGTGATCGCCCGCAGGTGACCCGCGTTTCAGATCACGGGACGTGACCCCCTTGGCCCATTAGTTGAAGTGGGCACAAGCCCATTCAACTAAATGGAGGTGATCAGCCGCAATCGGCACCGTGGCTGATCACGTTTGTGGGAACATATCCATAGACAGATTCTTGAAATGGAACAACAAGCTTTATCATTATGATGGGGGTAGTTGGGGAGCAGGTGGGGAGTTGCTCAAGCCTAGTGCTCCAAGTGTTCCCTTGTTATTGCCATTTCCTCCACTCCTCCTGTATTTCTAACGGGGGAGACTGGAGAATGTGACCAGAAGCAATGCAAGCGTTTCATGTACAGCGCTGCGTAATATGTTGGTGCTATATAGATAAATGTGAATAATAATAATAGCTTGATATTGTCTGCCTGGATATTTGCTATAATCTCCTTTTTTGTATTACCCCAAAAGTGATGGCGGTAGATTCACTCATTAAATTCCTTCATGTAATCCTCAGTGTGAACGTAACCAGCTGATCCTTCAACAAACCCAGACTTTGGTGGAGCGTGCGGTTAGTTTGGCTCCCCATGATGCCAGTTTTGCCACCGAACTTGGATATCAGCTCGTTCTGCAGGGTCGCATCAAGGAAGCTTTAAAATGTTACAAAACCGCAATGAACCTTGATGAGTCCAGTGTGTCGGCATTAACCGGTAAGACAACATGTTTTTTTTTTTATTTGACTTGTCCATAGTACTAGTAGATTAATGTTCTGTGGTAAATAAATAATATTATTTGCTGAAGCACATTACTCTACATCAATTTCATTTCCTCCTTCTTGTCTGGTAGAGAATAAGCCAGACTTTTTGTCATTTCGGATACAGTTCAAAATATTTAAAACAGACAGGGCTTAATTATCATCTTAATTTCTGTGAGGGAAAGTGAGGTAAGTCCCCCCTGGTACAGCTGCCACCAGATGTGGTGTCTCCATTGAAGGATTCCCATCAGTTCCTTTAGCATTCTCACAGCATGGGTGAAGAACATTCTGCCCTAGAAGGTTCCCTGGGCTTATTTATTAGGAAAAAGTTTGGTAACCTATATAAATCATTCATTCAATATCAGAACAAGCTGAATTCTGCATCTTTTATATTTTAATTTTTACGTTTTGTTCCATTTATATAGCTGTGTGGGCTGTGTCAGTGCAGCATTAGCACTCCGGGACAGATGTTTACTGGCATTCTCTCAATGTAGGCAAATAAGGCCCCCTATGGAGGTTTACATCTTATCATGTCATGTTAGGCCATTGGTTCCCAAACCTTCCCTGCAGGACCCCCCTTTTCTATATAGGAGCATTATCGAGCCCCCCTCCCCCATTCAAACTACACAGGTTCAGAATGCTAGTGCAAGGTCGAAACACCGGGGGGGGGGTTCAGTAAAAGGTGTGGTAGCATTACCACTAGTGTGCTCTTTATAGTAACAAAGAAAGCACTGCAGCACAGCTAGTGTGAAATGGGTCTTCAACTTTATTAACCTCCCTAGCGGTTGAGACAAACCCAGTTCCCAGCAGGCATTGGGTGCACCTTATACACCCGTGGCGACCTGCAGCGATTGTCTAAAGACCTCCATAGAATCATGCAAACACATGAATCATATATACACACACCAATCATACAAAAACATGTATCATTCACATAGAGACAAACACACACAGAGGCACACATAGCATGCACTACTGTCTGCTGCTAGTTCCCCCATGGTTGTCTTAATGGGCTGACAGTAGTAGGGGAGGGTGGGTGGAGTGTATGCAATTTGCAGAGGGAAAGAATTGACAACGGGGAGAGATCTCCCTCTCCCCTCTCTCTGGCTGACAGCGTGATTCTCACATAGAGGGCTCCAAGTTCCACATCAGCTGGCCCCCTAGCTTCGCCCCCCAGGCATACCTCCATGCTCTCCAGTTTGGGAACCACTGTGTTAGGCTATGTTTCCATTACGTCGGGCCCCTCTGCTTAGTGAGGGTCCCTGACGTAGCAGATACACTTACCCGCTCGGCAGAGACTCTTTCTTCATTGCGCCAAGCCGATCCGCCAGTGTAAGGCTGAACTTAGTCAAGTACGTTCAGCCTCTGCACCGGTGGTTGTGTAAACAGACCATCCTGTAAGATACATGTCTGTAAGATACGTTGGGATCTCTGCTAAGCGTATATGCTTAGCGCAAGGGTTCTGACGTATAACGAAACAAGCCCTTAGGCTAAAAGCAATTAACTTTTAAAAAAATATGAAAATAATAACAAAGCAACCTAAAGGGAAGGCTGCACATAGACTAACGTTTCACATTATCTGAGAAGTCAGCTGGTGTACTGGTTCACTTTAGAATGATACCCAGCTTCCTTAGCAGGAGAGTAATAAAGTGGTCACCTGCCCTCTGGTCTGCGCTGTGTTACAATCAATTCTAAATGTGGTATTTGCGGCAATCAATGTTCAGATTAAAATGACTCCTCGACGTGAGGGAAATTCTCCGTATGCAATTCTGAGTAATTCCAGAAATGACAATGGTTTATTGCTGCTCGTTTTTAAATTATCAGCAATCATGTTATATTGTCCAAAAATGGATTGCACATACATCGGTGTGGGGG
>CM070039.1:18397962-18410645 GCA_036250615.1 Ptychadena robeensis
CACTGCTATGTAGTGCCGGGTCCTCCCTGGTAGAATACATAGTGATTGTAAGGTATATATGACTGCTATGTAGTGCTAGGTCCTCCCTGATAAAATACATAGTGAATGGAAGGTATATATCACTGCTATGTAGTGCTGGGTCCTCCCTGATAGAATACATAGTGATTGGAAGGTATATATAACTGCTATGTAGTGCTGTGTCCTCCCTGGTAGAATACATAGTAATTGGAAGGTATATATCACTGCTATGTAGTGCCGGGTCCTCCCTGATAGAATACATAGTGATTGGAAGGTATATATCACTGCTATGTAGTGCCGGGTCCTCCCTGATAGAAAACATAGTGATTGAAAGGATTAGAAATCCTCATATTACATGGTTTTGGTAGAACAAAATTTGAATGTACAGAAATTGTATGGTAAGATTGTAAGGTGTATACACCAGTGAAGGCATAATTAAATGCTCATTTCCTTCTTTTCCACTAAGCACACGTGTAGCTTTTGTATTGCTAAATATATGTAACACTTATCAGATCCTTCAATACTTCATACAGCTTGTTATGGAAAAAAATTATTATTTATGTTAAAATGCTTAATGTGCATCTGTTTTTCAGGGATTTGGTGGAGAAGGTTCCAAGTTCTCATACATTTCTCCTTCTCGGAGATGCCTATATGAATATTCAAGAGGTAAGGTTTCTAGCACAGTTTCTCCATTTCATAATTATCTATCTAATGCTTATGCTTATTTGATTTTAAAATGCTCAATCCTTTTTAATACAAACAACAAAGCTTTGAATATTAAACAGCAACAGATCAGAAATGAATTTTTTTTCCTGATTAGTTACTGGGTGGTGCTGCAGTTAGAACAGTAAGCAAAGTCCCCGACAAGGAATGTGCACAGGGGAGACCTGACGGAGCTGATAACGTCGGGTCCCCCTGTGCTAAGCACATTCTTTGAAGACATACCTTTTACAGTGAACTGTACTAGCCTCTGCAGAGCCTAGACTTCTCTACATTTCCAGTGCAGATGTTTGCTTTATATATCATATAACACACATAATAAGACACACCAGCAGATAAGATGCATCCCTGTTTACAGCCTGTATACAGGGGTGGGTCTTTTCTCCTCTCTGCTCACTCCTCCTAAGTGTTAATAGATGGCAACTAGAAGAAGGGTGGGATGAGAATGGGGTGTTAAAAGAGCAAAGAGACCAGCAGCACCTGCTGACAGCTTGCATCCAGTGTCACATTCAGTTTGATGTCTCGCTCTGACCACTCCCTGCTATCCCCCTCCGTGTGTTGATAGACAGCACCTAGGAGAAGGGAGGAAGAGAGCATGGAATGAACAGAGTAGTAACACTCATGTTGCCAGGGTGTATTTTTCTCCTCTTCTCTTATCACTCCCTGCTCTCTCCCCTCCCTTCTCCTAGGTGCCATCAACTGATGGAGGGGGAGAGCAGGGAGTGATCAGAACGAGACATAGACAGAGAGACCCTGGCTGCAAGCTCTCAGCAGGCCCAGTCGCGGTGTAACCCGCTTCATGAGGGGTATAGATGTGCCTGTCATATATGAATTAAAGCAAAAGAATGTTATTTATACAGTGTTTTTTCAAATTGTATAAATCTATAAGAAGTACCGTATTTTTCGGACTATAAGACGCACCCTTTCACCCCCAAAAACACCCGCGGGTGGTCGCGCCTTGGCTTCCCGCCAGCTCTCCCGGCAAGGGGATTAGCCGGGGAGCTGTTAGCTGAGAGATGCCGGCCAGTGTCCAACTTTCCCATCCGAACTGTATATTGCTTATGCCAACAGAGCCCAAAGCCTTGCTGGCATAAGCAATGAAGAGAGAGATAGATGAACTGGCATCTATACCTCTCTCCTGTCCATGGAAACTGCAATCACTGCAGCTCCCATGGACACAGAAACAGCCAGCCGGAGAGGAGAGGGAGAGCTGGCAGCCTCCTGCCCCCCTCCTTTTGATCAGTGAAGAGGTGACGTCAGGTGCTGTGTATACTGCTACTAGTGACATCTACTGGCTGAATTGAATATTGCATTCATTAAATCCATTGCATTAACCCAATTGATGTGAAAATGTATTAAATATTTTTTTCTGCTCTAAAAACTGGGTGTGTCTTATATAAGATAAGTACTTACATGTATTTTAACAATTCATGAGTAGACGGAGGCAATTTGTAGTGACCGGTAAAGTGCAGAGTGTGGGAACGAAGACGTTAGTAAGAAGGCCTCTAAGTTAATACATCAGAGTTGTAAATTTCAGTATTATATGGGTTAAAATGTTTAAGATCTGATCCTAATCAATGAATCCATTAAATGAGAAAATTATCCACTATTGTTCTTCCTGCCCTAACATTATTACTAAAGTGCAAAGTGCTAGAAGAATTAGAATTAAATTATTATTAAACTTACATTTCACTTAAATTTGAAATGAGATAATAGCTGTTTGGTAACTATTATGTGTTCTATTTCATTTTCTCTATAAAGGTGGCCATACACGGGTCGATTTCGCACACGATTCCTGGCTGATCGATCACCGGGCGCGTGCACGCCGAGCGATCGCCTAAGAATTGAGTGCAGCCCACCTTGCCCGATCGACCCCGCCAATCGACATGGCCCCCAAATCGGATCTGCCAGAGAACCAACCTGTTGGTCTTTTCTGAGCGATTCAGCACACATCAAGGGGAGTTGCCATTTGTGAAGCGATCGATCGGGCACTGAATCGTCCAGGAATCGGTGTCCTGAGCTGTTAGGCACAGACTTGATTGGGCGATCGATCGACGCCTGTGGCTTCACCGGAAACGATCGGATGGGCGATCGATCGCTCACAAGTCGACACATGTATGGCTAGCTTAAGACACACAGACATCCCCCCCCCCCCATCTTGTGGGTTGCGTCTTATAAAGCAAACAAGTATGGTTTGGCACACATTGAATGCATAGAACGTATAAAGCATTAATATGTATGTACCTTTACTTTGTAATAAAGCCAGAGAAAGCTATAGATGTTTATGAGCAAGCATTGAAGAAGAACTCCAGAGATGGAACACTCGCCAGTAAAATCGGAAAAGCTTTGATCAAGACTCACAACTATGCCAAGGTACCTGCCATGCTTTCTCCTGCTCCTCATTATTTCTATATACATATCGAATAATAACAATCTGTCCTGTCCAACAGGCAATCAGTTATTATGAAACGGCTTTGAAAAGCGGGCAGCAGAGTTTCCTTCGTTATGACTTGGCTGAACTCTTATTAAAACTGAAGCATTATGACAAGGCAGAGAAAGTTTTACAGCAAGCCCTGGATCACGAGACTGGTAAACCACTGATATGCATGCTACAAACTACAGTACAGCTAAGGCTATGTCTCCACAGCTTTGTGTGCTCCGCCGGGACCCCTATGTTCAGCGCAGTGCTTGGTGGAGGTCCCGAAGGATCACATACACTGTACCTGCCCCGTGGGGCAGGTACAGTGTATGTGATCCATCGGGACCCCCTCACCAAGCCATGTGCTTAATTGGGGGTCCCGACGGATCATACAACACAGCGGAAACAAGCCCTCAGTCTGCAGAATGAATACATTATTTATATGGAAATTTTATCATTTTTCTTTGTCTTTTCCTTTTTAAGTCAATGAACTTTCTCCTCTTATGGATGACAGCCGGTATCATGTTCTTCTTGCAAAAATTTACAGCAAGATGGAGAAGACAGAAGAAGCCATTGTTTCCTTACAGAGAGTAATTTTTAACACCTCTATATTTATATTCTATTGTTTACTCTTTATATTTGCTTTAGCCCTATAGGATGGACACCAGGCAAAACATTATTACATGACAGATAGTTGTGGCTCTGTATTTAGAATGCATGAAAACAATAACCCTATTTTTTGGACTATAAGATGTACCCCTCCTAAAAAATTGGGGAGAAAAATGTCTTAGGCTATGTCTTCACAGTGTTGTTTGATCTGTCTGGACCCCCTACATTCAGGGCAGTGCTTGGGGGTCCAGACGGATCTCATACACTTTACCTGCTCAGCAGATGCTCTGTTCTCACTCCGCTGAGCCAATCTGCCGATGCAGGGGTTATGCTAGCCATACACATGCCGATAAGCGGCCGATTTTTAACCTGACCGACGGGCGTGCGCGCTCGCGCCGTCGGTCAGGTTAAAAATCGGCCACTTATCGGCATGTGCCCACATGGGGCAACAGATCCCTGTCGCCCCACAGCTCGGCCGGCCAGAGAACGGACATGTCCGATAATCTCTGGCCGGCGCAAGCCGATGGAAGCCGATGCCATAAGCTTCAATGAAGATGGCGTCTTCATTGCAGCTTATGGCCGGCACACAAAGGGTGCTGCCGACTGAAGGGGCCCCATAATGCACCGGGATGCTAACGTGATGAGCATCCTGGAACATATCAGGACAGGTCTGCCTGCACACCATCGGGGTGTGTATGGCAGGTATTAACATCATACAGTACATTAACTCCTGCATTGGCGGATTTCTGGACAGAGCATCTGCTGGGCAGGTACGGTGTATGTGATCCATCGGGACCCCCAAGCATGTGTTGAACGTAGGGGGTCCAGACAGATCACAAAAGGAAGTGGAAACATGCCCTTATATTCCATCACAAAACAAAGTGGAAACATGCCCTTATATTCCATGCCCTTTGGCTCCCCGCCAGGCCTCCCATCAAGAAGATTAGCCAGGGAGGCAGAGGAGCTGTCAGATGGGAGACCCACTCACCTCATCTACAACTCTGCCAGTCAGAGCTAGAGGCAGGGAATCTCTCAGAGACAGCTTCTCCGCCTCTTCATCTCCTGCTCTGCCAGTCAGAGAACAGAGCTCCAGGCAGCAAAGTAGGAGAAATATTTTTGGTCCATCAGACGCTATCAAGTAAAGGGTGCGTCTTATACATCCGAGCATCTTATAGCCGAAAAATACGGTAATATTTCATTTGCAGTTGTGGCTCTATCCACTTAGGCAGCAAATACCTTATTTCCCCACTAGGCATAGAATTTGTTGTGTACCTAGTGACCAACACACATAAATTTTTGTTAGATCAATTGATTTGTGAGATCCATTTTAGTTTTGATTACCTTGTGCAATTTTAAAATCGACTGTCAATCCAATATTAACCTCCTGGGCAATCCGCAGCAGATTACATTGGATGATGTGGAAGGGGGCGCATCATAGACCTCCATGTTAATTGAGGGGCGTCGGCTTTTTAGCCCACACAGCCGGAGTCAATAATGATGACGGCGATGTGGACAGTGGAGGGGGGGGGGGGTTTATGCAGTGTACTTTGTACACTGCCACGATTGCTAGAACGCTAGGTAGGTTAAATGGTGGGGCTATTCCTCACTGTGGAGTTTGGTTAATAGTAGAGGAGGTCTGGTCGTTCACAGCTCTCTATATTTCAGTCACTTTTTGTTGACTGAACTCAGAAGTGGGGAGTTGATATTCAGTTGGATATATCCTATCCTAGTTGGATATAACTATCCAACTAAACACTTGATTTTACTGCAGAAAAGTCATCTTGTGTACTGCCAGCTTTTCTCCTGCAGGTGGCAGTCTGGTACCCTGCCAGGGCCTGTGCTGTGTGGCTGAGCTGGGTAAATGGTAAAACATGTATCGGATATTAAGGATTTCAAAAACACAGTCCTCGCTGGGTCAGTGAACTATGTTAATCCTTCATGGCTTTGGAAAACTAAATTTATCCTTATCCTAGCCTGATCCTGACCCAACCCTTTGGGCTCTGCTTTTGATCAAAAACAAATACAAATAGTCTGTAGTGCCGTAATTCACAGGTACAACCTGTACTGCCACAAATGTATACAAACAGCAGAGCAACGGGAAAAGGGACGGATGTGCCTAAATTACTCAAAGATACTTATATAATCTATGCAGATGCTCCCACCGACTTCCTTGGACTTACATTTTTATACTGCACTTCCTTCAAATCTGCATAACCTATATGTTGTAGATGGACAGTTTTTAACCCTATCTCTAAACTATTGTTATTGTTTTTACTTCTCTGTCTTGTGTGGGGTTTTCTATGAGTATAAATCTCCCTCATGATATAAAAGTGTAAAACTCTTTAGATAATAGGGGAACGACTGGGTGGGTACTCCTTTGTGTTTATTCCATCTGTGTATGCCTGGGTTCAGCTATACCATACAAAAGGTTAATAAGACATAATGCATAGAGCAGTGGTTCCCAAACTGCGGGGCGCGAAGATATTCTGGGAAGGGGGGGAGCTGGCCCTCATTGTTAACCTGTATTTGAATAGGGAGGGGGGGCTCAATAATCTTCCCAAATAGAAAAGGGGGCTCTGCAAGGAAAGTTTGGGAACCACTGGCATAGAGCAGCCTGTGCTGTTTGTGAAGGGTATAAATTTATAAATAATTTTCTTCATTCTGATCATTGTGTGATCTTATGTTTTAAGCACAGATGGCTCATCAACTGATTATTTTCGATGAAACATCTTTCTCGGTTTCATATACAGGTGATTTGCGAAGAATTAGAATATCGTACAAAAGTTCCTGTATTTTAGAAATTCTATTTAAAAGGTGAAACGTATATATGAAATAGACTGATTACATACAAAGTGAGATATTTCAAGTCTTTAAAATCTTTATTTCATGATTATGGCTTACAGTTTTTGAAAACCCCCAAATCTCTGAATATTGGGTATGTTACATGAATCAATAAAACAAAGATTTTAGTTTAAAAAATGTCAGACCATTGAAAAACATAATCATTCAGATGTACTCAGTACTTGGTTTGGGCCCTTTTTGCATCAATTACTGTGTCAGTGTGGCATGGATACTATCAGCCTGGGGCACTGCTTAGGTGAGTGGTGGGCAACTGAGTTTCTATGGAGGGCCCTCAGCATCACTAAAGGTCCGCACATAACATTTTTACGTTATACTAAGTGGTATAAGCATTTTTAATGACAGCAGGCCTAGCTAGAAGACATTATTTAAAAATTTTAAATACTTTTTTTTTAAATGATAAATCAAGCATTAGGGAACACTGTAGTAATGCACATTTTGTGTCATATATGTCATATAAGGTTATGTGCCCCATAGATATCATCTAAGCCTTTGAGGATATCAATGGGGCACATAACCTTTGATTCAACTCACTGGACTGGTGAGTTTCTATGCCCTATGTGCAATAAGAGTTAGGTTTCAGGGGCTGCAAGTGGAGGACTGAGGGGGCTTAGGTGTTATGGAAGACCTAGGATGCTTCAATAGAGATTTAGATTTAGGGGTTTTCATATAGTGTAAGTCATAATCATCAAAATGATAACAAATAAATACTTGAAATATTTAACTTTACATGTAATCAGTCTATTTCATATAAAACATTCACATTGAATTACTGAAATACAGGAACTTTTGGACGATATTCAAATTTTTCGCAAATCACCTGTATAAGGGCAGCATCTCATGGCTTATACTAGCAGATCACTAAACAGTTTTACTTGTTTGCTGAAATGGCTTACTATTCAACAGAACTGAAGTTCACACCATCTACAGATCACTGTGAGGCCATGCGGGTAACAGAAGTAAAGTAAAAAAAAAAATGAAACTTGTGAAATAAACAAAACTTTAACTTTGATTCTTTTCTCAGGCTCGAGAACTGCAGGCCAGGGTACTAAAGAGGGCACAGCTGGAGCAACCAGATGCAGTCCCAGCCCAGAAGGTGCTAGCAGCAGAAATCTGTGCCGAAATTGCCAGACATGCCGCAGCCCAACGGGACTATGAGAAGGCAATCAAATTCTATAAGGAAGCTCTGGTGTACTGCGAGACTGACAATAAGGTGACTACTGAATGTGTTTTACACAGAGATAACTAGCTGTTGGTTTGTAGAGAGGTGTGTGGAATGTGAACTGGTAGCCTTGTGGTTTCATTTAAAAGCTGTATACCGTATATACTTGCGTAAAAATAATGTGGTGAAAAAGCCTCTCACGGCTTATACTCGAGTCAGGTTCAGAGTTAGGTCCCACTTACCTGTCCCGGTGTTTGCTAGTCTTCCTGCAGGCTCCAGCAGCCTCTGTGAGTGGTCCGATGACTGATCTTTCTTCTGTTAAGTATTCTATCTGCTGCATTTCTGAGCTGGTGAAATGTAAACAAACTTGCACAATCGCCATCTTTTGGACATTTTGTTAATTTTTACTGGAGATGGTGGAATTTCATTATGAAAACTCCACTATCTGACTTTGCAAGTAGCTGCTGCATTTCCCACACTAGGCTTATTCTCAAATCAATACGTTTTTTCAGTTTTGGTAGATGAAATGAAGTACCTCGGCCTATATTCAGGTCAGCTTCCACTCAAGGTATATACTGTAAATATTTTTAGGCTTATGATAATGAAACCACAATTTTACAATACATTTTGCAATTCTGTCCAGTGACACTATGCTATAAATAATGCAGTAGTGTTTAGAACATGTAGAACATAGCAGACATTTACCAGAACAAGTGGAGCAAGGTTTAGTTAAAGCAGATGTATACTCAAAATCTAAACAATATATATATATTTAACTTACCTCTGAGCTGGTGGTGTAGTGCTCCACAATCCTAAAAATACTGCTGTTCCCTGGGATCATGTGAGAGATTCCATCTCTATCTGTCTGGCTTCTGGGGGTTAATTAGGGGTGCAGCATCGTGACCGACCACTGGGGCCATTTATAATGGTTTTCATTGGGAAATGTGTATAGTTTGCAATGGCTAGCCAGATCAGGTACTTACCTTGTTGTCAGTTGCAGAGATGTCAGCTTCAGGGGGAGAGGGGCTGCTAAGGATATTGTTAATTTAATCATTAGTGTTTGTGATTTTTTCCTCTATATGAACTCTGCCCTATTATCTGCACTTCTAGTTCCATTCATACAAAGTAGAAATTTTGATGATAGGTCCACTTACTTTAAGGTTTGCTTTAAATCTGCAAAATCTGGTTGAAGGAAACAGGAAAAAAACGTACATCTTTGGATCAAAATGCAACTTTGGTTCAACGTTTTCTTCCTGCTGCCTGCTGGCAGGGGACTGCTACCTTTTTCTGCATTGGCATTCCTTTGTCTGACCCTATGATATACTGTAGATCTATTATCAGTGTCTTTTATTAAATTTTGCTCAGAAAGATGCTCTATGTTTTATTTTCGGGGGATTACTTATTTTTCCATGAAGAAGAATACGGCATTGGGGTATCAGGGTGGGGGGATCACTTAAAATCACACAGGGGGATCAGAGGGGGGAATCAAAATGGCACAGGAGACTCAGAGGGGGGATTACCATTTTAGTAACCCCTTCTGATCCTCCTGTGTCATTTTGATTGCCCCCCCCCCCCCCCCCCATTCCCCCTGTCCAGAGTCACAGTACCATATCTTCGGGGGTGCCTTATTTTCAGGGGGATGCCTTATATTTCAGCATGAGGCAAAAATGTAAGGGTGCCTTATTTTCAGAGGATGCCTGATTTTAGGGGAAGCAGGGTATAAATTATGTGAAAGCAGAAATGAAATAATACTGCTCCTTCCATGTGTAATCTCACAATGATGGAAGTGGACTGTGCAGCTATGTGAGTTCATGAATATGAGAAGGGGGAGAGACTGAGATGAACTTAAGGTTCTACATTATTAATGTATACAATAAAGTGGTTTCATGTTGAAAAAATATTTCCTGTTTTGTATGTTTACTTTGCGTTGACGGAACATTATTTATTTTTATTGTTAAGGTAATAATGGAACTTGCACACCTGTATCTTGCCCAGGATGACATTGACTCATGCCAACAGCAATGTGCTCTCCTGTTGAAGAATGACCAGCACGATGAAGCTGCTACAATGGTGAGTGCAAGAATATCTGATGGAGGATATGTAATAAACTGAGATCAGTGTGCTCTGTCCATCCGGGTGTTGGCTAGTGACAATCAGTAATCAGTGTTATTATAGCTGATTGAAAATGTAAGCTTTTCTCTTGTCACTTCCCCGCTACTCTCTTTACTTACCCACACCCCACCTCTATGCAAACTGGTCTCTATGGCATACCAATCTCTACTGGATACGTTCTCTGAAGGATATCCCTCTTCAGCTTGTGCCAAATGGTCCACTGATTTGGGCTATATTGACACTGACCGTTGGGAGGAGATTTTGGAGCAGGTGCCTCAGGTATCCATGAATGTAACGCATCGCCTCTCACAGTTATACATTGTGCTACGTGCACATTATACCCCAAAACGTTTGTTTACTATGGGTTACTTACCTGATCCTATATGTCATAAATGTGCAAGAGATCATGGAAATCTTCTACACGTGCTGTGGAGGTGCCCAAAATTGCAATAATACTGGGGAGATGTTTTGCACTCCATCTCCAATGTTATACATTGCACTGTACCCCCAGATCCCCTGATATGTGTATTGGGTGTTATTTCCTCAGTGACAGAGGATGCTATGGCTATTACTAAAGTCCTGTTCCAGACGCGTAGACTTATTCTACGAGCCCCAAGCTTCAGGTGTGGCTTGATAGTGTGGTATCCCTAATAAGACTAGAAAAGATTATCTACACTTGCAGGGGTGCCCATGCAAAATACCTCAAGGTTTGGGACTGCTGGGAAACGGCACTGAGTATTCAACTGCGTTTTTGACCAGGTTATTCACCCCTCCCTATAAGACCGAATGAATAAGGGACTACCTTGTATAATGGTTTGTAACTAATTTTATTGTTTGAATTGTCTGCTTTATTATGTTTTGACATTGTGCACTTTTGTACTGTACGACTTTTTTTTTCATTCTATTTGTTGGCTGTATGTGGATGCAAATTTGTTTATTAAAAGTTGAAAAAAAAAGAAAATTTAAGCCAAAACTAAATCATAGAGGTGAAAATATTATTTAGCAATTTATTTTCTGTTGAAGATATTAAACCTAGAATATTACCAAATATAAATATAATACTAGAAATGTACTTTGTGATAAATGTTAGGCTTCGCCTTGTATAAACAGCTGATTAGTGGTTGATATTAGGCTACATTTACATAGTCGTTTCCGACAGGGCACAAGTTTGCAGGCAATCAGGGGGTGTTTCGTTAACGCCCCCCCCCCCCATAACAGGTCTATTGGGTGGAAACTTCTCATGATGCATTTGCGGTTGTGGTAATAGTTTCTTTACTGGCCGGTTATAAACCACCTGTGTAAATGGACCCTAACAATCCAGTTGGAAAAGAAAAATAGTTGCCCGCACTCAAAGTATATGCATATTGTTGATTTTAATTTGTCGGTCCCTCTAGGCTTCATGAAAGTATAGCACTGGTGATGTCAGGTGCTGCAAACTACACAGAGTCTGTCCCACTCTGACCAATACCGCACAACTTTAGAAATGATAGATCCACACTCCAGGGATTAAGGCAATCCATGTAAAAAAAAGTGAGTTTTGGATTTTAATGATGTTTGAATAAAGTGTATGACGTGGATTGCCTTAATCCCTGGAGTGCGGATCTATCATTTATAAAGTCTAACAATCCGTTGTTTATCCCAAAAATTTAGTATATACTAAAAGAATATGACAGGGAAAGCCTAAAAACATAAAGCTGCCTAGATCTCTGGTAAAAGCGAGGGCCCCTTCACACTATCCGCGCTGTGCTTGCAGTTGTGTTTTTGTCTAAAATTGACGCAATAGCGATAATGCAACCACTGCAGCTAACAACATGAACTGGACTGACCATCAAAGCTGCAGGGCATTTTGGGTAATGTGCAATCCCAGAAGCGCAAGCGCAGCTCTTGTGGGATTCTTTTAACTCCCCTTCGCACCTCAATCCAACATTAGTGTTTGTTAACATTTAACCTTGAGACACTTCAGCCATATGGTGTTGCAACAGCCTTATAGTTTACATACTTCATGGTTGTGTACACTATCATATCTGGCATCAGCCCCATACAGGGCTATAGAGAAAGAAAAAAGTGACATTTTAGAAATATTAAATTTTATTTGTGATTTCAGTGTCTTATAGTTATGTAGGTTATCGTAATGGGAACGTTCTGAACAGCCATGACTTGTCATCTTCGGTAGGAATAATTATTGTGACTTATTCACCGCTGAGTCTGGTAGTAATGTAGTCAGAGGAAGGAATGGCACTCATGGCAGGCAGATGGAGCACTTAAAACTCCCAAAAGTGTTGGATGCCAGAGACACTGGCAGAGGCTGCAGTACACAGCCTACAGGAGAGAAAGTTGGGGGGGGGGGGGGAATGCAACCTCTTCTACTACAGTTATGTGTAAAGGTCCCCATATACCTTACAATCTTCCTATACAACTTCTGTACAATTCACCTTTGTTCTACCAAAACCATGTCATATGAGGACCTTTCTAAACCTTCCAATCAATATGTATTCTATCAGGGAGGAGCCGGCACTACATACCAGTGATATATACTTTCCAATCACTATGTATTTTATTAGGGAGGACCTGGCATTACATAGCAGTGATATATACCTTCCAATCACTGTATTTTATCAGGGAGGAACCGGCACTACATAGCAGTGATATATACCTTCCAATCACTATGTATTCTATCAGGGAGGACCCCACACTACATAGCAGTGATATATACCTTCCAATACATATGTATTCTATCAGGGAGGACCCGCCACTACATAGCAGTGATATATACCTTCCAATGAC
>CM070039.1:18440016-18463797 GCA_036250615.1 Ptychadena robeensis
CATTGTCCCCTTCTGATCACTCTGTGCCAATCATTGTTCCCTTCTGATCACTGTGCCATTTATTGTTTGCTTTGATCACTCTGTGCCAATCATTGTCCCCTTCACTGACTCACAGACTCCATTATGACAGGGATCAGCAGCTTGCTTGTCTTTCCTGGACTGCAGCCAGTCCTGACGGAGTCACAGTTACCCATTGTACCACCCGAAAAGGAGATTCGGGCGGGGGGGTATCGGTGGGTGTCTTATTTGCGGGGGCGACTTATTTTAAAGTTTTGGCCAAAAATCGAGGGAGGGGGGTGGCTTATTTGATGGGGATGGCTTATCATAGGGGAAACAGGGTATTTTGCACTAGAATGAGGACATGAAATCTGAAAGTGTCTAATGACAAATATCCAATAGAGGGCTCTCCAACCTCATAACTCTATATATATACTGATACAATGTCCGTGTAATACATTCTTCATGGACAGGACAGTGTATTATTTCTTTATACACACATTCCACCGCACTTTCTTCCCTTCCCATTACTACATCTTTATAGACCACACATGGTGCAGTGGGTGACGGCCAATGAACTCCTTTCTAAATATTGAGTTGTGGGAAGAAATGAGACCCCATGCAGATATTGTCATTGTTGGGAATGTGGGACCTCCATGTGCAGGATCACTATGTATGCGCAGTCACTTAATCTTTATATTCCAAACTACACTTTACATCAGTGGTTCTCAACCTGTGGGTCGGTACCAACTAGTTCACAGGGGGCGCCACATCCCCTGAAAGCATCAGAACAGCAGCGCTGAAGCCCACAAGCAGGGTGGGAAGTTAGAAGGGAGAGCAACACTTCCTCCATTCTAACTAAGGAGGGATGGGGCGTTACCACCCTACTAACTCTCCACCCCGCATATCATCATCCCAAGTGGGGTAGGAAAATAGGATGGAGGGGCCATTGCACTTTCCTCACTCTGCAATGTCACTTCCCGTATTTGGAACACGTAAGTCAGTGGTTCCCAAACTTTCCGTGCAGGGCCCCCCTTTTCTATTAAAGGACATTATTGAGTCCCCTTCCCTATTCAAACACAGGTTAAGAATAAGGGCAAGTGCCCCCCTGAAATACTTTCGCGCCCCAGTTTGGGAACCACTAAGGTACCTAATACCGAAGTTGAGAGGTAGGGGGCGTAACTCCGCTAACTACTTCTCACACTACTTGTAGGCATCAGTGCTTCTGCTTTGTTGCAGTTCTGTGTCTTTCAGTGAACATGGCAACCCCTGGGAAATTGTTGTTCGACCCCCGAGGGGGTCCCCACCCACAGGTTGAGAACTGCTGCCATAGGGATAAAATTATCTGTAGTAGTGACAGTACTCAGTGCTGCATTATAGGACAATGTGTAGAGTTACAATCTCTCCCCTAAATAAACATACAGCATTTCATTTCTATTCTCTCTCACTTCCTGTTGTGTCTCTGGGGCAGGAAACAATAGCAATTCTTCACATAATTCTGGAGACACAGATAGCCTGTACTGTAGAGTTTAAAAATTAAAGTTTTGAGCAGTTTCAAGTTTGAATATACTTGTATCACATTTAGTAAATTTTGATTACTTGACTGCACTCCCGGAACAAAATATTATACCTCTGGCAGAGGGGCAGCCATGTGAGGACCTCCTCCAATCATCCATCACTCATCCCTAATAAAATTGTCCGGCTGAATGCCAAGGACGACGTGGATTCATTAGTGTCACTTCATGACAATGTTCTGGGCAGGCTGCCAGTCCGAGTGTACACTGTACTCTCCAATTACCAAATGCAAGACTAGACATTTCCAGTACATGTTGGTGTATTTTACCAGAGTCTGGCTTTATTTGTTACATCTTCTTGATAAAAACCTAATTGCATTATATTAAACTGATAGAGAAAAGATAGCCGGGCCGATGTTCTGAGAACATTTCCTACCCTTATAACTCTAGTTTTCAGGAGTTACAGGGTTAATCTTACGGGTTTTGGGTGTCTAAGTTTAGCCATTTATGGTTGGTCTTAAGTTTAGAGTTAGGGGGTTCAAGGGTTAAGGTGAGGGAATTACGGAGGTGATATTCATTTTAACCCCCGAAACTTAACCCTCCAACCCCTTAAGCTCACCCCCTACAGTCAAATACCACTCCCCCTAACCTAAACCCCTCCCAAACCCCTAACCTTAAACACTTGAAAACTATAAGATTAACCCTGTAACTCTTTAAAAGGAGGGCTGTAGTGGAAATACACTCAAAGCTGTATACAATATCTGTGTATATATTTGCATAGTAGGCCATGACATGGTGTATATATCTTTGAGAAATGCATCTTATTTTGTTTAGCAGCTGCCAGGGGAAGAGGTCTTGGCTTTTTTCCCTCTCTTTTGGTTTAGTTATCTGCCCAGTAACTGTTAATTCCCTCCATCTGGTGCCGAGGTTATAAATAAAGCTTGTGATAGTTTTCCTAGGAATTTTGCGGGGGCTTACCTTGGTGCTCCCTTCTTCTGCATCCCCCACCGCCATCCACATAGCAAAGTGGTGGGCTGACGGCCATCCATGGTGAATGAAAGATCCCCTTTGGACCAGGGTAGTCTCTCCCTCATCTTGCCAAGTGGATGGAAGCGGATTCCAAGAGGTGCCTGAACGGCCAGGGTAAGAAAAAGCATACCCCCTCTCTACTTCCACTGGACCCGCCTGTACTACTGATTCTGGCTAAGAGCCATCAGCCTCAACTCCTCTCAGCAGCTGGTAAGATTGTTTGCGATAGAGAATATAGATATGCTTGGACCGTATCCCTGCCTCACTGGGTGATGGTAAAATGGACTTGTATGTATCCTTTTAGTAAAAAAGTTAACCCCTAACAAGCTGTGTTGTGCTGTGCTGGACAATTGATTAATCTTGTGTGTGACTGTGTTTGGGACATTGGCACCTGAATCCGAAAAGAACCTGGTTGCTCCAGCAAAACTACCCTGGGCAGTGCTACAGGGCTATCTACGCTATCTATGTGCACAGTTGTAAGGGTAGGAAAATATCTCAGAACACCAGTTTCTGTAACTTCTGGGCAACGTATATCCATCTAATAAAGCCTTTCACTACCAATTACAAACATGTCAAATTCATTTTTTTAAACAAATCCAAGCAGAAGAGTTTCTAGTTCTCATTTTTCATTATTATTTCTCATTGTTATTTCATTTTGCATTTCTATATACACCATGTCATGGCCTACTATGCAAATATATACACAGATATTGTATACAGCTTTGAGTGTTTATTCTAATGGCGACAACAGTGTACAATGCCTTCATCATGTTGGTCAGCACATTTGCTTCCAGTATCTACTAAAAGAAGAAGATGGGTCAAAGCTGGTGACAATAAAGAAGAATTGGAAGACAGGACATAGAGGAGTCAAGGCACCCATTATCCAATTTTTCTCCAGTGCCATCACCCATCATGCCCCAATTTCCTGGAAGAGTTTCCAAGCAGCATGACCAGATAATACACTGCCTGCCCCCCCCCCCCCCCCCAAAAAAAGTCCTGTTACAGAGTGATGGGCGCATCATGGTAAGAAGAGAGGCAGATTAAGTGATGCACCCCTCATGCCTAGTGCCTACTGTACAAGTCTGTGGGGGCAGTACTACAGTATAATCTGGGGTTGCTGCAGTTGGTCAGGTCTAGGTTCAGCAACAGTATGTGCTCCAAGGTCATCTGACTACCTGAATATACTGAATGACCAGGTTATTCCATTAACAGATTTTTATTTCTCTGATGGCACGGGCATATTCCAAGATGACAATGCCAGGATTCATCGGGCTCACATTGTGAAAGAGTGGTTCAGGGAGAATGAGGCATCATTGTCACACATTGATCGGCCACCACAGAGTCCAGACCTTAACCCCATTGAGAATCTGTGGGATGCTGTGGGAGCTGGAGAAGGCTTTGCGTCAGACTCTACCAATATCAATGCAAGATCTTGGTGAAAAATAAGTGCAACACTTGATGGAAATAAATCTTATGACATTGCAGAAGCTTATCGAAACAATGCCACAGCGAATGCGTGCCGCAATCAAAGCTTAAATCGGTTTTAAAACTCAAATAAAAAAAAACCAGACATACATTACACAGACACGATACTCACCTGTCAGCAGTTCAGATGCTGGAAAATTGCTACACAAAAAAACCCACAACATGCTTACATACTTTACTATTTCGCATGCTGGCATCTTGGCTCCTTGAGAAGTGAAGCTGCTTCTGTTAAGCTCTGCTCTCTTCCCGGCTCAGTCGAAGCTTTGCCTGGAGACCCGTGGTTTCCATGCAAAGCTTCGGACATGGGCCGTATTTACGGTCATGTCCAATATGGCTGTTATATAATATATAATATGCGCCCATTGGTTTTCGAGTGGGACAAATCAATCCCGCTCAAAAACCGATGGGCGCATATTATATGGGCCAGATAGATGGCCGTGAGCATGCACAGCGTTTGAAATGGCCATCGATTTGGCCCATATCTTAGCGTCGGTATACTGCTTTAGAACTCCGTGGGGGGGGGGGGATGTCCCAGACACCATTTTGGCTGCCTATGCACTACGTAAGGCAGTGGGAGGGGAGCACCCCTCCTGCTGTCAGAAAAATATATGTTTTTATTATAATCTGATTGGCTGAGCTGCAGCCAAACTGCTAAGTGACCTCCCAGGTGGTAGGTGCTTTAAGGCGGTCCAACGTTGTGTGACCTTCTTTTTAGGTGGTAACTTTTTCTTTTGACCAGCCAGTCTATTTTACTGAGATACATATATATTATTATTAAAAATTGCACCTGAAATTATGATAATACGTATATAGAATATAGTGCTTAGGCTTACATTTACTTTGATCTACCTCAGATTGCTAAACTGCTAAATGTTATTCTGTTCATGATAACTGTTAGTGTCCATACATTTTGTGCATGATGATAATTCTGTGTTACTAGGCAGGATTCACAAAACCGTCCTCCCCTCCTCGTTCAGTAGGGAGGGGGAGCCGGCTTATAGATTAGCTGTCTCTTCCACACCAGCCATTGCTCTTCATTTTTTTGACCTGGCCTATATCCTTTATCCACCTTATATCCTATAACAGAACGATTTTCACTTCTAATTACATTCCCATTTCAGATAAAATAATTGGATCAGTATAAACATCTGGGTAGTCAGACATGTTAGTACATATCTCAAGTCGTTACTGTCTGTGAGCAAGGGAACCAATGAGAATTCCGATGAGATAACTTTCTTGGTTGGAAGGTCAGAATGATGCACCAAGTTTTTGGAACTGATTACCGATTGGAATTGATTAACTAGTCTAAATCTAAAATTAGCCAAGACACTGACACTTATATAAACATTTTTTTAATATGCAGAGTTTCAAAGTTTATGGACAATAAACAAGTCTATATTTCTAAGCAGACAGCTAATAAGAACCTATGGGCATCTGTATTTCATTTGGTAGGTGAACTGTGCATTTGGACTAACAATGGTGAACCTTAAAGTAGACTTACCACCTCACTGGGCACTTTACACTTTCAGCAGCAGCACTGCTGATAATACGGAATCACTGCTCAAAATGTTTTAAAAAATGTTCCTTTCAGCAGAAGAGGCGATTTTCGGGCTCTTCCCTCCCACTGTGTGACGTATCCGCCACGGCAAGCTTGTAAACAATCAGGGGACAGGGGCAGCTGGGAAGAAGTCTGTTGTCTCATGTGAATTGGAATGCAGCTTCACATCTGCAGAATCTAACAAGATGTAATTGAAGCTCCATCTAGTGGCCGTTTTTGAGAATCACAGCCCCATAGTCAGAATGAAGTATTAAAACGTACACTGCTGACAGGTGAGTATTTTGTCAATGTAATGTATGTGTTTTTTTATTTGAGTATTGAACCTCTTTAAGCAGGGAACACACGGCTTGATATGGAAGCCGTTCGAAGTTCCCTGCAGCATCGTGATGATGTCATCACACTGCTGTCAGATATCGAAGGAGCTGGAGACACAGACCCTGTGGTGAGCAAAACAATGGCTCAGCAATCACAGCAGTTGTTGAGGAGGTAGGCTGGGGAAATGCACTGAAATATACCAACACTAGAACAAACACACATGAAAATAATGGTGATGCACAAGTTCTCCAGCTTTTATTGGATGTGTATGTCAGCAATGGAATAATTAGACTGGATACACAATGTTTATGTCATCTGTGACCAACCAATGCAGATGGATCCACAACCCAGACACCTACATGTATCATAGGCAATTCCTTGTTCCCTAAAATCCCATATAAATTAGAAATGTTAGGGCTTGTTTCCACTTGAAGCGGAAGCCCGCGGTTGTGCACATTCTTTTCAATGGGCTAGTCCCCTGTCCGCGGAATCGCGCGGACGGCCGCCTAAAAACTCGGTCGACCGAGTTTTTAGGCGGCCGTCCGCGCGATTCCGCGGCCGCCCAGCACTGGGCCATAGGGGTGAATGGCCGCCGCTAAAAACCGCATGAGATGCGGTTCTTATCGGCGGTGGTTCTTAGCGGCGGCAACCGTGCCGCCGGCTTCCACACAAGTGGAAACTAAGCCTTAATGTGATTTTTCAAAACACATTTGAATATTTGCAAAACTGAAACTTTTACTGAAACAAAACCTGGTGAAAGCTCAGACCTTCCGTGTTGTAGCGTGACAATGTTCTATGTTCCGTCTCCCAGTTGCATTGCCACCTGTCACCCCAGACCTGAGACCACTGGTAACTGTGTTATCACTCATTATGGGGTCATGGTCTGTTGTCACAGTCACCAGTTAACTCGCCCAAAGCAATAACATGCAGCAGTTGCTGGAGTAGATAGGAAGCGGCTGCTTTCTGATTTAAGCAGTTTTCCCTTTACATGTACGTTAGCCAATAAAATACAGAACACCAGGTCCTTCCTGCTTGCTTAATATAGATCTGTGCACATGGCAAGTCTGGGATCTGTTCTGTGATCAATTAGTAAAACCAGAACATCGGCCTCATTTACATCCTCTGCTCTGTAGTCACTATGTTGCCTTGTATCTTTTGATGTGGACTACTGCAACTTCATCCTCTCTGGTCTTCCTCTATCTTGACTGTCACCTCTTCTGTCCATCATGAATGCTGCTGCTGCTATTTACCCATTTACTCCTTTAACTGCTAGAGATGCTCAGTTTCAACAATTTCGAGTTAATTGCAAAGCCCCTGAGCATTGTATGATCACTAAACTTGTTCCAAATGTTCCCACAACCCTTCTTTACATCTCCAGCAAGTTTGGTGATGATACCATTTTCAGAGGCTTTGCAATCAGCTCACAAAGTCAGCTAGTCAGAAAAATCGACCATCTCTACTAACCGCCCCACATCTACTGATTCTCTCTCCAGATCTCTACACTGACCTCCAACTGTCCAGAGAATCAAATTCGAAATTCTGTGCCTTTCTTTATTACTCCACACCTCCTGTCCCGCTTACACTTTCCACTTGGTCCATAAATACACCCCTCACCACCAACCCTGTCCCGGGGGCTACAATGTTCTGAACAGGCTTCTGCACAGAAGCTTTATTCATTTTAAATGTATTAATTTTTTTACAGAATTGTGTGTTTCCATTTCCATCACAATATCCATTGTATATATGTATTGTTTACATTTTTGTCCTAAGCATACATGAAGACAATACTAGTGATGATCGCGAATATTCAGATTCCGAATATTAATCGCGAATATCGGCAATTCGGAAATTCGCGAAGATGGTGAATATATTGCCGAATATTCGCAATTCCGGATATTCTGTATTTTTTATCCATTACACACGCCTCTCAATGCAAGTGGACGAATGGGAAGGCTGCAACAAGAGCTTAGCAACACCATCAACAGTTTTTAAATGAATATTGGGGTGATGCAAATATTGCGAAAATCGTCACGTGAAAAATTCGCATAAAATTTTTTGCCATGTTAAACATATATTGCGCGCCCGAAATTCGCAATAAAAACTGCCGATATTCGCGATAAAAAAACCTGAATATTGCCGAATGCGAATATTTTCCGAATGTTTCCCATAAAATTTGCGGCATGCCGCGAATACGAATGTTGCCTATGCCGCTCATCACTAGACAATACCCACAAAGACACTATACACTTATCAATACAAGGTAAGCATACGTTCCCCAAAATAAAAACTTTGAAGCCATGTTGTCTAGTAACCCAAACCCCAGGCTGTGAATCCTCCAGAAGAAATGAGGCCGATAAGAAGGTCTTTGATTTGACATCTTTTGCATTTTCATTTTCTCTACTAAGATTATTTGGCAAGAGATTTCAATAAAATATGAAATATTGGTCACTATGGTAACGGCTGCTTTCATTAATACCGACTCCACAGGCGTAATATTGGAATTAGCTTTGTGAAGGAAATTACACTTTAAGGCACAACTCTGAGCAACAAATAAAATCAATAATGTGAATTACTACAAAGGTGTTCAAGCCAAAAAAGGTTTGTAAAGTTACCTTCAGAATTGAGGGAGTCCATTGCAGGTAGATTCAGAACTCATTGCATGGGAGCTCTAGGAAGGACTACAACCTATGTTTAGGATTTTGCGTGATCTGCAACCTGTCTCTGATACTCTGATGCTGGAAACAATTAGTCATGATGGACAACCTCACCAGTAGATTAGGGGACATTTAAAAATAAAAAACATACATAGCCCTTGGTCCTTGTTTAGGACCTTCTTGTTGTGGGCTTATACTTGCTTGCGCTCCTACATGCACGTGACACCCCTGGTACGGAGCACAGGACAGTAAGGATCTGGGGCAAGGCTGCACTGTGAAGATCACTAAATCATAGACAATGAATGGTAAATATTTGTCAAGTTGAGTTGCATTTAAGGAGGAATAAGCCTTCATTAAAGACAACCTGGGCTCATAGAGGATCAGCTTTGTAGACCAGATCTACAGTAGAAGATATCACACACATGCATTTTATTCATCTGGTGCATGGGTCCCTAACCTACAGCCGCTGGCCTTATGTGGCCCTCCAAAGCTTTTTGTCCTGCCACCAAAGCAGTAACCATGTCACAGTGGGTGACGCACCTGGTGACACAAATGAGTGGACCCACTGTCTAAACTGCACAGTTGACAAAGTTGCAATCTGGGTGTAGATTAGGGCACTCCGCAAGGAAGAGATGGGAATTGCTGCAGACAGTCCCCAGGTTGCTGTCCCCAGACGCACCTGTGCAAATTGGTAGCTGACAAGGTACCGAGTCGAAGTGCCAAGGGTCGAGATAGGGGTCATCTGAACATACCTGTCAACTATGCCGCTTTGGCCGAAAAGTCAAATTTTTTATGCGGCTTTTCCGGCCAAATCCCGATTTTAATAAATGCCGGATTATAAAATTGGAGTAATTTTAGAGCAAGGGGGTGTTACTGTCCCTTCTAAGCTGATAAAGTGTGGGGTGGGACATTAGCAGAAAGAGTAACACCCTCTCCCTCCTAAATGAGCTGACAACTAAATGGAAGGGAGGCCTCCCGATACTGGAAGTTACATCAGTGACGTCACTTCCTGCATTTGGAAAGTGGAAGAGACACTGTCCAAATAGAGAAAGTGACGTCAGGGAAGTCACTTTTACCTGTATTTTTCCCTTATTCTTTTACATTCAAGTTGACAGGTAGGATGAGCCAAGAATCAGAAATTGGAAAATCAAAGAGTCAATCATAAACAAAGAACCTGGAGACAAGAACATTGAAGACCTTCTTGCCATCTTTTTTGTTGCCAGAGACTTCACTAAATAGGGCAGAAAGGAGGAGCACTTTACAGGGAAGAGAACACTTCTAGTATCCAGCAGAGGGAGCTCTTCACCTGAGGCAAGGAAAGTCATCAGAGCTGGAGGCAGAAACAGCAGACACAGATCCCCTGACCCTGCGTGTTTCAAAGCCTGAGCTGTGATATAGACCAGGGAGCACTGAGGACATGTTGTGGTAAAAGATGGTATTGCAGGGGAATTTATTTCAGATTGAAAAAAGGTTAAAAGCTTGAACGCATTAAGTATCTGTATGAACAGCTTGATTGTATTGTGTATACACTACCCGATAACTTTTTTGGAATATCATAAGTAATTGTTCCATTGCATAACCACAGGGAAACACTAATATAACTATTATAGGTTGAAGCTATGGGTGTGGGTATCAGTATTCTCACTGGTAGATTACTGGACTTCCAAGGGTGTCATAATTCTGGGGGTTCAGAGTCAGAGAAGGCATAAGTACAGTGGCTGAATAACCCCCCACTTTGCAGTTATTTATTTGTAAAAAAAATTTGGAATCATGTATGATTTTCATTCCACTTCTCACGTGTACACCACTTTGTATTGGTCTTTCACGCGAAATTCCAATAAAATTGATTCATGTTTGTGGCTGTAATGTGACAAAATGTGGAAAAGTTCTAGGGGGCTGAATACTTTTGCAAACCACTGTATACAAAGGTAGCAAAATCACACTTCCCATACTTTTGTTTGCACTACAAATAGATACTACAAAACGATATGTGTAGTGGGCATGAGAATATTTTCATGTTGTTTTTCCAAACTACAGTATATTCCAGCTCCCCAGCATCCTGAGGGACCTTGTACTGGCGCCACGTTTATGTACTTGGAGAACCCCTGATTTGGTGGCAAGGAATCAGATTGATGGGGAGCAGGCATCGTATTTAGCTGAAACTGGGGATGGGTGACATCCTTGCACTGTCCCCGGCTCTCAGTGTGATGAGACATAGAGACCCAAGGTCATGTAACTTGATTCTCTGCTTGTTCCCTAACAAGCAGTAGGTGACACCAAGTCTCATGTTTATGGTAATTATGTTTAAAAAGAAACTTATTTAGACTTCAAAAAGTTTGTTTCAAAGTTTTAATTATATATTTGCCAAAGTGTGCTATTAGATGTAACCCAAGATTATGTACTCCCAGGGCATTCACCAGCCTGTTCTTCCATTTTTTTAATTGCTACCAGAAATTATCTCATTTAAACCTTTAATTTTAAGGAGCACATTTTGAGTTTTTTTTTAATGCACTGGGTTTTCTGAACAATACATTTTTAAGAAAGCATCTTCCCATAATTTTTAAACATATAGCCCCCTACATGAGTTGACTGAGAGACGAGGAAAAGAGGTATTAGTATATTAGGGTCAATATAGTTTGACTGGTCCTAATATACTAATACCTCTTTCCCTCGTCTCTCAGTCAACCACTATATTGCTGTATTCTCCCGATGAAGCGAATTTATCGCGAAACGTGTTGAGATGCAATTATAACGTGAAGAATCACGTGGTGAATGACGATGTTACCAAATGGACTTTATTAAAATGGACTTTTATGTACAGATAACCTTTTGTTACTTTATGACTTATTGATGCCTCTAAAAATCCCTCTTTACCTACATACACATGCCAATGTGATTGTAGGAACGTTTGAAGCTGTGACTTCCCCCTTTTTAAAAAAAAAAGCTTCATGATTTAACAGCACATGTTCACTGTCCTTCCGCCAGCTGGTGCATAAAGATCCGGCCAGAGGAAGAATTTTTCACTAGAGACCGTGAAAAATAGGGCAAAAAAATGGACATGATGTCAGTAACATCACTTCCGGCATATGGATCACGGAACTATGTATTCCATGTACCAGAAGTTATGTCACTGATATCACTTATGGTTTTACCCAATTCAACAGGCGGGTAATTTGAGTTTCTCTGCAAACAGGGGAGCGCCGGACTTTCCGCCTGTTCACAAACGGACAAGGGCGATCCTGACCAATCATACGGCTGGGGGGAGTAAAAAGAGAACAGTAGTTGATGGCTACATCTATAGGGCAACACACAAGATGGTGCCTTCCCCAAGTATAGTGACCATGTTTGTTTTTACATGTCGATACAGCCGATGTGTCTACTGCCAATAAAATTGAAATGCATTTAGAGTTTAGGATACTTTTTCTGTGATGTGCACTGACTTAGCTCTGTGTTGTCTTCTAAAAACAGCTTGAGATATGCAAACTCAGGGCTTGTTTCCATTGATGCAATCCCGCGCGGTTGTAACCGCGCGGCTGAACGCATGGCAGAGTTGTCGCGATTTTTTTTTAATGCGGATGCGGTTGGGACGCGGATGCGTTTCAATACGCTGCAGCTAGCGTTCAGAAACGAGCCCTAAACCGCATCCGCACCCGAACACGCACAACCGCACCAGTGGAAACTATATTGAAGTTTCCAATGGATGTGGTTGTTTGCGCTTGCGGCCACGCGGCGGCCGTGCGGCTACAAGCGCGCGGGATCGCATCAATGGAAACAAGGCCATAAGCTGTAAAATTGCTATGTGAGGGGAACTCAGCTATAGGTACTGTTTGCTAAAGTGTTCTTAAGTTAAGGTACACTGTAATTGAAAAGAAACAGGTAAAAGTACAATCTTGAAGAAGGGGAAGTTAAAATTGAACTTTTCAGCATTTTATACAGCACATCATTTATGCATGAGTGATTTGATGAGTGAGTGGATGATTAATTTCAATAAATTGCTTATGTGCCTTCTTATCATTTACTCGGCTTTTAAAGTTCGACTTCTCACAATCTAACATTTCATGTCTGTCTATAAGAAATAATAATGATTTGCCTGGATCTTGGGTTCCGTCGCACATCTGATTTCTATCTCAGCCTTTCAGCTGGCTCCATTCTTCCTACTGACAGACAATACAGTGTAGATGTGGCTACGATCACAGTTGTGTATCCCCGTTTCCTGTTTCAGATGGGTACTTGAGTACAAATGCAAAGTAATTATTCTTCTATTACTTTTCTGTTTTATCTTTTTTTTTACTACTGGCTGTCCATTTATTCTCTTTTCTGTCTTCTGTGCTGCAGCTTTTCCCACTAACCTTTGAATAAAGGTTTTCCTTTTTCTTTTTTTTTTTTAAAGCACCGTTCTGAAACTGTGAGTGGGTCAGCTTTGTTAATTTCAAAGGACTCCAGTCTATGGAACACTGTTGCCTAGCAACCCACCTACCCATCTCTGCACTGACTGAGCATGGGGAGTGAAGCATATTCCTTTCCCTTGTTCATTCATTTATTCAGGCTGGAAGTTGAGAATCGAGAGGGTAGTGTTGCCATGGCGACACTATCCAGGAGTGATGCTCTGCGGCACACTCCCAGTACAGTATGCATGGGATTTGCCCCTTCTGTTCTGCCGAAATACAAAGGTTCCCTCCCACGTGCCGTGATTCCCAGAAAGGTCCCTTTACTCTCTGCTCAAATAAATGCAGACCAGTTGGCGTGCAATTCCCAAACAAATTCCAGCATAGAGTACTGTGGATGTCCTATGGCAAATATTCCCTAGTTCCTCAGGGCTCACATGGATCCTCTTGCTTTAATCCTTAAAGTGATCAGGAAGGCCACATATCAAAATACTAGAAAACGTCAGAAGCCCTTACTGGGGTACATGGTCAGGGAGGTCAGTTTTGGAAATTATGTTTGTATAGAGCGTTCAGTTATGGTGGAAGCCATGTTTTTTTTTCACAACAGCCTTCCTTTGACCTCTTTGGCTCTATGCCCGAACCCAGCATGTTCACAGTTTTTTTTTAAAACAAACTGTTCCCACAGTGGGACCAGGCAAACAGGCAGTGCTGTGTGAGCCCGCAGCGATTGTGCATTGCTGCAGGCATGCCAATTCCTTCTGGCACAGAAGGGGCGGAGCCAAAGACCTCCACCTTAAGGGCTTTTTTCCATTATACGTCGGGACCCCCTCCACTAAACATATTGCTTGGTGGGGATCCCGACGTAGCACAAAGTCTCGACTATGTTGAGCCCGGCGCAGTGGAGACACAGCATCCGCTGAACAGGTTAGTCTATGTGCTACGTCGGGTTCCCCGTCAAGCAATACGCTTAGCGCAGGGGGTCCCAACATATAATGGAAACATAGCCTAATGGAGGTGGCATCACATTTCCTGGCCCACATCACCGGCATCATCTAGAGAGGAGGTTGAGGATTCATGGAAGAGTAGAGTGTACTCTGCTGCGGTCTTCCGACCGTGCCGTTTCGCAAAAGAAATGATGGTGTGAAATGGCCATAACCCAAGGAAGGTTAATATGAAAGGAAACATATTAAGCATTCAATGAGCTTTTATTTTCTTTGACCTTGACCTGTATGCAATTGTACCTCAATCATGTCCCTGTCAATGACTTTGGTTTCACCTAATATTCTGTCCTCATAGTGAGGGAGATAAGGGCAGGCCGTCAATCATATAACTATTCCCCCAGCAGCATTCTGGTAACCTTAGCAGAAAAGGGGTTGGAATGCTAGCCATAGTAAGCAATACACATTGTAAGGACATATCATTTTGAGGAAGCCCCTAGATTTTTTCCCTCCCAATCCACAGTCCAGAACCCTGTAACCAAAAACATTACAAAAACTGCACAGTAGCCTAAGGTTGCTGTCTAATACTATCCTGGACTCCTTTCCAAGGCACACCCAATGGGACCCTTGCAATGCTTTTTTGATCTGATGAAGAAAAGAGAGGCTGGTGGGGTGCAGGAGTTTGGTCTAGAGGTCTCTTTGCCCTTGTGATATGGTGCATCCTATTTTCCCCCAAACCACTGGACATCTGCTTTCTCTGGTGATAATCAGTCTTGCATGGTTGGGAAAGCCATATTAAGACATATACATTGTAAGGACACATAATTCTGAGGAAGCCCCTAGATTCCTTCCCTACCATTCCACAATCCAGGACCCTGTAACCAAAAACTGCCAGCAACCGCGTCCTGAACTCCTTTTCAAGGCACATCCCGTGGCACCCTTGGAATGCTTTTTTGATCTGTCAAGAAAAGATAAAGAAAAGAGAGGTTGGTGGGGTGCAGGAGTTTGGTCTGAAGGTCTCTTGCCCCTTGGGATATGGTGCATCCTATTCTCCCCCAAACCAATAGACATCTGCTTTCTTGGTTATAATCAGTCTTGCATGGTTGGGAAAGTAATAGTAAGACATACTTTCCCTCCCATTCCACAATCCAGGACCCTGTAATCAAAACATAAGAAAAACTGCCCAGTTATGAATATATATTATTCATAGAAGTATGGGATGTCTAAAGATTAATGCACTAAATTAGGTTATATGTATAAGCCACCAATTCCATGTGTACCCAGAATGTGAGAGGACATTCATGTCTTTCCTTTTGTACATGTGGAAGAAGACTAGAACAGAAACCCCCGGTTGTTTTTATTGATGGATGTATAAGTAATATATAACACTTTAGGTGGATGTGGTTCTTTGAAAGTCCCAGGAGGGTTAGTCTCCCTCAACCATATGATTTTTTTCTGAATTGGCTAGCAGTTACTTGTCCTTCTTTACAAAATTAACATTTTGCTGAATTTTTTCTTTTAGATTTGCCAACAACCTGTCTCTTGCCAGTTTTTTGTTCCCTCAGCAGACTGTCCCTCCTGCCAACTCTTCTTCGAGGAATCCTTCTGCCATGATTTGCCAACAACTTTTCGATTGCTGACTTTCTCAACCAGCAGCATGTGACTTCATGCCAGCGTGTTCTTCAGCCTGTTCCTAGTCACTGACTGCTTTCTTGGCCAGCATCGTGTTCCTCAGTGCAGATCAGTTATCATGATTCTTTTATGGGCTAGAAGCCGCCATGAACAGCAGCACGTCTCACCATTCTCACTCAAACGCCCATGTTTCATGACAACCCTGTCCACAACCAGAAGACTTTTCAGCACCTTCATCCTTGGCCAGAAATCTTTAGAATTAAAATCTTCCTTGCGGCTGACTTTTATTTTTTTAGAGGGAATACGGAATTCTTAATTTGCTCAACCATTATTCATCAACTTTTCTATATGCAAATCCTTCTGTGGTGACCAGTAAATGGCACTATTGTACATTTGATTGCATTATTATAAATGCTGTATATTACTGTTTTTTTGCCCCAAGACAGTGTGGCGACAAGGTTTATTCACTAGTTGTATGTATATTTAATGATGAATATATATGACCATGTGCTGTGTATATTGTACTGTATGTACTGTATATATTTGGTGCCTGTCCCTTTAAGGGCTGCACCTGTTGTTCATCAGCTGCTGGGACTTTCTAGAGGGCAGTCTTATCTATTTTCACACTCTCTTGGTGCTCCACATAATGGTATCTGTGGGTATTCTGCCCAGCTACATTCCCTTAAGCCAGCCCCTGAGAGCATATATAGGCTCTTTAGAAGTTTGTAGGTTTTTTTTTGCTTTTTGGGATAGACTGCAGCCACCCTCTGACGTGTCCCCAGAAGCAGGATTCCTGGGTGAGGATATCCCGATCCCAACTGCGATCTAGATTCTGATCCCGATTCCAATTGCTATCCCGAACTGCCCATAACCCGAATCTGAAAATCAGGTTCCCCAAGAAGATTCGGAGCCCACCATACAGGACTTGGTAAGTGAGACTGGGACGTGGTTTTTAAGACCAAACTCTGGGAGAAGTCTGAAGTGCCCCACACCAGTGTCCAGTCTCCCATGTACCCAAGGCCCCTCTCCAGCTGGCCCGTGCCACCTCCCTGGCCTGGGCAGAGGCCCTGTGTGTTTCCTGGGACACTCACTCCTATCTGCCACCAGAGAGGGACAATAATAAGTTTACCTGGCCTATCTACAAAGACCAGGTGGTCACCAACCACCGACAGCCCTGTCCACATTCCAGCAACTGGTAGCAACGCTGAAATGTAGTTTCCCTAAAGTCTGCACCCCACCGCTGCCAACGGGTGATGGTGAGCATATGTATATAATCTTTCCAGTGAACTGTACATAGCCCCCTTCAGCTGTGTGGACCTTCATTTATCGGTGTGTAGACACCCTTCTAAAGAGTAGATAAACTACATCGCACCCTACAACACTACACTTTTTTCACCATATCCTGGTTCTTTCCCATTTCGGTAGCAACCAATCTGACTGTAGGAGGTTAATACAATTAAATACAATGGTTAGTATGGAGATAGACTGATATCAATGCATCCAATAAGCGCAATCCACCATTAGTTCAGTTTATGGTCACATTATCAGCCGCACTACATTATGACTTGGCCATCATAGCCCCTGATCCGTCAGTCCGAGCCTCAGTCACCGTAGCCCATTGCCTACGGTGCTGGGCTTGTGCACTGCACTAAAATCTATGCTGATCAGGAGTCTGACTAATTGATTGTCAACCCGCAGTTATCTGTATGCTTGTTTCAGGTGCATGATTAAAACTACTAAAACCAACAGATCAGATTTATATCATTCTTAAAATGAATTCAACAATGACAACCTTTGTAATGTAAACAGTTTAGGACCTTTTTAATTAATCTGGTGAAAGTAATCAAAAATCTAGTTACCGCTACCAGTTGGATGCAGCAGTTGTCTTTTGCATAATGTACAGAACAAACCTTTATATGGAATTTTTTATGTCCAAGAAAGGAAACTGATATTCTTATTGGTTTCTGAAGGAGTAAATCCTCCTACCCTCCACTGTACACGGAATAGCAAGCAACACAATACCACCAATATTACATCAACCTCATTTTCATAATGCCAAGCAGCTCCGTGGTCCGCAGGTGGTACTTAGGAACACAATGCTAATTTCATCTTTCAGATTGCAGCTTGTTAATAACCGAATGAATCACGTCCAGAGCCGTGCTGTATGGTTCCATTTACCTTTATGTTTAGAAGCTGCTGGAAATTGTCAAAATTGCTGGTCTTAGCTGGTGGCAGTGAGTCAGCGCATGGAAAGTAGCATTAGAGCAAGCCACAGGAACAGAACGATTTGTAATAATTGCACTCCTGCACCCCATTGCGAACCCCATTCAAGATGATTAATATACTTTTAACTGCTTTCTTTAGAGGGACGAGAATAGTTATGGGATTATATTGAATACATTTTTAGATCCAAGGTTCATGTGGAAATGACTTTGTCTTATTGTGGGTGAATAAGTACAGCAAAAAGTTAGCTTGATTTTTTTTGTTTTACTGTACGTTGCCCTACTTTAGCTGCTTTATTTCCAAGCTATTTCCATTTGTTTTTCAAAATAATAAGACTGATACCACACAGCACAGAGATGACAGAGGAAGGCACAGAGATGACCTAAACTATTGGAGCTGTTGTATGAAGGGCCCTCAGTAGGTGTATGGGGCCTGCGTAAAGATCACAGAGTAAAAATGGATCAGTATGAGAGGTGGGTGATTAAAGTGGACCTACCACCAGAAATCTATGTTTTCATGAATGGCACTAGAAATGCCAATAATAGGGAGGAATGCAGTAAAAAAAACTCAAAAACGATCCTGTAATGGGCAATTTACCAAGATTACCACACAGCTCCCTCACTTCCTGGTTCACTGCAAGGCAACACATGAAACACATGGTGGTGCAATATCGCGGCTGGCCACTGGGGGCGTTCAGTGATCTTCTATGGGAATTTTCAAAGCAGCTCACTGTGAAATCTAAGCTCCCTGTGACGTGCTGCCGAGGTCTGCTGAGACCATGAACCAGGAAGTGAGGAGAAATGCCGGATTATATTCCTAAATTGCTCATTACAGGTACGTTTTTGGGTTTTTTCACTGCATTCCTCCCTATTATTGGCACTTCTAGTGCCATTCATGAAAACATAGATTCCTGGTGGTAGGTCCGCTTTAAGTTGCGGGTAGGCGTGCAGCTCCCAAAATAAAAATGTGGGCCCCCTGCAACAGACAAATAGAAATAGGGACATGAGGTGCACATCCTAGTTCAACAAAGTAAAGTATTCTTAATGATAAAATATAAGATCAAATACTCACATTAAAGCGTGCAGGCTTTAAAGGAGTGATCTCTTCAGCTGTGTGGTTACCAGGATGATGTCACTTCATCAGGTGCCCAGGAAGTGACATCATCCTTGTAACCACACGGCTGAATAAATTACTTCTTGCTAAGCCTCCGCTTTACCTCCTTTAATGTGATTATTTTATCATTTACAGTACTTTACTGTACTAGGTTGTGTGCATCGTGTCCTTGTTCCTATAAAGTAGAGTTGGACTTTTGCGCACTTAACAGTTAAGAGTGATTCAAGTTGATCTTGTGACAAGCAAAGCCCACTAAAAGAAGAAAACTTTTAGCATACTATGTAGGAGACAGCAGTGAGCACCGAAAGAGTCATGGAGTGAGTCACAGACAGTCAGTAAGGCTAGGAAGATGTTCCCGACAGTCACTTGGGTGAAATGGAAATTGCCAGCAAATGCCAAATTTGTATGACCAAGGCAAAGCATGAAGCTGGATTTTGGTATAATCAAATATTGTCTAAATATGATAGCAACCTGTCAATACAACCTCTCTGGCGGTACCCTGAATATAGCTCTGGGTAAGTTTGTTTTCCAAAAAATAACTCACCCAAGCTACACTTGGGTATAGTTACCTATGCCCGGTGAGCCTGCCGTAATTGTGAATATTGGTGGACTCGCCGATCACTTCCGGCACTGCCTCTTCGCCATCAGTGATGCTGGAGAGGTGGGGGCGGTGCCATTGACCTGCATGTAAATGCTGGCAATGACGGATTTCAGCCCACATCCCCGACGTCTTTGAAGGTATGTATGGACAATATGGCCGTTACACCAGGATGGTTAATTCAAATTTCTTTTAAATCTCATTCCATTTTTCTAATTGTATGACTTGCTTGGATAGTTCTTAATTCGGACAATTCTTAATATGTAGCATTGAAAAACAGAAATTAAAATATATTTATATTGCAGCTTTTTATTTAATTATTTATTTATTTCAATAAGGTCAGTAACACAATTGCTGTGCTGTCCATTCATTCCATTGCTACCATACAGGGGTGCCATTATCACCATGGGACAAGGCTATAGTCAGGGGTGCACATAAGAGGTACTAAAAAGTGTCCAAAAGCTAGATATGAGTACTTGCATTATTGTAACACAGCTCATATGTGGCCGCAGTTAAATGTTGAATTTATACAATTTATGTCACTTGAATAACTGCAGGGACAGAGGCGCACAACCTAGTACAACAAATGGTTAAATAATGTGGAAAAGGATAAGATAAAACAAATTGAAACAAAATGAGACAAAACAACAGACAAGATACTCACATTGAGAGAGGTTTACAAGGGTGGATCTCTCAGGGCCATGTGTTTTCAAGGAGGACCTCACTTCCTGGTTGGGGATGAGATCGCTTCCTGCTAACAGATACTGGGGGGCTCAGTAGGAACAATGGGACGCGTTTCAAGCAGATGCTCTTTTTCAACCATAGGGACCTATGGTTGAAAAAGCCCTATGGTTGAAAAAGAGCATCTGCTTCTCTGACTCCAGAGTTAACTGGGAGGACATACTGTACCTGATTGCTTGGGAGCATTTCTGCCATCTTTAAATACAGACAATACACTTTCAGTGGTGTACTGGTATTTAATAAACCAACAGGTAGCACTTAAGCAGTTGATTCTTAGGATTCTTTGGGTTCACTAAACTTTAAACAGCCCCATTGTGTATAATGGTTGAATCATTTATAGTCACTGGTCTTTTATGCTAGTACTGCATGTACTCTTCCCCATCCACCCCGATTCATGTCTGCAGAGAACGCCATTGTGTCTGCTGTTAACCGCTGACGCACGCTTGCTTGGGATTTTGGACTCTAGGATGTCTTGGTGATAATGATTCTGAATGCTACCCTGCCACTCGCTAACAATACTTTCCGAGCTTCTTCTTTTAGCGGCAGAGCTAGAGCGGTACGCAAGTCATTCATCGCTGTGTTTGTGCCGGAATCCCTGCAGAGTTGCTGAATAGAGTGTGGAATGCTGGTGGGTTATTCCTTTCAATTTAAAGATAAAGATTAAAATCTACAGCGATCAGCACATATCTTTCTGATCTGCTGAAAAACATACTTCGTGCTCTAAAATAAATATGTCTTAAAAGCTTGTGGGAATGTAGTAAACAATACGAATTAGCCGCTCCAAAAACTGTTACAGATAAATAATAACAATTCTGTTTTCGACCTTTGTTCCTCCCTGTGTAATCAAAAATGGGGTTAGTTGTTGCAGTTGGAGTGGCATCTAAATAGAAGGGAATAGTACATTCGTAGTAAGGCCATACTGTCAAGGTTTATGGCCCATAATAAGGGAAGAATACAGGAAGTGATGTCACTGAAATCACTTCCGCTATTTGGAAAGCGGCTCCTTTATGTTCCAATTACAGTCACGTTGAGGACATCACTTCCGGTATTGGGCAATTTACCTCCCCTCTATTTAGTAACGTAGGAGGGAAGGGGTGTTACTTTCTCTACTAAACCACCCCACACATAATCAGCACAAGCAGGCTGGGAACACTAAGGAGGCAGAATAATGTCCTCCTCCCTCCTAAGTTACTACAATTTCCTGGAAAAATCCAGGATTTATTGAAATAAGGATTTGGCCGGGAAAGCCACTTAAAACATGACTTTCCAGGCCAAAAGGGGATGGTTGACAGGTATGAGTTAGGCTATGTTTTCACTGCGTTTAGGGATGCACTGATACGGCACATCCCATTCATATGCATAACATCTCATCCCACCTGTTCCCACAGCATTAATCAGGTCTGCCGAGAGGTTAATGAGGGGCATTACTTCAACCTCTGCTGTCCGTTTGGCTGGCGAACACCGTATGAACATTTCGGTGTGGGAAGTCATGCATATATGCTGCATCCTGTAACACTGTGGAAACATAGCCTAAGTCTCTGTTCACACCTATACATTTTAGCACTCAATGACCAATGTATGTTACATGACGATGCCCAGAAAGATACTGAAATTCTGACAATAGCATGCAAATTGTATGCAGGCTGATATCGAGCCAATCCAGTAAAAGAACTGTTGTGCTTCATTGTCTCAGTTTGCATACAATTTGCACGCATATGTATGCTACTGTGTACATTTCAGTATCTCTAATGCTATCATATGTCCAACCTATGCACCCAATGGTCAATGCATGTATGGGCCGAAATAGAGTGAGATTTGGTTTACAAAGAGTCAGTAGTTAACTGTTTATCCCAAAATCTAGCCAGTATGAGGACCACGAAGGTTGGAGCAGGACAACCCTACTCTGATATATCCAGTTAAAACTCATTAATTGAAATCAACGGTTCTCAACCTGAGGTCGGCGCGTTTCCTGAAAGCATTAATGCTGCTGCTAACAAGTGTGGTGGAAAGTTAGGGAGAGTAACGCCCCCTCTATTAACCTAGAAGGGATACAGCTGTACTCTCTTACTCTATTGTAGTGTCGTGGAGGTGCATTGTAGTACCGCAACTTACACAACTAGATTCGTTAGAAGCTCACACACCAAGAATGGAAGGTACAGACAGCAGAGCAGGGGGATATTTACAGCTTAACTAGTAGGAAGGATATTTACAGCTTCATCACCATCACCCGTTGGCAGGGATAGGGCATCAATCTTGGGAGCTAAAGTTCCAAACGAGCTGCATCCACTGGCTGCTGGGTACCTTAGGATGGCTGAAGGCAGATTGAAGTAAAGAAGAAGACGTCCTTACCAGGAAGTCAAACTGCATCAGTGGATACTTCACCCTGGAATCCTGCGTCTGGGGACACGTCTGGAGGATCTACTGTGTATTAGGTCAGGAACATTAGAAAAGAAAGTTCTGAGGAGCTAACCTTTATAGACTCCCAGAGGGGTTGGCTTAAGGCCAGTAGTAGGGCAGATTAGCATTGATACTTAAGCAGGGTACAGACGCTAAGATATGGACCAAATCGATAGCCGCCATCGAGCACGTTCGCACTCTATCTGGCCCATATAATCTGCGCCCACCAGGACAAATCCCGCTCGAAAACAGCCTTATCGGAGATGACTGTAAATACGGCCGTTGTCCAGTGCTTTGCATAGAGGCCGCTGGTCTTCAGGCAAAGCTTCAACTGAGCCGGGAAGAGAGCAGAGCCGTCTCTCCTCAGCACAGCCAAGATCTGACAGCTGCAGGGTACATCGGACGGCTCGAATATCCAACCGTCTCTACCCTGTTTTTATGGGGAGTTGAGAGCGGGAAAAAGGAGACAGCCGTCTGGACACCTACCCAACCTCATGTAGGCAGCAGGTGCAAAACCCTTAAAGGGACAGGCACCAATTAGACATAAATACATTGGATATATAGGTGTAGTGTACAGGGCAAGGTATATATACAGTAACATATATACAAGAAGTGATTAGGCCTTGTCACTACCCTAGGCTAGGGAAAACCCATGAATATAGAAGCATTTATAACAATGCATTTAAATATACAAATAGTGCCATTTACTGGTCACTACACTCCCTCCTAACTTCCCATCCCGCACATCATCAACAGAAGTGGAGGTGGAAAATAGGAGGGAGGAAGCCATTATACTTACCTGATCATGCCGGAAGTGACATGGTGGAGTGTCATTTTCAATATTTGGAACACAGAAGTGACACTTTGCCATTTTACTTCCAGGGTTCAGAATCTAAAAGGCTTGTTTACTTTTTATAAACTTGTTGGATTTGCCTACAATTTTATAAAGGTGTTGCATATGTGTTTAAACAACAAACAAAAAAAACACTGGTATGGTGATTTTCAACTTGAGAACAGTTTAGCACATTTTGGTGGAAAGGCACTTTTTTAACAAACACTGGTAAACAAGCTTAAAAGTACTAGTGGGGAACATTGTAAGTGGATAAAATGGCAAAGTTCTCCAACAGACCAACATCCGCCGATGCAGAGGCTGAACGTACTCGACTACGTTCAGCCTTACATTGGCGGAGTGGCTCGGCGCA
>CM070039.1:18469654-18480238 GCA_036250615.1 Ptychadena robeensis
TCTGGGAGAAGACCCTTGGGTGGCTTAGATTCCCTGCTCCTGGTACCCCCGTGCAAACCCAGGATCTGCGGCATAACAGCATTATAGGAATTGTCATTATTTCTTATTGGAAAAAGAGCCTTGACTTAAAACCAACTTGACCAAAATTGTTTAGAAATTCCCTCCATGGGACTTTTAGTGGCAAGTGGACTAAGAGGACTTTGTTTTGAAAATTAGCAAAACAATATAGATGGTCACAGCCTTTGTTCATGATATTATGATTTGCAAATTTTTGTACTTCTGCGCAACATGTTTCGCCCCCACTGGGGCTTCCTCAGGCTTGTACAAATTAACAACCTAGAGAATAATGATAAAATTACAATCAGTTGTCACTCTGCGGAAATCTAAGTCCAAAAGATGTTGTTTTAAAGGTAAAAAATTGAATCTAAAATGGTATTTCATGGTCGATAAGGGTGACTCACCAGTCAGAGATAATGATAGTTAGTGGGTCCAGCCAGGTATAGACAATTACACCGAAGGGATATTCACAGCCACAGGAACTCCAACATCTAGGGATATTGCCAATATGTTACAAGTGCTGGTGATAGATCAAATGATTTCATCCATAAAAAAGGGGGGGGGTTTGATTATTCATGTTATACATAAGTCCTCTGAGTCAATATGTGAACCCTTGTAACTATAAAAGATCGGTGTCTTTTAAAAAAAAATTATAATAAACATCCCAAATTGTTGCGTGTCATTTGCCTTTAAATTAGATATCCACGTTCTTACCTTGTGGTTTGTTGTGGCTGTGTAAGGGGGAGAAGGTTCCTGAGTAGGTGGTTCGCTGTGAGGCTAAATAAATATAAAACTTGACTTACAATTAACCCTTGGGGAGTGGAAATGCTAGCCAAAGAGTATGCTGCAGCTGTCACACTGACATTGCATCTGTGGTTGTTGAGGAAGATTCTTTAGCAATTGTATAAACAAATGGCTGTGATTGGAAAGTTTAGTGTTTTGGTGTCACTCTTGAGCAGCAGCCCAATAGCGAGGTCTCTGGTATTGGAAAACACTCCTAAATTCAATTAATCTGGGATCAAAGAGAAAAGCCATTACATTATCATAAGGAAAAAATGCATCCCCTTTACCCAGTTTTCCAGAAAATACATTAATTAATTCTAGGTGTTAAAAATGCACTAGGGCTTATTTCTGGGTTTAGAAGAGATGACAAAACCCCTCCTGTCATATCTTCCCTTAATGTGGAAGCTTTCTCTGGGACATGGTAGGTATATTTTTGTAGAAGGGCTTATATGAGAAGCGCAGGGGAGCAGCTAGGTCTTACTTTAGAGGAAGGTCCTACTTCTGGGGAAACAGGGTAGAAATGGCCACAATCCCACTCTTACCAGTCACTAAAAAGACCTTTGGTGTCATCCTACTGGACCTCCCAAGCGAAATTGGCCCTTGGATAATGGAAGGCCAAGCAGACACAAGGATTTCCTAGCAAACTCTAGAGGACATTTAGCTTTCTATGAAGCACTGATTGAGAATAACTTTTCTAACCCGTCCTCCTTCACATACTCTCTACATATTCAGCTTTTTCTGCCTACCAAACATATTACTGTACCACTGACACCATTTCATTTCTCTACACACTTTGTCCCGTATAAATTGATAAATGTCTTCACATTGCCAAAACAGTGAGTTCATTGTTATCGGTAAAAGCACATTCACCCGGGATTTTTTATTCTCCGGGGGGTCTTCTTGTTAATAACATTCACCAGTCATTCTGAATGCCATTCTGACGCTTGCTAACAATCCACCCCGAGCCTCTGCTTTCAGCGGCAGTACAGAAGTCATTTGTTGATGCATGCTTGTCTGGGGAATCCCTGTGGAGATACTGAATAAAATTGGGAAGTCTAGCGGGTCATTCTTTTAGTTTAATAAGAGCACAACTTAATTCAACAGCTTTGTCAGCTCTATCTCTCTTCTTTCTTATCTAGCATATTCCAGCTCTGTGGTGTAGTCCACAATGTATAAATCTGTAAGTATATAACAAACTCTATGGTGAGGGAAATGCGCTAATTCATTAGAAAATATTGGTGGAGAGGTTAGTAGTGTGACTTTTATTTCTGTAGGCTTGCTCTTCCTTATTTTAAATGTTTAAATCAGTGGTTCCCAAACTTTCCCTGCAGGGCCCCCCTTTTCTATTTAGGATCATTATCGTGCCCCCCCCCCTCCCTATTCAAACACAGGTTAAGAATGAGGGCCCACGCCCCCCTGCCATACATACCGCCCCCCAGTTTGGGAACCACTGTTTTAAATAATTACTGCATTCCTTTGAGTATCAAAGAAGTCCTAATTTGTCTCTTACTTACATTTTACCACTAATATCCAAATACCATGCAACCTCCACTAGTGATGGCCGAACATTGGCGGATTAGACTTTTAACCTCCTGGGCGCTATGCCCGAAGCTAGTGCAGGGCAGGCGCATATTGATCATGAATCAAACTGCACCCGTGCCAGGATTGGGCGCAACCGCCGGCTCTCCGTCTGCCTGCAGCTCTTCTACAGAGCTGCAGACACACAGCCTTCTGGCCCTGTGTCTTCCGTGTCATCTGTGCCCCGAATGGGGCGGCGCCATAGACCTCCATTGTAAATGGAGGGGCACCGCTCTTCTTCCCACACACTGCCGGCATCTATTTAACACTGATGATGTGTAGAGGGCTGGGGAGAGAGCCGGCAATCATGGTGGAGTACAGTGTACTCCACCGCGATTGCGAGGGAAAGGCTTTTCGTGCCAATAAAAATGTCGGAAAAGCCCGTAATGCCCAGAGGGTTAAAGAAGTCTGTCGTCTGTTGGCAGATTCCTCCCGGTGGGGAATTTTAATCTGAAAGAGGCATAGTTCCTGGTTACGATAGCAGGGTGTAACGTCACTGACGTCGCTGCTTCTGATCCCGCTGGAAGAAGAATAGAGAGCTCCTTCTCGCCGGTGAACGGGGCGGGTCTTACACCCGTACTGCTCGCCGGCTAGAAGGAGGGCAAACATCCATCACTAATATTCACATATACAGGACTTCACATGACTTTATATCTTGTTCTGGAATTTCCTCTGAATACACATTCTTCATGCATTAACCGGGGTTCATTAAACTCAGGGGGGCAATCCATGGAGATTGTTTCTTAGGGAGACTCTTAAGGCCCCCATACACGTAGCGAGCCGTGGCCGATTTTTCAAAATAAAATAACAATATATTAGCTATGTCAGGGGTGCTTAAACTTTTTATATGGGGCTAAAGCAAATTTTCATTCACATTGCACATATTTTATTTGTAGTGCAAAAAGAAACCCATAAAAGAGTGAAGTCTGATTTTGCTATCCTTGCAAATATACAGTATTTTTAGGACCATAAGACGCACCTTTTCACCCCCAAAATCATGGGAAAATAGTGCCTGTGTATTATGGTCCGAATTCGCCTTGGCTTCCAGCCAGCTCCCCCGAGCTGTCAGATGAGAGATGCAGCCACAGCTAGATCCCTAATCTGCACTGTACTGTTTCTACCAGCAGAGCGCTGCTGAGAGAAGCAGTACTTCAGAAAGACATGCCATGCAGCCAGCTATGTATGTCTGCCTGTTAGCTACGATCACCGTGCAGTTCACCTGGCAAGAAGGGAGAGAAGAGAATCGCCCCTTCTGCTTGAAGTGTGGTCTCTAGTGACACCATTTTTGTGGCTGAAATTGGGTACTGCAGACATTTTTTTTGTTTTTGTTTGTTTTCATTATTTTTTTGCTGCTATAAAAACAGGGTGCGTCTTAAAGTCTGAACAATAAGGTATATCCCTTCTTTGACTTTCTGCCCTAAAATCTCTGACACCATAGGAAGTCCAATTTTTGGGGGTTATTAGTTTATCACTTACCCTCCACATTTTTCACCCCTTACTGAAACCATTCATATTTATATTAATGTTTCCCTGTGGTTATTCTATAGACATAAACTGTATACACAATAAAACTGGAACAATTAATTGTGGTATTCTATAAAGGGTAACTGGTAGTGTGAACACAATAAAGCCATGGTGTGTGTACAACTACTTAAAGTGTTCAAGCTTTAACGCTTATTTCAATTGGAGAAAGAAAATCACCCTGCAATACCATCTTTCGTCACAAGATGCCCTCGGTGCACCCTTACCATCACTATATATCCATAAGCTCCAGCTGACAGAATTAAACTTTGGTGGCCAGACAAAAAACATAAAAAAAAAGGAATGCAAACTGATACTGATCAAGCACAGCAGTACACAGTGTTTTACATTATTTGCTTAATTAGTTTCAGTCTGCATACAATTTACATTTATTTGCATGCTAATGTTGAAAATCCAGCATTTAATTGACCCTCTCTAGATGGCATGCTTTGTCCGATGGGCATTAAAATGAATAAGTGTTAACAGAGCCTTACTATGAACATACAATTTTAGAAGCCAATCCAACAGCAACACATCCCAACTCCATTGTGATAAACATGATCATGTATAGCTTCCATATATACTTCTGTTGTACCCTACAAGCCTAAGGTTGACATGTGCAACATTTGACTTGCCCCATCAGAGAATGTAGATCCAGGACGGCAGCTTAGGTGTAAGAGTGGCTGCCATACACCATCGCCTCCCTACTTACCTTTGCAGTTCTGGGCGCCCTGTTCAGCGGTGATTGCTGTTGTGCTGGGACATGCTCCTCAGTTTCCTACAAGCTATAGTCACAGCGTTATGTTGTCTCTGCAACACTTCTTTAAACACCAGTGCATGTCATTTCCTGGGATTGAAGCTATTTGTCATGTGACCTGGCTGACCAAAAGTCACTTTGTATTAAGGTCTCTGTATTGTGCTAAGCATTGACTTCCATTGGTGTTCCTGTGCTATAGATTCTATAGATGCTATAGAGACTCTCCTGCTGGACTCTCCTGGGGGATGGGTGGGACAGGACATAGGGAAAAAAGGATAAAAGCACAATCCATTTATAGATAGAAATGTAAGGTTCATAATTCCAGATTTAAAGAAATGACTGATAAAGACAGATGTAATGTACTAATCCGTGGGAACAATTCATGTGTAACCATAGAAAGCCGCTAGGAAAATATATTGTTTACCAAAAGGATCTAATGGATAAAGAAGATATTAAGTTGTTCTTCTTGGCTCTGGACTGAGCACCTGATGTAACTTACTAGAACATTCTGCTTTTCCTTAAACTGGCTCAAAGTAACACTGAAAATACATATTCAGCAAATTACAAGCGTAGCTTACGACATAAATCCCCGCTTATTGTTGTTAGGGTAGCTTAGCTAATAACGTATAAATAACTCACTTCTCAGTCTTTATCTGTGTTTGTAAAAATACATAATTATATGAAGAACTGCACAAAACTCCATCTGCACTTGAAGTACAGAATAACAGATTGTAATAAAGCCCCAACTGGTGATGGTTGACTTTCTACAACTTTCTCCCATCCCCCTACTGCATCTCTGGAGCTCAGCCACAGTGATCTTTGTGTTCTTCCTTACCTCTCTCACCAAGGCTCTTCTCCTCCGATAGGTCAGTTTGGGCGGACAGCCAGCTCTAGGAAGGGTTTTCCCTATATCAGTCACAGTGATCTTTGTGTTCTTCTTTACCTCTCTCACCAAGGCTCTTCTCCCCCGATAGGTCAGTTTCCTGAGCTCCAGGAAGGATTCTGGTCTACCCAAATGTCGTCCATTTAAGGATTATGGAGGCCACTATGCTCTTAGGAACCTTAAGTGTCACAGAAAGTTTTTTCTAACCGTGGCCAGATCTATGCCTTGCCACAATTCTGTCTCTGAACTCTTCAGTCAGTTCCTTTGACCTCATGATTCTCATTTGCACTGACATGCACTGTGAGCTGTAAAGTCTTATATAGACAGGTGATTGGCTTTCTTAATCAAATCCAAACAGTATAATTAAACACAACTGGACTCAAATGAAGGTGCAGAATCATCTCAAGGATTATCTAAAGAAATCCGATTCTCTGCCGACCCGTCCACCAATCCATTGCGGGAATGTGCACAGCTGCCGATCGGCTGTCGAATCAGGCAGAAATCTGCCCGTCTATGTCCAGCTTTAGATATATGAGTGTCACAGCAAAGGGTCTGAATACTAAGGACCATCTAATATTTCAGTTTTTTTTTTTTTTATAAATCTGCAAAAATGTCTACAATCCTGTGTTTTTCTGTCAATATGGGGTGCTGTGGGTACATTCATGAGGAAAAAAGATTTTAGCAAATGGCTGCAATATAACAAAGAGTGAGGAATTTAAGGGGGTCTGAATACTTTCCGTACTGTATATCCATTGAAAAGTATCTATATCCATTGATCATGATAAAACATCTCACCTCAGTTTTGACTGTCTCATTGACAAACTTAACAATTATTTGGTCCCCTGTTAAGATTGAGGAGATTTCAGTCTTTTAACATTTTCATGTCCAGATTATGCTCATGAGTTGGTTTTGATTATGTAATCTCCAAAAAAAAAAAAAAGGCTGTGATTGAGGCACCCAGGGTTTCTTGATACAACATCAAGAGCACTCCCACTCCAGGCTCAAATTTATAGGGAAACGAGACTTTGAGAAATGCATCATCCTGAGGAAGTGGCCGTAAAGCCACAAAACGCGTTGATGTTATATGTTCACCTGACTGAATTAAATAAAAAAGTTATTGAGAGATTCCGGGCGCTTCACACAGAGCCTTTTTTTTCTTTCTTTGGGGATCACATAATCGAAACCAGGAGAAGCAGGAGAAGCAGGAGAAGCAGAGAGACACTCTTGGGCATCTACAAAGGCTATCTGAGCATGACCGTTAAACCACCCCATCTATTGAGTAAGGGCAGTGGGAGTTTACTGAAATTCGCTTTCAAGGCCCATTATAACAGGTGGTTATTGGCAATACACAGATCTTGAAGGATTGAGCTTGCCAACAACCCCAAGAGTAAGGCTGGGCATACACACGTATATTGCCATGCAATCTATCCAGGAGTATCACAGTCCCCATCCAAAGTAATGGGCATTCAACAGGGTTTTCCAACATCTATTGATCTCGCTCGAAGGAAGGCATCCACATCGAGCTGCGTGAGCGCACACGTTGAATCTATTTAGAAATCTACCGGTGTATACCCAGCTTAAGTAACCAAGCTAAAAATATCTTCTTGATCTACTTATGAATGGAAATTAGCCACACCCGCTCCTGAAAATATCCTTGTCTATTTTCTATTCTTTTGGATCTTTATCGCAACGGGAAAACCTCTCATCATTTTGGAGGCAACCAATGAAGATAACCAAAACAGAAAGAGAGTGTACTGCTTCCTAAAAATATGCTTATGATGTTTTATTTATGTTATATTCCCATGTTCTGGTTAGGAAGAATTCGTAAGAGCATGGACACCCGAACATTGCTGCCATAAGGCATCTCCTGCCGCTTTTCTGGCGTCTGCCCGATTTAAATTTGCCAGATTGATCTCAGCGCACATTCAAACAATCATCCATGAATCGAGTTCTGAGAAATTGACCAAAAATCATATCGAACCTTAATCCGACATGTCACTTCTTTTGGTTCATTGTCTGTCCATGGATTGTTCATTGTCTGTCCATAGATGGGTTGGTGGAAATTGATCACTTCCTGTGAGATTGACCCATAGCTTCCTATGCTGCAGCCATTCTGGTTGCTCGGCCAAAGAAATGGCAGAGCGACCAGATTCAAATTGGATTTGCAAGGTGGTGTGCCATCGATTGCAAAAAGATAAATGCCCAAAAATGTATGATTCTTCGATCACTGGGAATGATCAAATTGAGAATCGATCGCAGACAAATCAAGGCGCCTATGGCTACCTACCTCTCCATCCTTGGATCAAAGCTCAAAAGATGATTTACTTACACACAGCATGCAAATTCCATTAAATTAAAACAGTAAAGGTGAAAATACACAATGAGGTTAGCGGCCAATTTCATGGCAGATCGACTGCACTGCTCGCTTACGGCTAATCTAAAGTTTAAAGTTATCATATGGATCGATCTAAGCCATTACAGACATGTCCGTAATGTTTAGATCATTCCCCAGCGTCCCCATCCAAAGTAAGGGGTGCCCGGTGCACACGAAGGGTGACCGGACAATTCTCAGGAGGTCCGGCTGGGACATCACCACGCACAGACGATCTGCCTGGAGATCGGCATTAATTCGAAACGTGTGTGTGTGGAGGGCTTAAGCTATTCTAGTTGCTTAGTGCATTCCTGGAATTAATCAGTAAATCATTTCTGTCAACCATTCCGTTTTGGCCGGGAAAGTCACGTTTTTTAACTGCACCATCTCATCCAGCGCCTACTTACAGTTCTGCGCTGTGCCGGTGTCCCCGATGTGGCTGCCAGCTTGCCTCCGTCTCTCCCCCCCCCCTCCGAGTGACCTAATGACGTCACATCGGGGAGGCGGCGGGAAATTTGAAAATAAATTGCACAAAAGCAGTTTTCTATGTAGAAATCTGCGTTGAATGTGCTTCTATGCAAGGAATATTGCTATTTTTTTATGATTTTACCACATCCATCACACCAGGTTAGAGAGGGTTAACTGCTAATGGGCACATCTGGGGCACCAGAGACTTTATTTGGACGAGATTTAGTACATAGCAGCATAGCTTTGTGCCCTGATTTTTGTGTTTTCTCATTCATTTTATTAAAAAAATATATTTTTTATTTTACATAATTGTTTGTTTCAAACATTATTATATTCAGGATGTCTACTAGACCCTTGTACGGACATATTTTGGGAAGTTACAGGCCTACAACATAATGGTGCACTAGTTACAGGCCTACAATCTATGGTGCACTTTTGTACAGAAATCTGGACCTCAGCAGTGCGCTAGGGAGGTTAAGTGGCTATCCCGGCCAAATCTTAATTTCACAAAATCCTTGATTTTTGCTAGTATTTTGAAATTGGGTGGATTTAGGAGGGAGGGGTGTTACTCTCCCTCCTATGTCCCCACCCTGCTTTTACAGATGATGTGCGGGGTGGGACATTACTAGGGAGAGTAACGCCCCTCTCCCTCCAAAGTTAGGCAGGAACTGAATAGAAAGGAGGGGACTTTAATCTCCCGATACCGGAAGTGACATCAGTGACGTCACTTCCGGCATCGGGAATGTGGAAGAGGCGGACCAAAACCCGGAAGTGACGTCACGTCTCAAATTCCTGGAAGGCAAAATCGACAGCTATGCTGTACATGCTCAATATAATATGAAGCAATGTAATACAGATATCAAGCATCCAGACATAGTAACTTTGGTGTCTCTGAAAGCTAGTTACATTGTTCAGTTGCCAAAAATTACAAATCAGTTTCACAACGGGTACGTTGCCAAACTGGTAAAGTAAATTCACTACAACCTGAGTCACGGATCCAGAACAAATATGCAGATTAGGAGCTTTAGTGATCACATCTATGACTCAAAAATTAGTCAGAGAACCTTTTTATTACACTAAGGAGCAAACAACTTTTCATCCCTATTTTTTTATACTATCCCATTTTTCTGACATGTGTGCTCTACTTTAAACGGATATGCACACACTATGAGTAAGTAAAGGATCCATGTAATGGCAATGTGATAGGGAAGAGAGAACAGGCAGCGTCTAGGCGAGACAGGAGGAGGGTGACTAGACACTCTGGCTGGCAGGGTCGGTGTTGGCAGCAATGGAAGTGAATATCTAACAGTCGATTTGCTGGGAGAGAGAAGCACGGCTCGGCCTGCCTCTGATTCATTGTGCGTCTCCATGGCAGGCTTACAGGGGAAATAAATATGTGTGTTCCTGTCACTGCAGCTTTTCATTCTCTCCCATTATTCTTATTTGATGATGTGGCCGTGCCTTAGGAAGTGGCACTCACCAGGTTTTAGCCCTGCCCACGAGTTCAGCATTGCATGGTGCTTAGGCAGTTGTCTGAGTCATAAAACGAAGACGTTAGGCAGATTTAGAACTCTCTGAGACCTTCCGGGACACAGAAAGTACTTTACCTACTTCTTCAGAAATTCCTAGAGGCGTCTCTTGGAACCAAATTCTAATTAAAGTGAATGTGCCAGTGGATTACGATGCATACATTTTTAAAATGTTTTATCCATACTTGTTAAAAAAATAAATACATTCTAAAATTATATCTGTGAGTATATCAAAGGTCCAAGCTACTGAAATGGTTCTATGGGGCTATGATGGAACTTACCGTTAATGTTTCTAATGGAACAATCAAATTATTTAACATTTAAGTTAATAAAAGATAATAAAGCAATGACCACACTGGCAGGCTGAATTCACGTATTCGGTTTCAGTTTCCCCCCGAAGCATATACATACACAATGTGCAGGTTCTTTGAAGACGTTTGACCACCCTCTTGTTATCCTAATGGGCAACTGTCGGAAAATCAACGCTTAAGCTTCAGGGCACATTTAATATACAGTCCTGGCCAAAAGTTTTGAGAATTACACAAATACGTTTTTATAAAAGCAATTTGCATGTACTCCAGAATGTTATAAAAAAGTGTTCAGATGAATTGCATAATCCTTCTTTGCCATAAAAAAT
>CM070039.1:18488261-18503658 GCA_036250615.1 Ptychadena robeensis
GGGGGAGTGAGTTTCCTCTACTCTATCCCAAGGTGAGCGCAGATAGGGGAGAAGACATCCGGGCATCGGAAAAACATTTCTGATGCCCACATGACACCCCTGACATGATGCCTCCCTGGGCAACCGCCCAGGTTGCCCATGCCTAAAACCGCCACTGCCTGCAAGGAAAGTTTGGGAACCACTGACTTAAATAGTTAGTTTAACTCATATATATGTAGAACCCCCCTTACTTTTATTTTAGAAAAATGCTAAATACATAGAAACTCAGAAATATTTTTATGTCAACATTTATTAAGCCTTGCAATGGGTCCTTTACCCTATACAAGCTTAGATTTAGGATGGACAAATTAAGGCCCAAGGGCTGTATCTAGCCCATTTAGCTTTTTTTCTGGCCCTCTGTCACCTTGTTAAAAAGATGCTCCCCTCCGCTTGTTCTCTGCAATGAGTGCACATAATGCCTAGAGTTGTCCAAAAGTTGCCTCGGGGACAATGCAGTGTCGTGATCATCACACTCGGGGCGCATCCTAATGGTGTCAACAGTCTCTAGGAATAATCTCTGTTCATTGAAATGAATGAGCATTTTTTTAAGTGCAGGAAATTTAAACAGATAATGTCCCTGTCACATGTGCCTATTACACATCACTGCCATCATTAGTGATGCAAACGATGCATAGAATTGGCACCCCTATGGTTGCTTGGCCATTGCAGGCTCTTGTTTCGACCCCTTTATCAAATTTGAAAATGTGGCCCACGAGTCAAAAAACTTTGCACACCCCTGGGTTATATGCATGCTAGGGGGTTCAGGTAAAGAGATTTACTCACCTTATTCTGTGCTCCTAGTGCTGTCATCACTCCCATTTATGGGAAGTCATTAGCTATGCACTGTGGGGGGCACTCCCGTCCCGGGCCCGACCATCTAGGGGGCCCGGAGGTCTGACCCGTGCTCCCCACACTGCGTTACAGCCAGAAAGAAAAGACTCGCAGCATTCCCTTTGGGCCCCCCCCCCCCTTTTCTTCCTCCCCGATGTGAGTGTAAAAGTAGCAGATTCTGTGCTGCTACTCTGCCGGCAAGTGCTCACTAGTGACATTGTGGCTGAAATTGGTATTGCAGGGAGATTGAGATGAAAAGTGGAACTGTAAAAGTAAAATTTTTAAGATTTTTTTCAAATTTTCAAATCAGATTTTTTGTTAAATGTATACAATTTATGTCACATGAATAGCTACAGGGAAACATTTATACCTATGAAAGGTTGCAGATAGGGGTGTCAAATTGGGAATGTAAATTACTAATACAAAAAAAAGAGACTCCATGTCCGCGAAAATCCCTGCGTTGCAGAGATTTTGTCGCTATGCTCCACACCCATTGACGGCGATGGGGCTTTGACAGGGCTGTCTACATCCACCTCAAACCTATGGTAGCAGTTAAACCAGAGCTTATTCCTTATTCAGGTGAATAGGAGCTTACAATGCATTAAACAACTAGAAAATTCTTCGGAAAGCCTAACAGGGTCGTATTAATCTACCTTCTGGGACATGAATCTTGTACTTCCTTCAGTATGGTGTACCTAACGGGTCATTGTAAGTAAAGAAACAAAGTGCTTTGGATTCTCGGCATTGAATACATCTTCCCTCCTTCACTGCACTGCTGAGCACATACTGGATGTTGTGTTGTTGCCAATGAATGCTGCCATTGTCAGATGACATCCCCAGTATATGTCGGTGATATCTTCATAATGTCACAATGCTCAAGCATGACAACAGTGGATTTCTGTAGCACTGTGATTTGCCTTCATTTTCATATTTACATTGTTAAACCACAGAGATCCAGTTGGTTGTTTTGGGTAGATTTCCATTTCCCATAACTTTCATGATATATCATGGACATGAGGGCTTGTTATTGATGTTTCATAATAAAGCAATATGGCAAAAATAATGGAAAGAGAGGTAAAGGATTAGTCCTTTTTTTAGAGTTCAACCTCCCTAGCGTTCTACCTGTACCATTAAAAATGGCGTGGCATGGGCCCCAGCCCCTGTACTTGTCACTGGCATCGTTGATGACCAACTCTGTCCATTAACATGGAGGTCTATGGCATGCCCCCCCCCCACCCCTTTGGTTCCGGGTAGGTGCCCCGGAAATGCTGCGGCAATTAAGAGAATCTCTGTAGCTTTCCGACTGGCATATCAGGTTCACACGATTTCCGCTTACCTAGCATTCGGGATGAACCCAAACAGAGAACCAATTGGGTTCATCTCAAATGCTAGGGAGGTTAATGTGTGTCTTGGGAATATCTACGTATCTATTTGTCCTAATAAACATGGAAATATTCCATTCCCTGGAGATCCATGATCCCTACAGACATTGGCGAACAGTCACCAAATTTGCCTTTAAGTTTGTAGGCTTCTTCTGACCATTAAAGACATTCTGACGCCATCATGCTGCACTCCACCACTCATCTGTCGCCCCCACTCGTTATGTGTGTGAGGACCCTAAGGCCGCGGTCCAAAACCGGCCCTCTAGTCATCTTGGTGTAAAGATGCTCTGGTTTAGAAGGTCCCTGCCCTACTTCGGCACAAGAAGTGCAGCTGTTGAGAACATGCTTGTCTGTGTCATAATCTTCTCTTACAATTGTTTATCCGCTGTGTCATCAATGTCTTTAAGTAGTTTTACCCAGAAACATACTACATGACCAAACATGCTTTGCTTGGTAAATTAAAAAATATTTAATACACTTGTAATATTGAAGTATTCAGAAACCTGTTGATGGCTTCTATGTAAAATGTTCCTTGTCCAGCTGCTTTCAGCTTAACATTGAACATTGAGGATTTGGGGATTAAAAGTTCAGTAATAGAGTCCTATATACTCCTATCATGATGGGTGTCCCTTAAACGATTGTCCTGACACAATACAAACACAGTGAGTAATCATTGACATATCGCAGTCTTTGAAACGTTTGAAATGCTGGGATGTGGCCGGATAATGCTTCCTATTTAGACTTTTAGACTTGTCGCTGTCACTCTCTTGCATTATCCAGTCCTTTATTATTCTAACCTGTCAGTATTGTTGTTTGTCCTCGTGTGCCAAGATGCCCTCAGGATGATCATCACCCAACCTGACAGGAGGGGGTGAACATTCTGACAGCGCGACCTCCAGACTGCCTTGGACACCCCCATCTGATAAACTGTCCATGTGTCACTTTTCCCCAGCAGATTTCAGTTATTACGTTCAAGCTACGGCCAATGGCGTCTTATGCTTTCTTTTCATTGCAAGTCATTGGATAGTGATCTGTAGAAGCTTCCTTTGCAGGACACATTCAATTTTCTTTGAATAAGTAGCATTCTTGTGAGCAGTAGGGAACTACAAAGAAATGTCATATCTAGTGTTGAGCTCGAATATTCAAATCTCGAATATATTTGGCGAATATCGGCTATTTGAGAATTTGCGAATATGGCGGCGGATATTTGCAATTTCGAATATTCGCATTGGGATGCTTATGGGCATGAATTGCGAATATGTGACCATTCATTTTAAAGGTAATTACGAGGCGATTATATGCAAATCTCACATTCGCTTGCAACTTGCGAATCGCGCACGATTGGGAATATTCGCGAATATAGAATCGAATATTGGGAGAATTATTTGTGAAATATTGCAAATTCGAATATTGCCTATGCCGCTCATCACTAGTCATATCCTGTTAGCTGTCCTTTTCCATCAGGGCTGTTTCACACTCTATCCACAGTTTGCAGGTGCATAGGGCCCAGGGACCCTAGGAGGCCCCAGTGCCTCTTGGACATTCATAATCGTGATGGTAGCACCCCCAGCTAAACAACTTCTCTGGAAGCACACCCCCATCAATCAAAATCTAAAAGTCAACTTAACTTTGAACTTAATTTATGCAAAAACTATATGTTCTAGACCAATGTCTATTTTTTGTAATGTTATTATTAACTTTTATTTAAATAGCCGCAACATATTGAGCAGCGCTGTACATTAAATAAGAGCTAAGCCACAGATCAGGGTGTAGGATTGGAGGACAGGTTTGGTCACTACTCCCATCCCTTACTATTAACTCCAAAAAAGACTCCCTTCAATTCCCTCATGGGACTTTAATTGGAGTAGTGGCCCAAATGTTTGAGTATGAGATAAATTTCGGGTAGAGTGAGAGTAAGGTAAAAACGTAACTTTATTAGTGACCAATGTCCCAACATATATATGATATAGGAAAAAAGACAAATTGGTCATATCATAGAGTATTGACAGTACACAGGTGGTTCGCTATGCCGTAACAAACACAAGGCATAGTGGTTCCACTTTACAAACACAGTTTGTGAGGATATTGATGGGTAAGGTGTATGGAGGGCTACATGTTTCGCCGAGTACGGCTTCTTCAGGCCTTATACACCTTAAACTGTGTGAATCTTAAAATGTTAAAATCAGACTCAACTAAAATAGGTGAGGGCTGCCAGAGAAGATCTTGTGGTGGCGTCGTGGGCGGTACGTTTGTCTCAACAGACCGGCAAGCAGATCCCGGCCAGGGCCCTCGCGGAGAGACCAAAGGGGTGTATGGTCTGATGTGGGTCCGCTTGAGCAGATGAGAGTGGGACCGATCGATGTCTCACCAAACACAGGCACTTCCCGCGATAGCTGCCTCCAATCCGGGGACCTCCACGTGCAGTGGACACCGTACAACCTCCTGCGGATGCATCCCATGCGTCCCATGAGGGAATAGAAGGGAGTCTTTTTTGGAGTAAATAAGAGCTAAAATGCAACACACGATAACACACAGGTTATGACACAGGAGGAGTTGAGGACTCTGCTCGATCGGGCTTACAATCTAAAAGGTTGGGGAACAGAGTATACAGGTAATTGTTGGCACCATGTTCAGGGGCTTTGCAATGAACTCACAAAGTCAGCTAGTTAAAAATAATTCAACTATCTCTATAAATGTGTATCTATGTTCTATTTTTAAAACAAATGCTTATTGTCCCTCTTGTGTTCTGTAAGTGGTCATTTGGGATGTAGATATTTACCAAAACTCATTCTCTTTTTTGGCAAAGTTTTTTTTTTTCTTTCTGAAATGTATCCATTGATTCCAAAGCACAGATTGCAGAAAGTAAACTATTCACATATAAGTAAACACTGCTAGGGGGATTGAACAAAGAGTTGTGGATTTATATACCAAGACAACCAGGTGCAGAAGATTCAAACAATATGAAAATGAGAGATTTCTAGTTGGTGTTCTGTGCCACCCTAATCAGTTTAAAAGCAAATGCTTGTGTTTTATTTTTAAAGTCTCATATCTTAACCTCCCTATACATCTCTGTCTTTCTCTATACCCAGTGGGCTACCATAGGAGGACTGTCATAGGGGGTGACATAGGGGACTGTCATAGGGACTGACATAGGAGAATGTGTACGACCACCAACAGATCATGTTGTAGTAACATGTTCTGGACGGACATGCTTGCCTGGGCAATCCAAATGCTGTCCCTAGAGCAGGGGTGTCATACTCCAGTTGGGGGCCAAAGCTGTCCCGCAGAGTGAATACAATTGGCCTGCAAGATTTAAAAAAATCTTAAACATTTGATATCACATGCGTTATAGTCTTACCTTTAGTTGTTCCAGATTCAACTGGAACTTAAGTTTGTTTCCATATGAAAAGTTTCTTCAATATGAGAGGAGAAGGAAATCCTTCTTCAATTGTAGAAATAAATATCACGGTTGGCCCGTGACCTAGTGCGAGTTTATGCCAATTCCATAAATGCAGAATTCCACCTTAGGGTAAAATGTTTGCAAATTAGGGGGCCCATTGTGGGGGTTCAGCTCAAAGGGGTGCTACCAAAACAGATAAATCCACCATAAAAGTGTCTCTTTAGGACTCCTGCCCATATTTATTGTCCAAAACTCACCTTCGCAGGCGTTATTAGACATCCAAACAAAATAACTCAAAAATTCCAATCCTCCTGGCTTGGCAAACGTCCAACATTTGTCCTCAGTTGAGCTGCCCAGCAGTTACAGGCCTGGGCCTCACACTCGTTGTGAGCTCACTGTATCAACTGCCCTAGTAGCCACAGGCCTGGGCCCCTGTGTGCCCCCTGTCTCCAACTTCTAGCAGAACCCCCACAATTGGTCTCTGCTCCTTTTGTGGAGACGCACCTGGCTTCACTCACCTGCAAACAGGTGTTTAACCCTTTCAGGGGACCCTGGGAGAATAGGGAGGCCCACCCAATTCCATCCTCCCTATCCCAGAGTCCGGGAGCCCTTTTAAGAAAAACAAAACACTCAGGACACAATTGGTGCTGGCAAATGATATCCCGGACTCCTTCCAGGACACCACCAAATAGTCCATTCACACAGTGACAGATGACAGAGCTCTGCTGGCATAGGCAATGGAGAAAGATGAACTGCCATTTTTCCCTCTCTCAGTGTCCGTGGGAACTGCAGTCACTTTGCAGCTCCTACTGACACAGTAACAGCTGATCAGAGCAGAGGAGAGGGAGAAGACTGCAGATTTCTGCCCCCCTTCTCCTCCTCCTGCCGATCAGTGTGGAGAATGACGTTGTGCTGAGAGTGTACTGCTGCTAGTGACACCTACTGGCTGAATTGAATATTGCATCCATTAAATTCATTGCATCAACTCGATGTGAAAACTTGAAACCTTTTTTTCTGGTTTTCCTGCCCTAAAGACTGGGTGCTCCGGTGCAGCTTATAGTCTGAAAAATACGGTAAAATATGTGTAACATACAAGAATCACCAATGATATTCCTTCTTTTATAGCATATAGTTATAATTTGTTTATATCCTACCAGAAACAACAATTTAATACTTTTTCTTCTGCTCAATTGTAATTGCCCTCTTATCTCTATTATTTTTTTCCCATCTTTTTCCGGGCCATGATGCACTGAAAATGCACAGAGGGAAATTCCTAGACCCCAAGGACCCCACAGACAAGTTTCTGGACACCTCTGCGGTCCTTGGGTGCAACCCCCAGGCAGAAGTCTTTGTAATTCGTAAATCGAAACGTTGGTCGTATGTCGAAATGAAAATTTTGGTGGTATCTCGAGGGTCCACTGTAATGTCCTCAGAAGAAGCTGATTTATTTAACTCGACACTCACAGAATACAGTTTTGGAGGTTGTTAGAGAGGGTGTGTTGTCTGGTTAAAACCTAAGCCATCGCATTTTACAATTTGGTTACAACCTTAAGTAAATATTGTTCCTCTGGCAGGTTGACACAGGGATAATCTTCTGTTTATCAAACATAAGGATAACTTAATTTACTTTTATTTCCAGTTCTGCCATTTTTCCATTTTTCTTGCTCTCTCTTTGGGGATTTTTGTGAAAGATTTTTATTTCTGATGTATTATTGAGTAATCCTCGGCCAGAGGTTGTGTAGGAATTTATAAATAGAATTGTGTTTGGATTATTTGATATGAATGGAAGGAAGGTGTCAGATCTGTGCATGACATGGGCTCATACTCAAGGTTCATTTCTATTTACTGTGTTTATATGTGTGGATTTAAATTTGGCATTTGTTGGCTTTACATATATATATATATATATATATATATATATATATATATATATATACACTTTCCACCTTGACTTTAACATGTGCTGCATTTGGTGCGCCATTTATTTGAATTGGGTTTCTAGTGCTCATAACCTGAGCAAAAATATTCCATTTATAATTTATTGATGTGTGGGAAGGTTTTTTGATGACCAAACAAAGTATTTTATTGTTTGTAAATTTTCAGGAAAAAATTAAGGCCTAAACAACTGGGATCAAAACTATGTCAATCCTATAAAAATGACTTAAAAACTTTCCTTGCAGAACCCCCTTTTCTATATAGGTACGTTATCGAGCCCCCACATTCAAAAGACACAGGTTCAGAATGAGTGCCAGCACAATGCGGAAATACAGGGTTTTAATTAAAGGCAACAGACGCAGTAGCAATAACGCTAGCATATCCCTTTACGGTAAAAAAAAAGCACCATTGTAGGAAATGGCCCTCAATTTTTAGAAATACAGTTCCCTTTTTCACACACACCAATCATGTGACCCTGTTTCCCCCCCAAAAAAGGCATTCTCAGAAAATAAAGCACCCTCACATTTTTGCCTTATACTGAAATATAATGTAAAATAAACTGTAACTCTGGACAGGCGGGGTCAGAGGGGGCAATCAACATGACACAGGAGGATCAGAAGGGGTTACTAAAATGGTAATGCCCCCTCTGAGTCTCCTGTGCCATTTTGATTCCCCCCTCTGATCCCCCTGTGTCATTTTAAGTGATCCCCCAACCACCCTGATAACCCAGTGCTGTATTACTCTTCATAGAATAATTTCGGGAAAAGTTTTGGGGAAACACAGTATATACACACCAATCATACAGAAACATTCATCATTCACATTCTCCCCTATGTCTGGCTGACTATTCTGACATAGAGGGCTCCAGGTGCCACTTGCCCCCCCCCCCGGAATACCCCCGAGACCCAGTTTGGGAACCACTGCATTAAATGATATTACCAATGTCCATTTATTTCCCAGTTGTGACAATATTCAGACACACTGTAATTGCTTACCGGTTCTAGATGATCTGGCGTTGTCCTCCAAGGATGTCCATCAGGTGTCTCCTACCTGCTTGCATATGTATGAATGCATGGCATTTGCATGTAGTGCCCAACCATTTTAGGCATCCCAAGTCCTTATCAATGGTGGTCAGAGGGGACTAAAGCGGGGGGGGGGGGGGGGGGGGGGGGGGGGGGGGTGATGGGGGGAGGGATATGGCATTACATTGTAATCTCTTTAAATCTATCATTTTGGGTACGAGATTGCATATTTCTGGCCATATATTCTGACTATATATGAAACAAAACCTTTTTGATAGGACTCATTCAGAACATATTACTGCTTTTTCATTTAAATTAAATAAACATAAATGGAAATGTATCTGTACATTAACAATTGCTGCACATAATTAGGAGAAAAGGGCTTTATCATTTTAGGATATATTTGTGTAGTTTTTTGTCTTGTTATTACCCAAACTCCATCCCATGTAGTCCGCCTTTGGTTCCCCATACTCCCATCTCTGCTCTGATAACACACCAGCACTCCTTATGAATTACAGTATTACACACACACACCGAAATCTCTAAGGTATTCTTGTGTATGTATTGATATAGCAACCCCAAACCGTTGGGGATAATATTGCCTTGGTGTTTTACATCCAGGAGCTTTATTGATTTTATCAATGCTGAACTTTCGGCATAGAAAGATACTGGATAAGCTCATAAAAGGGCTGAAAACTATTTTAACAAAACATTTTTGCCAATATTCCATCTTTCATATCCAACCAGTCTGGTCATTCTTCTGACCTCTATCATCAATATGGCTTTTTGTGCCATCACTGCATATTTGCCCTTTTTTGTGACTGTTTTCTGTAAACCCCAGAGAAGATTGTCCAGAGACATCCCTATAGATTATCAGTTGATTAAATATTCACAACAGTCCGTCTGGCAACAACAACCATTCCATGTTTATAGTCGCTTAAATTGCAGTTTTCACACCTTCTGATGCTCGGGGTGGACTTCCAAGTCATCTTTAATGTCTACAAGCCAAACGGCTTTGAGCCCTTTGATTAGGTAATTAGATATTTAAAATTACCAGAGGTGAAACAGAAATACCCAATAGCCTTAAACTGGCCAGCGAGTGTAAATTAACCATTGTGAGCTGCTATCTAAAACATATCCAGTCTGCTTCTGTCTGGTAGCGCCTGCAAACTTGTGCAGGCACTCGGGGATGCTTTAGATAAGGACCCTGTAAAGGTCTATCAGAAGCAAGCCTGAAAACCGACTGGTGGCCACCTCATGTCATGCTTGCCGATCAGTTGTGCTAATTTAAACAAGCCCATAAGACTTTTTTTGCACATTCTACAGCTCTGTCCAGCAACATAAAATGGCTCTGTGGACAAGTAAATCAATGTTATTTAGGCATGTAAAATGTGTCAGAGATAAGAAAAGCAATGCTTCGCTTTGGTTTGCAATATAATGCACTAGTTGTCTGGCTGTGATCATGAGCCAATGACTTTAATATATTATGTCACTGATTTAGGAAAGCATGCAGCAAGGAAAGTATAGACAGCTCATTATCTGTACATGTGCATGTAGGACATACATACTCACTAGAGAAGGACCACTACAGCAAGACTGTAACAAAAATAGAATTTTCATGGTTCCTTCAACTCATCAATGACCATGCCTTTTCACGCCCCCACATAAAAATTGTTCTATGCCATTAAAACATTAACTATCAAGTCTGATGCAAAATTAGCCAAAGAGGTTTTTCCAAATACTGACACTTGTAAATGTAGTCTGGGCTTTAAAGGTTAAAAAGACATTGGCCTCAATAATAGTTAACCTCACACTGCTCAGATGGTCTTTATAAGTAGACCTAACAAATATTTAATGTATAAGCAGAATATATGTACATGCGATTTTGTAATAAATTTGTCAAAACCTCAAGTTAACTTTTTTCACATTTTTGTTATATTTGTAAAATTTTGAGAAAGCAAAATTAGCCTAATCCATTATAAAAAAATGGCTGTAACATAACAAAAAGTCATGCACTGTATAAATATATACTAAAAATATAATCCTGTAGCTGTATATTACACATTAATACAGGGCCGCCATCAGGCCAGTACAGTGGGCCCTCCCGGACCAACCATCTAGGGAGGCCCGGCGGTCCACTGCCCAGTCAGTGGCATGGCAACTGTATTCCCCTCTGTTTGCCTCTACACAGTGCACAGCCTCAAAGCTGCTCAGGACATGTTGCACACATAAAATGTGCAGGGGCCTTGAAAAATAACCTAGTATGGGGCCCAAATCGTCCCTGATGGTGGCCCTACATGCATATCAGTATAAATATCAGTAATTATTTATTCTGACTTCCTTCTTCAATAATTACTCATGTATTTTGAGAATATAATTGTGAGGTTAAAGGCGGTGACATATTTCACAAGAAGGGATGAATTCAATGTGTAATATGGGTGGGCACGTACACCGGCATAACAAAAATATTCTGATCTGTCACCATGATTTCGCATAGTTGCTCAGTCACATTCTGGATTATGTTGTCTCTCTGTCTCAGTTACTCCCATGGAAAGAATTCCTTTAATTTCCAGTTTTGTTTAGCTGTTTAAGTTAGGTGTCAGGTCCAAGTGATGTTGTTGTGATTCTCCTATGGATGTTCTAAAACATACATGGGCAAACTAAACCGGCCCATTAGTCTTTTAATTTGGCCTTTTGTCACCTTGGTGTCAAGACATTGTGGCTCCCCTCATTCCCTGCAATAAGTGAAGATAACACCTAGAGGATGATTGTTTGGATAGTTTCCTAGAGGCCATCGTTTGCTGCAATAGAATGTTTAAGCTTCTCTATCAAAAGTTTCTATTTATTAATTTTGTGAACATATTTTCTTTTTTTAAATATCCTGTCCTAGCTATGAGAACTTAGGACCCCTATGCCGGGCAGCTCTTGCAGGCCCACACGTCAAAAAGTTTGCCCATTCCTGCTCTAAAATAAAGAATACAACGTCAATAATCAGCTAAGCTGTAGAAGAATGGAACCTTCTCCATATCCTAAAATGGGATGGGTGGCAGATGGACACACAATCTACAGTAGGGAAATCCAACAACTTGTGGGACTACAACTTTAACACATACTATCACCCATTGGTGATACCCCTAACCTATGCAGACACTTTGGCATGGATATGTGAGCAGGTTTCCATAGCTTGAAAAATGCTGGCTGATACCCACAAAAACACTTGGGTACCATTAAATGTGAGCCTGCCATGTTTTGTGGATTTGCCTTAGTGATGTCTTACTGCCTCTGTCCACTTCTTCAAGGGGAATGGCGCCAACAATCTTGGTATTTTATAATCAAATATCAAGCTTACATTTTCAAAGGCTGAGCTTTTCTAAATGTTCTTTTCTGTGGTTTGGCAAGTCACAGCATCTAACCACACACTGGGTTTGGGGGCATCAATGTGGCTGCCTTTAGGTTAGAAGTTAGAACATAATAGAACTATGGAGAAGGTGAAATTGTTGATCTTTTATTAGAAAGTCAGAACATTTATTCTTCATTGCTCCAGTTGAGTACCTCAGTATAAAAGATGTTGGAACATCATAGCATTCAGGTATCTGGCATAGGACATCATTGCCGTTTAAATCTTGGTTTACAATGAACTGCAAATTTGTTTTTTTCTGCGATGTCGTTGTCAAATATCGTTCGTTCATTTATTGAATGTAACATTAGGTTTTTTGTTCCTTCATCGCCGATATCGAATGAAGATACATTAGAAAATACAACGACAGATAAAAATTTACCAACACGTTCCATGACCATGACACGTTCCATGACCTTTCCTTATTTTTTGTTTGAGGTCGATCAAAATGTACCCATCTAATTCTAGATTTTAGTTCAATCAACCCAAAAAATTTTTGTTCTTTGTTGATCGAACGAAAAAATCTCCCCCTTCAACCACACTTGCCACCACAATAGATCTCTTTCCAGGATTTAAAAGAATGAGAACATAAATATTCTTATCAAGATTGATCCCATCAGTACTATAACTGCTCTTGACTTCTCCAGTTTCTCAGGTTGACATAGAACTCTTTTCTAGCCAAACTTCTACATCTGTCACAGTCATTACAGGCGTTTACTCCAGGATGTAAAAGTCAGTCCAGCTGCATGGCCAAATTTACATGAACTGTTAACAAATACCCTACACTTGTGTGCAATAATGTGCTGTAATTCAAGCTATCTGTTTTTACAGGGACAACACCTGTAGAGACCTGAGCAAATTACAGACACATTACCTGAGGGCAGATTCCAATTCTATTTTTTCAGCTAATCTTGTAAAGTCCCGACAGACCTCCTATGGTTGTCTGTGTCTCTAGCTAGACAAAACTTAGAATGTCAGATATATTTCCTTAAGCTCCACATTTTAACTGTACAGCCCCCTTTGTGACAGGCAGTCATGCATGAAGTCCTAGGATGCTACATATATATGGGTCTCTAATTATTTTTATAGTTTTCAGTTGTGATGAGATGATTTGTCATGACAAACATTTTAGAAGATGTATCTTAAATTGATTTTGGTCTACAGTACCAAAATCAATTTAAGATGGTATGGTTGGCCAACATTACTCTTCCAGGGCAATTTAAGAGTGGATATCTGTATAAACAGTTATTATTTGACTCTTCATTTACCATCCCTTATGGTCAATTACTGCCAAGGACTACCAAACCTGGTCTACAACGTTAGACACCCGTCCATTTAACCCCTTCCTCGTTTCACCGCTGATCTCTGCATTACCACTATATGCATGGTGTAACAATTACAGAACTAAAATATCTACTTTCTGTTGGGAGTAGTAACTGCTCATATATGTCGCTAAATATTCATCTGTTCACCCGTGACTACTTTTAATATCTGTGAATCTTTCTCAGTAGTGATGTTCTCCAATATTTGAATTGCAAATATATTTGACGAACATCGTTTATTCAGGAATTTGCAGATTTTGTGAATATGACAGCGTTCCCTACAGGTTTCCAGAGACAGTCCCCAATTTAAGATATGTATCTGTGAAACATGTACTTAGACATGTCACTGTTTCTTCTCTGATTCCTCGTTGTGGATTTGGATTTAACATTTTAAATAGTTTGACTTTAGATACCATCCATTGCAACTGTGCTAAATATCCTTGATTGGTGCAGTACACTGTAGACTTCCAGAGAGTCCACTCAAATGTTGAATGTGGTGGATCTGTCTTCTCAATTCTATGGTGTTTAACATCTTATGTCTCTGTAGAACGATCCAATGATATAGTGAGCTCGGTTTATTTGTGGGTCCCCGGTCCCCCGTTTTTTGTCTTTAGAACTGGTCAAGCTTTATACATAAAAATAATAAAAGATTCAAATGACAATGGGTGCCTCCACCTGAGCTTTTTTATTTTTTTTCTGGGGATTAGCAAATTAACCAAGAAGTTATCACACCACGAGGGTCTAAGCAGCCTAAAAACCTTGCGGTCACCCAAAAAGCCAAAGTGCGACCCACACAAAGTTGAGCACAATGAGTAGGGGCAGTGTATCCAATAAATCCCCTACATGCTCAAATATTCATATGGTGGTTCGGCATATAACTCTCCAGTTTAAACTTAGTCCAGCAACCACATTAAGTAAGTAATCAATTCTCAGGCCCTTTGTGTTGTATTAACCTCCCTAGCGCACTGCCTGTACCGCACCGTTTTTAACAGTGTGGTACAGGCAATGGCAGCAGTGTACGAGGTACACTGCCTGCCATTTCCTCCCTCCCCTCTCCATACAGCCAGTGTCATTCATGACACTGGCAGTGAGGTCTGGAGAGCAGAAGCCCCTCCATTAACATGGAGGTCTATGGCACTGCTTACCCTCGCCCCCTTCCGCGTCACCGCGACACGATCAGTGAAGCCGCAGAGCCCCTGGATGCGGCGGCTGCATCGCCGTAGCTTTCCGGGGATATGCAGCTTTCATGGGAGCACAGCTCATCCAGAGTTTGTTCTTCACACAAACTCTGGACGAGATGGGCTCGTCATGAACACTAAGAAGGTTAAATTTCAACACCAACCAGTGAATACAGGTTATACCCTTTGTTCTGGGAAGGGATACCTAAAGCGAATTAGGAAACCATTTCTCTTTTCTATCTTTTAAGGCGTACAGGCAAAATTTATTTTTCCTTTAACCTCCCTGACGTTATGGGCTTTTGGCGTGCCCAGGCAATTGCGGTGGAGTACACGATACTTTTGTACCCCATTCTGTTTAAAATACCTTCAGATCACTTCAACCCACTGATATCTTAAAGGAACCCTAGGATCTAATTTCTTGATGGGTGTGGTCTTAAGCAGGGAACACATGGGTCGATATTGGAGCCGTATGATGTTCCCTGCAGCAGCAAGATGATGTCGTCACGCTGCTGTCAGATATCGGAGGAGCTGGGAAAACAGCTCTGCTCTCTCCCCAGCTCAGCCGATGCTTTTCCTGCTTTAGAGAAATAAAGTGGTTTATATAAGCTTAGACACAAGTTTACTTTCTAGGCGGTACCATAGCCAAGTTGTATTCAGTCTTTCTACATTTTTTCTCTGTAATAGCAAAATAATAGGTAATAGAGTTCTAGTGGTGGGCTTTTTACTTAAGATAGGTATAGTCTCCCCAAGGCTCCTTTAAGAAAATAAACCTGCTGTTGTTGTGCATTGATAAAACATTTTTTATCTGCTTTACCTTTTTATTTCAGTTTATCTGTTATACAGGGAGTGCAGAATTATTAGGCAAATGAGTATTTTGACCACATCATCCTC
>CM070039.1:18503758-18519986 GCA_036250615.1 Ptychadena robeensis
TAAAATTATTCCTCAAAAATACCACTTGCCTAATAATTCTGCACTCCCTGTATACATATAAGGGTTTGGCAAAGTAACTTAAGATTTAGTGTGGCAGATTCTGTTTCAGCTAGTCAAACATTAATGGATTAAAGTTGTCTCACATTTCATACAGAAGTGCATTTTGCTGCTGTAATGATAGCTTACAAATGGAGAAACCAGGGAAAGTTCTAATTGACTGCAGTTTGTAGTTTGCAGTCCGCACACAGAATTATTGGCTTGTGCGCAAACAAGATTTGAAGATTAAGATAGGTTCATTTTGTAATATTTGGAAAATTTTTCTCTGAAAGTTTCATCTATTAGAATTTAGGGCAGAAAAAACATTTGCTGACGTCAATCCCTGATCACATTTGTCCCGCTAGCTAGAACTTTAATGTGGTTTCCATCAAAACACGTGTTACTTAAGGTTAAGTGATAACGTGGTTACAATACATGTGAATAAGCGACCTTTGTTGTAGTTACTGGTATGACCCCAGCTAAGAGCATTTAAACACTTCTTCAATTCCTTTTGGTGACCATTCTGCAATTGTGGGAGCAAAACACCCAGCAGACCTTTTACCCTAATCTGTAATAGCTCTGCTGCTGCTTCAAAAGATTCAGTGGAAAGTAAATAAATTGTTAAGATGTTTTGTTATATTTGAATTATAGTCTGTTTTACCAATGGGGCGATTCGTCCCTCTGTTTGGCTTGGCGGATATTGATATAGATATTGAGGGGAACTTCAAAATTTTCATTGGAGACATGTTCTGAAGACAACTTTCTAAGATTACCCCACACTGCAACCCGTACTCTTTTCTTTCCTTCTAGTGTTGAGCTTGAATATTCGAATTGCAAATATATTCGGCACATACCGGCTATTAGAGAATTGCCAAATTTCGTAAATATGCCGGTGGATATTTACAATATTACGCATTGGGAAGCTTATGGCCATTCATTGCGATTTTATATTTGCAATGCGAAAATAAATACCACATTGTGAAGGTAATTGCAATGCGACTATAGTTGTGAATATCTTAAGCCATAGATGGGTCGATTTAATTGAAGATAATTTGCAAATTATTCAATCTATTTGATCTCTGCCCAGAAACAATCAAAGGCTCCCAAAAATTTGATTTCTCAAATTAATCCTCCTAGCAGTCTGCCCGTACAGTTGTACTCTGCTCAAATTCCTCGTCCTCCCCCTGTCTGGCGTGATCAACGTGGGCTTGGAGACTGACCCCCCACCATTAACATGGAGGTTTATGAACTCCCCGCACGTTCGGGGTCACGGCGGACCAGTAAGCCTGAGAATGATGCAGCTCCCTGGGGATATGGAGTGGTCATGCGATACCAGCTTGTCCAGGGTTTGGTTATCGAACTGGGTTTGTCATGACTGCTAGGGAGGTTAATTTGGTTAGAAAATATGTCAGATTGCGTAGATCTGAAGTGCTTGTATATACTTCACTAGGAATCAATCAAGGGTCACTACTAACATACATAGATCACCAAACAATTGACCAAACAATACCAACATGACCGATCGGCCTTCTGTTTGAGCTAAACTTTTCTGGTCCAACCTACCAGGTAGGCAGGAATTGATTCCCAATCTATCGCCCTCACAGATCAATCATTGTGGTCAATCAAAGGGAAAAAATTGATGGGTGTATGGCCAGCGTTAGAGAGAGGGTAGTAGGTAACAATTCTGACCAAGTTGGAGCCTATAGGAACATTGAGCTTTGTAAAACTGGTCTTAAGTTTCTCCTAGTTAAGGGCAATCATTTAAACCTTCCAGTGTGGGACTGCCCCACTGCATGTAATGTTTGTAGATGCAATATTGAAGGTGTAGGGGAAACTAAACTTTATTCTGTGCATTGGCAGGATAGGATCATGATTACATATTGAGTTATCTTGAATTATCTGTTCACATTTTATTTTGTCGTTCGGTCCAAAACATTGAAGCATAAAGTGAGCCTTTCACTTTAAATACGTATTAGGAGTTGTTTTTTCGGCTCTTTAATTACTGTAAATTGTAAAGGGCAGACTCCATTCAGCTTGCATAGAGCAGCTGTGCAAAGGAAGCTCAATGTCTCCACCTGTTCATCCAGCTTATTCCTTCTGTACATAATGGGTTGTCACAGTCACGCACATTAAGTTTTCTACGAATTATTATGCTTCGTGTTTTTCACATGAATCACTGAAACATTAATTTTAATACATGCAAAAAGGCGGATTATAGAGAAATGGTGATCCATGGTGGTTATCTTTAGTGACTTACCGTATTAACATAACTGATTCCTATTTATAGGAAAGTCATTAGAGAAGAATGTCGCCTCCCATTGTGGAATTCCATGCGAAAATGCTAATTACTTGGTTGTCTAATGCTTTTGTAAAAGAGAAGAACACTTTCTAAAAGAGAGTTCAGCAGTGACGGCCTACATATTTTGGTTATTATCATAAATCTGGATATAATCAATAAGGGAAGAAATAATGAAAAAGACATCCCTATAGTAGAATACCTACCTTTTCAGCAGCCATTGTCTCCTATCACACCAATATCCTTAGCTGTCAACATTTATGGGAGTGTAGTTTATTTGTTCATTTGGTGCACACTCAAAATGAATTTCCATCCAATAAACTCCCATCTATAATTAAATCTAGAAAAAAATATGTATTTATTTTCTTGACTTCAAAAGTCAGAAAGGGAATTGGTTGGGTACCCTCCACCCCTAGGATTTTTAAATGGAGCTAATGAATAGATGTCATCACAATAATGTATTGTAGTCATGGTTAAAAAATAATATTTTATTTAAGACATATAACAATGAAAACAGTATTTTTTTTAAACCATCACTTCAATACATTATTGTGAGGACATCCATTCAATAGCTCCATTTAAAAATCATAGGGGTGGAGGGTAACCAATCAGTTTTCTTTCCGACTTGTGAAGTCAAGAAAGGAAATAATTTTTTTTTCCATGGAAGTGTCGGCTGCCCATGTACCCCATTGCTGTATCTCTTTCCAGTGACCTCTATGTTACTGCTCGGTCCTTTAGTCCTGTGTAGACACAGATATTGGGGAGACAGACAGCCTATACTATACAAAGTGCCAACAATTATTTTTGTGGCTACAAAGCTTATACAGTGCCATACTGATGAGTACAATCCTTCTTCAGTTACAATCAAATGTCACTGGAAACCTTCCAATGTCAGGTTAAGCATTATTTTGACCATAAAGGGTAGTTATAATACTTTTTCAGCTAATTAAATTATGGTCAGTATTTATCTGTAGGATAAATATACACCACTCAGTGACAATATTATAAGCTTGGTCATTGTACCCATTAATAATGATCTTTCTAATATTATGACAAAGTCAATGTAGCCTCATAAGTATGGCATTTTGTGGAAAAAAAGGACACCTGAAGATAAGACGCACCCCTTTATACAGCTCTACTCAGCTGTATATAGAGATGCGTTCAGGGAAGCTGTCAGAGGCTGCCCTTGGCCTACACAAACAGCAAAGACAGACATTACACTGTGTGTGTCAGTGCGGTCCACGGCTGACACACCCAGCAAACCATCCGCTGTGTGTGGCTTTGAGTGCAGGTACTTTTGCTTTCCTCGCTCAAAGACACCCACTGTGTAGCGTTTGTCTCCGGCAGCCTCTGACATCTTCCTTGTCTCCACCCCCTGGAATTCAGCGGTAGTCCTAGGAGGCCAGGCCAAGAATGGAATAACCGGCCGAGTGGATTTGCGGGTAGACGATTTGGCTTACTGAGATTCCCACTCAGCCGTGATGGTCAAGACCTTCCCTCCATAAGACGCACATAGATTTCCCCCCCAATTTGAGGGGGTAAAATATTTCTTCTCATGGGGTGAAACATATGGTTATTTAGGCAGATATTCAACTGTATATGCCATGTGCTAGTTCACAACATTGATTTCTGGTATATACATTCTCTTGAAGCCTCCAAATTATCCAGGCTCATCAAGTCAAATAAGGCCCATGCATCCTTCTTTTGGCCTTTGGTATTTAAATGCCATCATTAGCACCTAATGGAGAAGGAAAGGTGGTCACAAAGTTCTTAATCTCCTTGATGTTTTGCAGGTAACCAACACCATGCACAGTTCTGGTAATCAGAGTGAATCAACTACCTTTTTGGAAACCCACAAAACATGTACTGTTTGTGAAAGACAGGATTGGGAAAATCTGATATAGGTTTTTCTTCCCCAGTAGTAGTTTCCCTGTTCGCTTTAATTTATTGGATTTGAAATAGTTTCATTTATGGAGACTCATCATCTCTAGATTTGACCCGTCTACCAGACTAAGGTCCACCCATCAAGATGTCTTGATATTTATATTACTCTTACCAAGACCAACCCTACTGCTTAGTGGGCACTTACTGTTCTTGAAATCAGTACTGAGATAAGGTGCTTTACTTTTTGGAAGTTAAGTGCAGCTCCCAGCATGTCTTTTCCACCAACTGTAATCTGATAGGAAGGAACTAAGGAATGTTGTCTAACATCTACCAGCAGGGGTGTGGTGCTTAATGGATTGAATGTTTTACACTAAATCTTGTTTTTTAGGTCCTGGAAGATGAAGTTACACTGAACATAATGGTGGCATCGTAGACCATTCTTTTTGTTGGTTGGCAAGCTTAAAAACTAAGATGACAAACTTTAGACGGCTGGTCCTAGGCCAGCGATTCATGCACTGGAAGCTTGGTGCCGTCACTCTGATTTTTCTGGCATTTGTCTTCCTAATACAAAAAGAAGTGGTGGATCGAGAGATGAACGAGCTATCAGAACATGATGGTTCTCATGTGAAGAAAAAGAAGATGTTGGACATGGTAATGGACGCTGTAAATAACATTAAAGATGCAATGCCAAAAATGCAGATTAAGGCACCTGAAAGGCAACTTGAGGATAAAGGAAAAAGACGGTGTTTGCCGGGATATTACACTGCAGCGGAACTTAAGCCTTACCTGGAGCGGCCACCTCAGGATCCAAATGCACAGGGAGCTTCTGGGAAGCCATTTAAAATGTACAAACTAACTCCTGCGGAGGAAAAAGAGAGGGAACAGGGAGAAAAGAAACATTGCTTCAACCTCTTTGCTAGTGACAGAATTTCATTACATAGGGACCTGGGACCAGACACAAGACCTCCTGAGTATGCTTAACATCTATTATTGTCATGTTTGGGGGAGGGAAGATTCATGTTTGTGTGTAAGATTTATTTTTTGATTTTTACAATCTGACGGTTTGTACCCACTGCGTCATCACATGATCACTTGTTAGGACTACAAGCCTTGGTCACATACTTGTAGTGCTCAATGTATTCTTCCTGCCCTCTAAACTGAATGTGATATCTAATGCATATGGCAGTTAGAAAATAATAACCCCACATAAATAATCTGTGTATTAGTAATGAGGCTGCAAACAGACTTTAGATCTACTGCAGTAGATGTTCCCCAAAAATAGACTACAGCTAAAAGATAAAGATACATTTTATTTAAGGAAAGATGGTCTGTTATACTGAAGGAAAAATAGAAAATCTGGACAAGCAGGCTGTTTTCATTTAGAATGTTGTTTGTGTCATAGGTTAGAAACAGAGAAGAAATAATTCATGAAGAGTTGCCTTAGGGCTACATGGTAGAACAATAAGTGCCACCTCTGTCCTTGACAACCACTGGGCCATTATTGGTTCTTCTCTCAGTTGTGTATATTTATGCTCCATTTCTTATCAGTACCATCCAGAGTCAGAAAATGGTAGAAACACAGGTTTCAGAATTTATAACCATGTCAAAGCCACAGTAGAGTAATCTTCAGAAGTAATAAGACAGCAACATAAAAAAACAAAGGGAGTTCAGAAGTGGACAACACAAAGATGAAATACCTAAAGGCTAAGCTGAGCCTCCAAGAACATAATATGTACATGTAACATACCGTATACATATAATATGTATGTGTAATATGTCTTGAGAAAAGAGAGGTGGGACATAATTGAAACCTTTATAATACATTTAGGATGTAAACAATGTCTTTAATATGAAGCTAAGATGAAGAACATGAACCTGAAACCAGCAGGAGGTATGGCTTTACAGAAAAAGTAGTTCATCCTTGGAATAGACTTAAAGCAGAGGTTGAGAGCCTATCAACAGTGAGAACATTTAGGGCTTGTTTCCACTGTGTTTTTCAATCCGTCAAGGTCCCTCCATCAACGGAAGGGTGCATCCGTCAGTGCAAAGATCTGTGATGAACCAAGTTTTTACATATGTTCTTTGGGACAGTTTTCTTTTTCATGAAGTGTACTATTCCTATTGTGTTCCCTTTAGGTGTATTGAGCAGAGGTTTAAGCGTTGTCCACCACTGCCTACAACAAGCATCATCATCGTGTTTCACAATGAGGCCTGGTCCACACTTCTCCGTACGGTATATAGTGTTATGTACACATCACCAGCCATCCTCCTCAAGGAGATCATCATGGTGGATGATGCCAGTGTGGATGGTAAGCTAAACTTTTCCATGGATTTGGTTTTCGGTTGTAGTCTAAACCAGTGGTTCCCAAACTGTTTTTTTCTCCATTAAATTTCATACTGTTTAGAAAATCTTCATACTTTGTAAGATTTTTAGTGGTGTTAAAATATTATTAGGCAATCCTAACCTAACCTAAATCCTAATCCTAAGAGTGTCATATGGAAATGTAAAATGTTGGTTTACAGGTACAGAAGCAGCAGACACATTAAAACGATGTCCATTATAAGTAATGTATTGTGGATCAAGCAAACCAGTCCATTCCAAAAATCCAAACCAATCCAACAATGAGTTATATTTTGTCATCAATTGCTTATACACTGTAGTTTGTCTGACTTTTCCTGCTTGTCTGTGACAGAATATTTGAAAGATAAACTGGACGAGTATGTGAAACCTCTGCAGATTGTCAAAGTGGTCAGGCAAAAGGAACGGAAGGGGCTTATTTCAGCAAGACTGTTGGGCGCATCTGTAGCCACAGGGGAAACCTTGACCTTTCTGGATGCACACTGTGAGTACAAAATTATTTTGTTTCCTTACTGATATGTAGAGTCATTTTCTATTTAAAAATTGGCAAACAAGAATGACTACTCTGTGCAGGTCAACTCCCAATAGAACTAGACCTCTATATTACTGGCTGGACTTTCGAATAACATAAATACAACTTGTGTAAAGGCAGCAATTAGTCCTAAAGTCCTTGTTGGGACCCTATTGTGTATTGTAAAGAAATCAAAAGGAAAAGCCAACGTATTTCCTTATAAATAACAATTAAGCTGTACAGTTGCCATGCTTAAGGTTGTACTTCTGATTTCTGGTTTGTTCTGTATAGATCTTTGAGATAACTTAGTTACATGTCTATAAAGAGAACTGAATCAGGTTTCTTTTTTACTCCGTATGAAAGCCTTGTATCAATCAGAAAACCTCAGATTTGTACAGAATAAACTTAGAACCTTAAAGCGGACCTACCACCAGGAATCTATGTTTTTATGAATGGCACTAGAAGTGCTAATAATAGAGAGGAATGCAATAAAAAAAACGTACCCGTAATGAGCAATTTAAAAAGATTATCCCGCAGCTCTCCCTCACTTCTGGGTTTTGGTCTCTGCAAGGCAACATGTCCCAAGAGCGCTTTTTTTTCTGGGTATACTTTTGATTCACGTAGTTATATTGAGAAAAATTCCCATAGAAGATCATTGAAAGGTCAAGGGCCACCCGCGATATTGCACCACCAGTTCAATGGTCTTCTATGAGAATTTTCCTCAATATAATTATGTGAATCACAGGATTACCCAGAAAACAAAGCACTCTTGTGACGTGTTGCCTTGCCGAGACCAGAATCCGGAAGTGAGGGAGAGCTTCTTAAATTACTAATTACAAGCAAGATTTTGTTTATCTGCACTTATAGTGACATTCATGAAAACATTTCATGGTGGTAGGTCCACTTTGAGCATCACAATTGTCCCACCATTCTGTTATTTATGAGGCACTATTACTGCTGTGCACCGCCTTGAGAAAGAGGGACTGCTAAGCCCCCGAAACACAACAGATATTTCTTCATTTGTATTTACAAATGAATAAATCTTTGGATTGGACTCTATAGGCATTGTGGATTGGTGCTTTTCATTTCTAAATCTAACTGTGTACAGGAACAGCTTTAACCTGTAATTTTTTTGGTTGGTTGTTAGAACCCCATCACAGACACAAGGACATATAAACTCCATGTTTAAACTCCACTTAGTGAATAGGCTTTCTACATATATATTTATGTTATAGGAAGTCATTATGTCCTGCTGTGCAAGTGGGAGGATGTTGCGTAGGTACTTTTGAAAGATATCCAGCTGCCAAACTGGCTTCTGCATCATTGACTGTTTTACAGTAATACTGTAACCCCTTTCAAGTCTGGACAAAACTTTCCAACCTCTATGAGGAACCAGAGACTGATGTTATGTGTGTTTGTATAATGCCTGCTTTCTAAAAGTCTAGCAACTTGAAAAGAAGGATCTAATGGAAGGATCCTATTGACATGTTACCCTAATTCTAACCAGTACTTAAAATTTTAGGCCTAGTCTCTACTGATGCCCACCTGGGGTGATTTGGCCCTTTGAACCTATAGGCATGACGCATACAATACATACCCAAAAAACGGGATAGATCCATTGATTGTTAATAGACATGCAATGAGACTTATGTCATGGACTTTGAGGCACCTGAGACAGGCACATCATAGCCCATTGATTACAATAGGTCACATCTGCACTATATCAAAATGCAAAAGGGTTCCTGAGGCAATTATCTGCCTGGGTGTTCCTTCCGTGCAGTTCTAGAACCAGATTGTGACCTTTAAATAAATGAATTGCTAAATAAAAATTTTTGGAAATCAAGGAACAATCTAATGATGCCCATGTCCGGGGATCCTACCATTTCATAAACAGACATTTCCCTCTATTCATTCAGATTGGAATTTCTGAACTTTTTTAGTTACTGTTCAAATCCAGCTGCTTTTTAAAATTTACTGCAAATAACTTCTAATCAAAAAGCTGCAAACATCAATTAAAGGCTTATAACATCAAATTGTTAAGCATTAGTTGGGAAACAATTCTATTATTGTACATAGATGAAGATGTGACTGAATCACCAGGTGCTCTTCAGTGTGAATAGAAAAGGAAAACATAATGTAACACGTCTCCTCTGCTTGTTCTAGGCGAGTGTTATGTTGGCTGGCTGGAGACATTACTGGCGAGAATAGCCGAGAACAACACTGCGGTGGTGAGCCCAGATATTGCTACCATTGATCTCAATACATTCCAGTTCGGTAGCCCTTCCCCATATGGAAATAACCGTAATCGGGGGAACTTTGATTGGAGTCTGTCGTTTGGATGGGAATCTTTGCCCAGTTCTGAAAACAAAAGGAGGAAAGACGAGACCTATCCAATAAAGTAAGAACAGATATTAGTGATCTTGGTACAGTGCTAAATTTGCGTCTTAACAACTATTACTCATGACATTGAAATTGATACTCCATGGATATATGTATATATATATATATATATATATATATATATATATATATATATACATTTATTAATATTTGTTGGTCAATCTGTAGAAGAGCAAGGGTCTGTGGAGAGAACTTGATTGATTGAAGGAGAACTGGGGGCTAAAGACATATGAGCACTCCTTATATTTAGTGTTAAAATAGACTGTCTATAACATGGGTGGGCAAACTTTTTGACTCGTGTGCCACATTGCCTTCTTAAATTTCATAAAGGGGCCGGACCAAGAGACTGTAATTGGTGATCCCCCCCCCCCCCATGGGTGCCAATTCCATTCATCACCTGCATCACAGCGGTGATGTGTAATAGGTGATGTGTGATGGGGTTGGTGTTATCTTTTTAAATTTGCATTTAAAAAAATGCTTATTCATTGCAATGAGCAGAGATAATTCCTAGATACTTTCTGTTTTAACCATGAGGATGTGCCTACAGTGTCATGATCATGTCACTGCATCGTCCCCAATTCAACTTTTTAGACACCTCTTGGCATTATGCAGAAAACAAGCAGAGGGAAGCATATTTTTAACAATGTGACAAAGGGCCGGAAAAGAAAACTAAACAGGCTGGATCCAGTCCTCGGGCCTCAGTTTACCCACCCCTGGTCTAGTACTATACTTTGAAGTTTGGGCCCCCTGAGGGTACTAAAGAGTCCAAGGCACTGGGGAAGAGACAAATATACAATACAAGGAAGAAGGCTGTAAGCATGGTTATCTGTGTGCACTGGGGCAAGTGGTCCCTTAAACAGAGAATACTTTACTTGACAGTGAGGAGTCTACACAGACTTTGTCTGTCTCTAAGCCCAGCACACAGAAGAAGTGGATCAGGAGACAGCAGGTGGCAAAAGTCCTTTAGTTCCTCTTATCAGTGGCGTAGCGTGGGCTTTCGTCGCCTGGGGCCGACCGGAAACCCGCCGCCCCTCCACTCAGCAACCCCACACAGCACCGGCCACCAGAAGCCCAAGCAACACAAAAAGGAACGCGACCGCACAGCGACCAACAAACTCCCCGCATCCGTGCGCGCACCAAAGCCTCCACTCGCCTTTGTCAGCCTCCACAGTGCTTATGTTATGTATATGTTACCTCCTGCTTTCCGCTCCTCTACCCACGCAGCCCGGTATTTTTTGAAGCAGGAAGTAGAGGAGAGGTGAGAGCCGCCTTCCGTGCTGCTGATTGGTTGACACAGGCGCCAATCGAGTCCACCGGAGGCTGCAGAGGAACGTCCCGCACGAATAAGCGCATTAATGGGGATCGGCGAGCATAGGGGAAATAATGCTATGGGCACGACGAGGGGTGCCGCAAGCAGTTGCTTGAAAACGTGACATGGGCGGGTGTGTGCAGTGAAAGGTATCCCCTAATTTGGCTGGAGAGCAAAAATCTCCCAAATCGCTAAGATCGGCCCGAAACACTCCCCATGTGGTTGTTAAGGCGCTCGACCATTATCAACAGATGGCCTCCCAGCCTAGTCCCACTTCCCCCCCATCCTTTATTTTATTGTTCTGTTTCATCTCCCTTGTTGGTAATGTCAGGAGTCGTCCTTTAACAACCCATGGGGCTGTGTTTTCAGTCAAGTGGCCGTTTCTAGCGATTTGGGCGATTTTGCTTCAACTGGTTTATTAGTAAAATGCGGCCTCTCAGTCTGTCGCTGCTCAGGGTTTTACACTAGGACAAGCTTAACCCCCTATCACGCTCAGACTGAGCAGCGCTCAGAGGCAATAGCCCTTCTGCCTCTTGTCGGCCCGGCCCTGCCGCCGCCCGCCCCCCCCAAGACCGCCGCCCGGGAGCCCACGGTCCCCCCGGCACCCTCAGTCGCCTTTTACGTCCCACTGCCTCTTATAATCATATGATACCCTTCTGAGCTCAGCAGTGGCGTATCGTGGGCTTTCGTCGCCTGGGGGATCCGGAACTTTTGCGCCCCTCTGCCGCCGATATCTCCGGATGCTAAACGTGATGACTTCATCATGTTTTAGCCTCCATTGCATGCTGGGCCCTTATCGGCTGGCACCTTTGTGTGCCGGCCATAAGCTGCAATGAAGCCGCCGCTTCATTGCCGCTTAGGCATCGCTTCCTCGGCTCGCGCCGGCCAGAGATTTTCCGACATGTCCGATCTCTGGCCGGCCGAGGAGTGGGGCGACAGGGATCTGTCACCCCATGTGGTGATTGCCGCCATCCCTTTTGATACGCCGCCGCCCCTTTTGATACGCCGCCCGGGGCCATGGCCCCCTCGGCACCCTCCTTGCTACGCCACTGGAGCTCAGCACCAGTCTAGAGATTGTTGATTTTTTTAAACATGGTATCATCACCAAACTTGCTGGATATGAAGAGAAGGGTCCAGGGGATACTGCAAAAAATATATTGCTCTAACACAAAGTTTTGCATGAATTAAGTTTTACTTTGACTTTGAACGTAGTTTATGCAAAAACAGTGATAATAGCAGGGCTTTACAATCAACTCACAGTCAGCTATTTGAAAAAAAAAATTACCATCTCTAAGCACCACCTCTGGGCTGGACTAGGTTAAGCCTAGACACAGAAAATATATTAACACATTCAATGCCATTCTGTTATCCTAAAGATCAAGATTCTAAATTGCTGGGCATCTCTGTACTAGATAATAAATGCAATTTTAGGTTCCTGTAGAGTAGATTTGTTTTCCTATTCTATTCAATAGGATATAAACAGGGGTGCACATAAGTGGTACTCAAAAATGGCCAAAAACTAGCTCTGCGTACCTGCATTGTTGTTCCAAAGCTCATATGCATACTAACAACTTGGAGGCGCTCCATGTCTGAGAGGCCGCAGCTAAATGTTAAATGTATACAATTTATGTCACTTGGATAACCGCAGAGAAATATGAATAACTATGAAAGTTTGCAGTTAGGGGTGTGAAATTGGGAATGTAAATTAATAATCCGCCCAAAAAGATTGGACTTCTAAAGGTGTTGGAGATCTGGGGGATGAAAGTCAGAGTAGACATATGTAAGGGTCAGATGTGACAAGAGAAAAGCACTGTGTGACAGTTGGAATATGACTATGAAAGGTTGAAATTTGGACTGCTGTAAGTCCCAGAGGTTTGTTACTAAGCAAGAAAATTTCAGGGTTGTACAACTGAGGTATGAGATCTGGGGGTTCAAACGTGTTGTACTGTGAGAGTTACATTTGACCCAAAGCCAGCTGGTGACCTGTGGATGGAGACAACTATTTGGAGGCTAAATAAGGAACAGGGAGGTCCATCTGCAGCAGAATCTACCATGCAGGAAACTGCCGCAGAGGACAGTGAGGAAGACCACATACAAATGGGGTGAGTACCAAACACCATCTCCTGGTACTCATCTGAGGAGCTCACTAAAAAAGTTATGTGCACCTCTGGATTTGGAAATAGTAGTAAAACCTCCTAAAGGACCACAGACAGAAATATGGCCAGCAATCCAAATATTTGAGGAAGGGTTAGAACCTCTGATGAAATGTTACTGCTGCTAGACCAGTGAATGCAGTAAAGCTAGCCATACACGTGTCGGATTCCATGTCCAATCGATTCATCATCCGATCGATTCCGGCGATTCTGCCGGGAATCGCAGGTGTGATCAATCGGCCAATTAAGAGTATCCATCGCAGCATACCACCTTGTCCGAGCGGATTCCGGCACGATTCCGTGTGCGATTCCACCTCCGATTCCACCTCACAAATGGCAACTCCCCCTGATCCGGGCAGAATCGGATGAGAAAGACCAACATGTTGGTTCTCCGTCGGATCCGATTCTGAGCCCCTGAACGATCGGACCTGATCGATCGGACAAGGTGGGCTGCATGCGATTCCGGCACGGTCGTTTCGCGTGCACCCGCCCGGAATCGATCGTGCCGGAATCCGGTGCGAATCCGACACGTGTATGGGGGCCTTAAGTGTTAACGGTGTCTATTAAACAAAGTTTTAGTAAAACATTTATGCATACTCAATCTAAGTCCTGGCAAAATAAGTCACCCCTAAATTGAGTTAGCTATTTTTCTTGTATGGACCTCCTTATTGTGACCAAAAACATTAACAATATATGGACAATATAGACAAGTTTTGTGGATTTTTCTCCTTACTTCATGTTCAGGTAATGATAAATAAACTAAAGACTTAAGAAAAATAACCCAGATTTTTTTATACAGTAGATGGCATTATAAAGCTGTATACATGAGGTGTAAATGTACGGTGTGTATATAAAATCCCACCTAAATGGCAATTGTTCTTGGTTTTTTCATCTTTATACAGATTTACTTTTCTAATGTTCTGCTCTTCCACAGGACACCAACATTTGCCGGGGGCCTCTTCTCAATCTCTAAGGAATATTTTGAGCACATCGGAAGTTATGATGAAGAGATGGAAATCTGGGGAGGCGAGAACGTAGAAATGTCCTTTAGAGTAAGTATATTGCTGTAGTCATGTGGTTTCTGGTGGGCTGAAGGGAAGTGGTTGTTGGTGCCGAGCTGTTGATCATTACTTTGTGCCCAGCTGTGTTTACTACACTGTTGTCATCATATTACTGTGCTAAACATGACGCACGTGTTGTTCTGTCTCTCTATTTTACAGAGGTTTTCATATGCATAATTTATGAACAAAGAGAAATGAATAGTGTGTAATTTACTATATTCAATTCAGAGCAGATAAAGAAATTTGTGTGCAGGAAACTTAAATCTGATCATTAAAAAAGTATCTTTAATGATATGGAAAATAGCACAATGACCTTGGGAAAAAAAGAAAGAGAATAGTACAATGACCAAGTAGCTGGTGTTCTGAAATATTTTCCGTCTCTGAGATATTTTCCTATTCTTACAACTGCGCATGTGCAGATAGCCCTAGGTTTGCTGTTTTCAGGGTTAATCTTCTGATTTTCGGGTGTCAAGGTTGGGGGAGGGTGGTTAGGTAGAGTGTGCTTGTAGTAGGGGTAGTTTTGTGGTTAAAGGGTGAAGTTAAGGGGTTCGGGGGGCTAAAAGGACTCTAACCTCCACAATCCCCTAACATTAACCTCATATACCCCGCTACCATAAACTGAATCCCCCCCCCCCACCTTGACACCCCGAAAATCGAACATTAACTCCTAAAACACAAAACTAGGCTACCTGCACATGCGTCAGTTGTAAGAATAGGAAAATTTTCAGGTAGGGAAATATCTCAGAACACCGGCAATCTTGCCATGCAACAGGTATCCTGGGTTTAAATCCTAGCATGTGCAGAATGTATATACCTCCATGTTTTTCTTGGCAGATAGGGTTTCCTTCCACAGTCACAGTATTTATATCTGATAAATATGTACTAAAGTGTCTCTAATGTGTATATATCTCTATGACATGTTATAGAAAGATAGAGCATAAGCACTTGTTGGGAATAGTCGGGTTAGAAGTACTTTGTATGGGGCTGTATACTTTACCGCTGTTTTATTAGTGTATTTAGGTACACTGGGGAATTCTGATTGTCAAACTGAAATCTTGTGAGTAATCACATGCTTCGGAACAAGTTGCTTTTTATTTCACGGGAAACCTTTATTTGCAACGTGACCAGTTTATTCTTCCTTATTATCTTTGGAAGAGAGAAATGAGGCTGGTCTCGTACAGTTGGTTCTTTCAGTTACTATGTGTGATTTTGATTATACAAAAAAATGGTGAACACTCCCCCAGCCCTGTCCCTTTTAATGACTATTTAAATATTCCAGAACTACACATGACCTCAGACAGTCATGTGGTCTTAATAATCACACAGATGTTTGTATGCAGGTAATTGTAGAGTGTTGTACCGTGCCAGCCATCGATGAATATGGAGAGTTTTGAGTTCAAGTAATCCCCTTTATTGGTATTCAGCCTAAAGAAAAGATCTTTGAGACATCCCAAAAAAGCATGCTATATTACATTACTAAGCAAATCAAGGGTGTCACTTGAACTCTCTATATTCAGGTAATTGTAATATTAATGTGGAACATTTTGCAATGACTGATATAACTAGGGGCAGTCCCAGGGAGATCGATGCCCTGGAACGAATCCAACCCCCCCCCCCCAGATTGACATTTCTTGTGAGGTGTCCCAGCCCCCCTGGGAGGGCATTTTTACTCCACGGCCTCGCAGACAGTTGGGCATGCTGTGGGGGAGACATCTGGGCATCAGAAATGCCAGCCTGGACAACCACCCAGGTTGCCTATGCCTTAATCCACCACTGGATATAAACCCCCCATTTCATGACTTGGAATACTGATCTGTGAAGAATTTTTCAGATCATTGTGTGGTCAGACTAGAGTTATCTGAATGTGCTGATTACAACACTTACTACAGCTATGTCGGGACATGCCGGGTATTTTAAAGTAAGTCATAAAAATCATCAGAAGACACAAAACAGCTGTGCTATGACTTTGTCATTTTCTTTTCAACAATCTATAATTCAACAACGCTATGCTCGGACTGTGGGACTGTAGAGCAGTGATGGAGTCACATACTTTTGCTGGTGTAGCCATGTGACCTACAAGTCCTTCATCTATTCACCATTCAAAATCAATTGTTCTACCACTGCAAACGGTGCACAGTTGAGTCTTTGGTATCAAGTATTTCGGTTTTAAGAAGGCTTGATTGTGCTATGCACTGCTCGAGTTGAGGGCTTTTTGATTC
>CM070039.1:18527612-18540733 GCA_036250615.1 Ptychadena robeensis
TCGGTCGGAAGGGCTAAAATCGCACGAAAAATCGCAACGTGTATGGGTACCTTTAGACAGCAGACTCGGGGGTAGCGAACAGAGGAAACAGACCAGCAATAGTCTTTAAACTGAAACTTTACTTAACGTCACAGTGTACAAACGTAAAAGTCTCTGGCGGGGCGTCTTACGCTTGGCACTCAGCTATCCGATCAGCCTTCTCTTCTGTGGGTTGCGGCATCTGCCTGTCCGGCGTATCAGGAAGCCACAGGCTGATCCAAACGCTAGCAGTCACCGTGCGGGCCACCAGTACACTCGGTGGACCCAATGTACATTTTGCATATATACATACATTTTAAAAAAATTGATAAATCAATGAACATATCATTGCTGTTGGTACAGGAATAGATGACCCTGGAGAGGTGGAGATCTACCTGAGATCACCATGGTATAGTGGAAACACCCCAGTAAGGTTGCATTAACCTCCCTAGCGCTCTTGCAAGGTCCAGATTTCTGTACCAAAAGCGCACCATAGACTCTAGCAGCTTGTTCTTCAGATCAGAGCCGCCCTAGCAGCGCAGGACGGCTCCATCTCGTCCATTGCAGAACCGACAAGTCAGCGCTGGACGAGATCAAGCCGTCAGGAACAGCAGGGGGGTTAATAAAAGCAACGTTTGAAGAAACAATAAAAGAAGTCACTATAAAAGTATTAACTTCTACCATATTCTATCCTACCTTTTTATCTTCAATGACAAACATGACAAATGACAGTCACATTCACAAATTTGAATTTTGCCCCAACTGACTTAAATGCTGGCCATGCCCATGCATGTATCTGATTATGTATGCATGTATCAGAGCACCAAGTTATAAAAGTACATTCATTACATTGAATAAAATGTAGGTAGAACTCGTCCACTATGGAGGATAGAGGAAAAGATAGGAGGAGAGGAGAAAACTTAAGGCCCCCATACACGTCTAGATTTTCCTTTCAATTGACTTAAAAAGATACATTTTTGGGCTGTCAGGGAAATCAGTGATTGATTGTAATGTATGCCAACTGTAGTTACGATTACGGCTGAAAGTGTAATTGAATTAAGGTTCAATTTTAATACAACCAATAAAATTTTCCAGCATGTCCGATTTTTTTTTCGAATTCTCAATTTTACTAGTTTTTAGGTCGATCTAACCATATGGGCTGCCATAGATTTTCAATCAGTCAACAAAATTTTCAACAAAAAATTTATTGAATTAAGTTGATTGAACGAAAAATCTAGACATGTATGGGATAGAGATGGTCGAATTTTTCGACTTGCTAACTTTGTGAGCTTATTGCAAAGCCCCTGAACATGGTATCATCACCAAAATGGCTGGAGATGTAGAAAAGGGTTGGAGGAACATTTGAAAAGAAAAAGTGTTTTTCTAGCCCAGATCGTTTTTGCATACATTAAGTTCAAAGTGACTTTGAACTTAATTTGTGAAACAACTATTTGTGCTAGAGACATACTTTCTTTTTTTGTAGTATACCCCTAACCCTTCTTTACATCTCCAGCAAGTTTGGTGATGATACTATGCTCAGGGGCTTTGCAATTAATTAGAAACCATCGAAATGGTCGAATTTAAAAAAAAAAATTCGACCATCTCTAGTATGGGAGCCTTTAGGATACCCTACACAACTTTCTGTTACTGTGGGGCAAAAGATGAAAGTGGTTGAGGCACAGAAGGGGTACGGGGGAGGGGAGGTTTTCCTCACTGTATATGTCCAACCTTCCTCCATTCCACTACCCATCTGACCCATTGATTAGTGTAGAAAAGGATACATTAGGTTAGTGAAGCGTGTTCCAATACCCCTACTGTCCTCTACATAGAAGCGAAACAGCATGGTGGGGTTGCTGTCTAGCTGTCATATGACCATAATTGATAGGTAGATCAATACTGACCTGTTCCCTACCCTGGATCAACTTTAGGTTCAGAGTTCTAAACGTATTTGACTTTGTCTCTTGGTTGAACTTATAAAACAAGTGACAAAATAATGATTTAGCATAGCGTCCCATCCTAGTCTAATGGTTCTTTGTATGGGTGTACTTTATGTATAAAATCCCTCCCTATTCAAACACAGGTTAAGAATGAGGGCCCGCACCCCCTGGAATTCTTTTGTTTCGCCCCCCAGTTTGGGAACCACTGGTATAGATATCGAAAAGGTTTTTCATATTTAGCTTTTTCTAATTCTATGTTTATTTTTTTTTATATAAAACTGATCTTCGTTGACTTTGGATCTGTTTATACATATAATTCTGATCACTGCCAAGACTACTTTGTAAACAATTTTTTTGTTCCTTTCTAGGAACAACAGCTCTTCAATCCTGCGTACAACATGTGCCTTACAGGCAATGGCCTGAACCCAAGTCTTGCACCCTGTAACCCTGTAGACCCTTTCCAAAAATGGATGTTCCGGCAAAGCCTTTAATAAGACATTGGAACTGTTCTTACCTGACACTGTGATGAGAGTGCACTGTAAGATTTTATGCAAATGCAGCTGATTCTGATTACAGTGTAGACTTACAAAGATGAACACACTGCTATGAAGAAAGAACACTCTGGACCTTAAGTCAGCTACATATGCCAAAGAATGTTTTTAATCTGTTGATTTCCCTGCGTGTTTACATACTGGTTATTAGGTCAGTGATTGTGGGGGGTGTTATGGTGGTTTACAATGACTTTTAAAGAGTACCAGGTTATTGATTTTGTATTCTGAGGGCTGAACCCAGTTGCCTGTTTTACTATCTGCACTTATGTACTTTTCTTATTTACAAAAAGGCTGTTTTTAAAGTAACCTTTCCTGGAGAAAACATTTGGGCATTTTGTTGCTGATCGGTTTTGTTGTTAAATAAGTGTTGTCTGGCTATTATTCCCAATATCTGGGTTCCATATATTAGGTTACTGGCCTAGAAATGTCAACATTAATGAAACTGTGTCATTGTGCTCACTCAGGGCAATATGATAATTTGTCTGTAAAGGGGCCACATAGACCCACCAATACGCACCTTGCCAACTCGGCTGGTTTGTGGAATACCAAGCCCACAGCAGCCAAGTAGATGATCCCTCATTTAGAAGGTTTGATAAATGAAGGAGCCCTGTTCTTTGGCATGTGTCCACTGCTGTGTACTGATGAATGGGAAAGTGTCCACTCTGAGCGGCACAGCCACATGCTCTTTTGGAGCTTCGGGCTGCTGCGTGAAGATCAATAGAGGTGTCTCCAAGACATGGAAAAACAGCACCTGGATCTGTTCAAGTGCTGATTTTCCCCATCTTTTCCCTGCTGCATCAATAAGCCGTGGGCCCCCCTATGGTTGACAAAGAGCTGCCGCTCAAAACTCGTCTCATTGATCCTGTTGAGTCCTCCAGCACCTGTAAACAGGAAGTGATCTCATCTGTAACCAGGAAGCAACACCAATCCTTGCAAACCTCCTTTAATATGAGTATTTTGTCTTTTGTTTTATTTTACCATTTATAGTACTTTACCTTGTTCTACTAGACTGTGCGCCAATAAGCCGTTGGAAAACTGCCTGCAAGCAGTGCCGACACGTGTCTTGATTCCCTGTGCTGGTCGTACAATACTGCAGTGGACACATGGCCTTTAAGTGAGACCTACAGTTCAATTAAAACAATGAGCAGACCTTGTGAGTTAATTGCAAAGCCTTTACACAGGGTATCATCACTAAAGTTGCTGAAAATGTAGAGGATGAGAACATTACAAAAAAAGAAAGCAATGCTCTAGCACATGTAGTTTTTTCATAAATTAAACAAAGATTTATGCAAAAAATTTGCTAGAAGTGGAGTGTCCACACTTTGTTGGCTTGTGAGCTAAATTTTGAATGACTAGGTCAAAAGGATCTACCAACAGTAACATTTTATCTTCAGCTTATACATACAAGCAAAAAAAAGGACACCTTTAAATATATAAAAAATTTAGAAAAACATGTCAATTGTCTCCCAGTGTCTTCCCATGTACCCAATAGATCTCAATCTACTGCATAGGTGTCCTTGTGCTAGAGCAACACTTTATTTTTGGAATGTTCCAACAACCATGTCTGGATCTTCAGCAATTTTGGTAATGATGCCTTGTTCAAGGGCTTTGCATGCAGCTCCTCTATCATCATCAGCAGGACAACTAAAGCTTTCTGAAGCCAGTCCGGATATATTTTCTTAATCTCCAGAGCGGTCAGGCATAGCTAGTTTGGAGTGAGTTTTTTACTTATAATAATGACCCAAACTACATTCTGGCCAGAAACATTACTTTCCTGTCCAGAGGGAGCCTGCGGTGTCCCTTTGTGTCGTCATACCTGCTGATCTCTCTAGGTCCTGTCATCGATGATGCAAAAGAGGCGGGGAGAGACGCCATTGACCTCCATTTTTAAGGAGGCCACATTGTTTTTTTAATTACATCCACAACGCCATAACGCTAGGAACGTGAAGGGGGAGGGTGGTGAATTGCGGCAGATTACATTGTCCGTAACATGATGTAAAAAAAAAAGTGCCATGGGTGAAACGCTGAGAGGGTTAAGGATCTTTATGTTTTTATAAAAAGGCCAACTTTTTTCTTCCTCTACAATGAATAGAAACCTACAGGGTAGAAACCCTCACCTTAATACACACGTAATGGAGAGTTCTCTTATTCAGCAAAGCAGTGAAAACCGTTGGTCAATGATAAGTAAACCATAGCAACCCCGTCTAATAACCATAAGCTCCAATCTTCCATCTCTGTTAAATCCACTCTGCGTTTCTTTCGATTTATTAGGCTAGTGCATACTCTACTTTCTATATTCTTCATTTGATCCTCATGTATTTATAGCATATTAGGTTTATAATGTTATGCTGTACATTTTAATTATTGAGTGCTGGGCTTTCGGAAACTTGCATCCACTCCATTTAATATTGTAAATATACCACCAACCTTTGTATATGTAAAATGTAATTTAGTATTTCCTAGACTGCACTACAGTGGGGCAAGGCCTACACTCCACCTAATTGTTCCTGCAGCCATGTTCTGGTCTTCTACCTGGTGCGGAGTCTTCTCTCTTGAGCTGCTGGTCATAAATGGTGTAAACCCCGCTCATACACACAGCACTGTCCTAGCATTCAGCTTTTATGGTTAAGCCAAATTGTTTACAAAAAGGGCAGGAAGTTTTTATTCAAACAATGGCAGGTTGATAGAGCAGTTAATCTAACATTTCCTAAAAAGTCATGTTCACTGCTCTATAGCAATGCCAGAGTTTCGTTCAACCAGCCAGTAGTAATCCTATATGGCAAAGATGACCATGGATGTATGACATATTACTAGTCATATTTATTGTTCTCAATGAACTGAGCTTAACTGATGGGCTCTGATTGGCCATTGTGACTTATTCTACGTTTAGTGAAATTCCAATTTTGGTATTTGGAAATTAACAATCGCAATTGGCGAAATATGGATATAAGGCCTTGCAGGGACATGTGCCCAAGTCCTACTTGGGAAAATCTGCTTAAGTTAATCACTTATGCCAAACTTTTAGCTGTGTCTCATCAGTAAATAAACTTCAAATACACTGCCTGGCCAAAAAGAAAGTTGCCACCCAAAAAAAGGTTACATACTCTAATATTTAGTTGGACCGCCTTTAGCTTTGATTACTGCATGCATTCACTCTGGCATTGTTTCGATAAGATTCTGCAATGTCGCAAGATAAATTTCCATCCAGTGTTGCATTAATTGTGATGCAATTGCATTGATGATGGTAGAGTCTGACCGCTGCGCAAGGCCTTTTCCAGCACATCTCACAGATTCTCAGTGGGGTTAGGGTCTGGACACAGAGGTGGCCAATCCATGTGATATGATGTCTCATGCTCCCTGAACCATTCTTTCACAATCTGAGCCCGATGAATCCTGGCATTGTCATCTTGAAAAATCCACTGATGGAATAACCTGGTCATTCAGTATATTCAGGTAGTCAGATGACCTCATTCTTGGATCACATACTGTTGCTGCACCTAGACCTGTACCTATTCGAGTTAAATCCAGGTGGCAACTTTTTTTGGGGGGCCAGGAAATGTATGTACAAATACTCACTTATTGTTGCCTGATATGATCATCACTGATCGTTTTAGGGTGGCCATTTTCTGAAATAAGCTTCTTGGCTCTCAACAAAGGAAAGAGTTGTGTCCTTTAAAGAGGGAAACATTTGGAAGGTGCTCATTAAGTGATCCAATATGGAAAAGTACTGCCTCTGGGAACCTTTCTGCAGCTTTTTACGATTATCCAGAACAAACTAGCATGTTTATGAGGCTTTACTGAATACAGAGCTGGGGGTGCCTGTAATTTGGCCTCTAATTCCCTGTAGGCTTCTGGGGACCTTATGCTAATAATAAAGGAAAAAAGTTCCCATCTATAACATTGTGCACCCCCTCCATTTTATTTTTGTGTTTGTATATATATATATATATATATATATGAACTAAAACACAATGCTGATTGTTGGTTTTATATGAATTTTAATACAAATGTATATTTTTACATTTTTGAAGGATCTCTTTTTATGGTCATATTGGCCAAAATGGTGTATTATTTTGTTCTACCGTCTAGGATTAGGAATTTCCGTTTTTGTGAAGGGTACATTAGCGTCAACTTAAACCAAAGCAAATATTGTGATTTCCAGTGATTTCTGTTTTCTAATCTCATTACATTGTTGATTTGTTCAATAGATGTGACCTATGAGTTATTTTTTAATTGTTCAATGTCTCTTCATCTTTTTTTATGTTTACTTAGTAAAGGTGCCCATACACAAGTAGATTCTCCCTCGATTCTTGAGGGATCGACTGCAGCAGGATGACGTCATCCCGCTTCAGCCAGCCCCTCAGCTGATCGGCGGGCACCTTTTGTGCGCTGGCCATTACTTTGAATGGGGAGTGCCATCCCCTTTCAAAGTAATGGGATCGGCTGGGAATTTACTGGCATGTCGGATCACTGTGCAAACCGACATGCTGCAGATTCCTGGTTGATCTTGCCAGATGGGCCCACCTAAATTTTCAGCCGAGCCACCGCATCTAAAATTGGGTGAAAATCCGTCCGTGTATGGCTACCTTAACTAGTGTCTGGCATTCTCTAGCATTCTAAAACCAATGTAAAGTTGAGGTTAAAGGGAAGTGCTGTTTTTGCTAACCAATCAGCTTCTTGCATTCATTTAGTAAGTTTGGTGGTGATTGGCTCCTTGTAGCAGCATGCCACGCTTCCTTTTATCTTCTCACACATGCAGTACACATGTAATGTATATACTGCTGATGGGAATACTACAGTGTTTATTTTCTTATATCTGATCCTATTATCTGATAACATTACAGCAGCAATGATGCAATTGGACTGTGGTGGGTAAATGTTTTTTGTTTTCAAACTTTAATTGTTAAATCACTACCATTAGCAATAAACAAAATGAAATTTTAAATTAAATATAACCTGCCTCCTATGTGTGTTTCTATGTGTATTTGTAGGCGGCATAACAAAACTTTAATTCCACTCACTGTTTCTATCTGTTACGTCCATGTGATCCCCATTTCATTGTAAAATACTACATATTTATGTGTTCCTCAGTCTCTAATTTCCAAGGTATATCCAGGAGTTTTAAACCTCTTTTTCAACCCCTCCTACTAGCCTTGTGGATTGTACCATTCAGAAGACAAAAACACTAACATTAACACTAACATTGCAGCTGTGAGGAAGATTGCTGACTAGTTCGACCCTTGCATAAGTTGAAAAGTTTGAAGTCAACCCCCCTCTCGGAGTTAAATTGTGTCATCCAGTGCCACCTGCACTCCCCTCACAGCACTAGTGATGCCACTGTGTCAGGTGCATGCATACCTGTTGGGTTTTACGTTTGTGAATAAAATTGTGGATAAAATATATGAAATTAACTCGAAATGATTGAATTTTTAAAAAACAATTCGACCATCTTTACTGGTGAGTGAGATATAGCTAATGTGTCTGGTGCAGTTGTTTGCTCAAGTCTGCATGGGGAGGCAGGGCACTGGATATTCATACGAGGGAGGGCACCAGGGGCCTTTGCGCACGCATATTCTACAGACTAGTCAGAATACCCATAACAACGGTCCTTCTTCGAAAATATAATAATAAAGTAATAAACATCTACAATGGGAGCATAATGTAATGCACCCGCAGGCAGCCAGAGGTACTGTCCCCTTTAAGACCCCGGACCATAAATCCCCTGGGGATAAGGAGCATAAAAGGGACTACACTTTCACCTGGAAGTTGCTTGTTGAGGTTGGTTCTGATGTGGTAGGAGTAGCTGGGTAAGTGACCTATTCCCAGACCGATGACGCACATTAATCTAGTCCAACGTGGGGGAAGCCGGTGAGCACAATAGCATGCACTCTAGCATAGACCGAACTATGAGGACTATCCAGCCTTATACCAATGCCAGGGTTCCAGTTGGATGGAGACAGCATGGTGCAGACCTGAGTGCCAGTGCGGGTCCTACTGTTTAAGCCAAGATGCTAAAAAAAGTATATTCAGAAGAGAAAAAGTTGAGGGGTGGGTGCAGTTTGATGAAGGAGGAAAGGTCTAGAGGACACTAGATGTCCATCAGCAAGGAATTTGCTCTTTATAAGACTAGATGACTAGAGACAGTTCATTACCCTCCAGTCACAGGAGTACCAGCCCTGGGTGGCCATACGTTCCCTGGATATTAGAGTGGTTTATTGCTCCTCAGTTGTAGCAGGGGTACCCTGCCTCTGTGTTACTCTCTTTTGCAGTTTGGTTGTGAAGTTGCCTGTTGTTGTAGCAAGAACCTTTGGGCCTCGGGTAGAATAAAGTTAACATCAGCTTTTGTCATTTGGGTGATCCACAAATCGTTACAGGAAGATGAGCATCAGAGCTGGACCATGGATAAAGGAAAATAGTGACTAGTATGATTAATCACTTTTACCAGTAGATCATGGCGCTTGGATAATTTTACTGGGGAGCGATTTATCAAAGTAAATCTGATGTACTTTATAGACTTCATGTTATTTCCTGACTTCTGAGTTGTGTGGGAACACTCCTTTCAGAATATTTTCATTTCCAGAATGCACCAAGCCCTCATCCAGAGGTTAATGATAATTCTCCTCCATCCGGCCATGTCTGAAGTCTTTTCTCATCACTTTGGCAGCTGTCTTGTGGCTTTCTCCCACGTTTGACGCGGCCACTTCCTCCACCTCCAAAGCTGGAGACTGCTGCTGCTTAATGTCATTACAAAGGCGGAATAGAGCAAGAGGCTTAAATTAGATGCTAGAGATATTTAAATGTTAGGTTTTTGGATTGCTGACCACAAGTGTTAGTGGAAATTTTCTGCTTGTGTTGCCTCACCATTTAAAGGATAAAAAAACATCTGGAGTCTCCTGTGACCACATTTTTCTGGATAACTGTAGTGCGGAATAGGTAGGGTGTGGGACTAGATGACTCAGCATGCCTTTCAAAGTGCTAGGACAAAAAAAAGCAGTTCAAACACTAATAGAGGCACTTGGGATTTAAAGTAAATCTAAACCCAGGTAAATAAAATTAAAATATGGATGTTGATCCTAGTGCAGGCATGTCCAAAGTCAGGCCCAGCGGCCAAATGTGTCCTACGTTCAAGTTTCCACAGGCCCGCAGCCTCAGTCATAAAATCAATGATATGTAGAGGCGTTCGGCACTTGGATGACACCAAACTTTACCAACCAGTGTGGGGTTTGTAACGGTGGCTACTGTCCGCCGCTCTCCTACTTACCGCTGCGCCCTGGGCGCCGTGTTAAACGATGATGTCAGTTGTGCTGGGTCCTGGTCTACATGCTGCTTTGCAATGCTTCTTAGGGAGTCAGTGTGTGTCACTTCCTGGGATTTAAAGAATTGGTCATGTGTCCTGGCTGGCTAATCATGGTCCTCCTGCAGGAATATAAGGGATCCAGTCCCTTTCCACTATGCCTCAGTGTCAAACGTCTCTGCCATGAGTGTGCTTGCAATCTGTGTTGCTGATTCCTGCCTGAGCTCTGAGACTTTGATAGGTTTAACCCTTGTCTGTCTGTATTAACTCTTCTGTTGCCAACTTGGACTGCCTGACCTGTACCTCAGCTGCCAGCCCTGATCCTTTGCCTGCCTGAGGACGCTATTGCCTCATCTCTTGATCCTGTGCTGTTGCCCCTGGTTACGAGCTGGCCTGCTGATAAACACCTGTGTCTCTGGTACCTCTCCTTGGTGCCCTCTGGCAAGCTGCCTCGTGTGCCTACCCTCCCTCCAGAGGTAGCGACCTGGTGTTCCCCTTCGGAAAGTATATTCCCACCATCAGGGGTATAGTGAAGAACATGTGGATTCACTTAGATAACACCCTTAGAGGAGGTAGGACTCGTGGCACACGTGAAACTCAGTGGGTCCACACCCGCTGGTTTCTTATTGTGCACATAGCTTAAGGCTTGAAGTGCAGCAAAACAACCCCCATCTCCATCTATTCTTATTAATCCAGGTCATTGTATATCTGTAGTGTCTAATTCAAATCAACTGGACTTGCTGTGTTTCTTTTTCTTGAAGATGTTCTAGTCATTCTCAGTTCAGAGTGACCATATACACGATCTTACTGGAAATATATACTCTGGGGTATAACTCCAATCCGCATAATCTGTTAACCAGCATGGGGTCTGAGCATCATGGAGTTAAGGTGTTACTACATTAGCATGGAGCTGTGAGGTGTTATTAACCCACCCAGAAAGAGGTGTTAAAACATCACTGTATGTGGCAAACAATAGATGTTGCACCCCACACCCCTGTTCAAGCTTGGCATTTTTAAAATTGAGAATGGTTTCTTCATTTGAAATGGAGAAACCAAGCTCGAACAGCATGTAGTGTAGGATCAGGCCCCATGCTGATTAACAGTTTCGGTAGATTGGAGTTATACCCCAGAGTATATATTTCCAGTAAGACCATATACAGTCACTCTGAATTAAGAAAGCCAGATGACTAGCAAAACATCTTCAGGAAATAAACACAGCAAGTAAGTTTTATTAGAATTAAACACAACAGTTAACCTATATCTCACTCAAGAACTACAGCTACAATGTCAGTGTGAAAATTCTAGCAGGGGCTTGCGTCTGAACCCCCAACTGTGAATGGTACAGTCAGGGGTTTACACTATGCTTTGGACTTCTGGGGTTAGGTGAAATGTGCTTGGACAGCTAGGAGAACTACATGTCCCAGCATACCTAGGGGCAGTCTTTATCAGTGTTTTTGGTAGCGAATAGCTAATGCTTTACAATAATAATGCCAAGTGTGAGTAAAGAAGGGTTTTCCCCCATGGTATAGTTCTATTTAATGTTATTAGTTCAAAGAAAGTCGCCGCCGACACATTTCACATTACCCTCTTTGCAAAAGTTTAGACAACCCTGTCCTAGTGTATTAGCTTCCTGCAAGCTAAAATGTTGTTTTCCCTTTCTTTTATGACTGCATATCAGGAGAGCACCTAGGGGGTAACCACGTGGCTTCCCCATAGGTACAATATAAATGTTGTTACAGTAGTACAGGAAGGGTTGTTTAATTGTCAGAATAAGGCTATGTTTCCACTTCAGGTCGGACCCCCTTCACTAAGCGTATTGCTTGGCAGGGATCCTCTGTCTTCACTGTGCCAAGCCGTTCTGCCGATGCAAGGCTGAACATAGTTGAGTACGATGAGCCTTTGCATCGGCAGATGTCTAAACACAGCATCCACCAAGCAGGCAATGTCTATGTGCTCCGTCAGGATCCCGATGTATAGTGGAAACGAAGGGAAAATGGATAATAGAAAAGGAATGCAGCCGCCACGCCTGGTTCGTCCATTCTTTTCTAGCACTGATATAGAATGTAACAAAGGCTCATGGTAGTGTAGGTAGTGTGGAGGAAGCCGATCTGTGTGTGTGTGTATATAAATATATATACATATAAAGCTGGGCATACACGTCACAATTTTCCTGCGATCCTTTTTTAATCCGATCACCCATCTGATTCGATTTTAATTTGCGAAAACGATCGCAAACTGCAAAATACCATGCATTCAATTTCTGGACGATTCTATCCTGAAAGTCTCAATATGTCTTGCACGCACACATTCATGGGTTGGGAGTGGTGTTAGCGGAAGAACTGGCCAGTGACCAACAGCACACAAGCGAAGGTAATTTCCAATTTTAGATGTGAAAAAACTCAGGTGGGAGAAAGATGATGACTTCACTTGCTAATGGAGAAAAGATTGGGGAATTGGGCTACACTTTTACACACTTTACATATGCACTTTTAGGGGTACCCATCCTGGAAACCCCAAACCCCCACCTCCCATTTCCCCAAAAAATGTTTGTGCGAGTTTCCACATTATACTTTTTTAATATGTAGCTTCAACTCTGACTGGACTGGAGTTTCTCTTCCTGAAGAGAGAATTAAAAGCCTGAGTTTTGGTCTCCCACCACACTACAAGGGTTATATCCTTGTAATGTCTTGCCTGATCATGCGCCTTGGGTAGGCTTCAGTCTGTGAGTGACGTCTCAGCGTGCTCCCTCTACAATGCAGAGCCATAATCTCTATGTAGTGGGGGATGACTCCCAGCTTCCCCCCTGAGAAGATGCTGGTGGTAGTTGTAGCAGAGGCATAACAGTTCAGAGATCTCAAGATCAGCTAAGTTAATCATATTATCTGATCCCCTTAACCTAAACAAGCATCTTACCCTTGACCAGAGCAGGGGTGAGTAATACCGATCTTTCACTTTTAACTGGTTTTAACTGGTTAAATAGCATCAAATGATTGAGAAGCTTTTACTTTTAAACTTTTTTTTTCTTTTTATACACATTGAAATACTTTCTTAATTTAGACACCAGATGGAGCTCTTTTTAAACACCTTTGAAGAATACAGGATACAGAAGGATTTCTCTGAATTATTTGGCGATTTAAGAAACAGAAGATATTTCAAAGTAATCTGAAAAGGCGAATGAATCACGATGATGTACTGAATGTGTAGCACTGACACCCGTGGGTGCTGCTTAGTGTGGTGGGATACCGGGTAGCAGAAATGACAAGAGACACTTACTTGAAAATGAAGTTGAAGTTTATTCGGCACATGTCATCAGGTGGAAGG
>CM070039.1:18566345-18590703 GCA_036250615.1 Ptychadena robeensis
TCATTAAAATGTTAATGAACACTGCAGTAGAGAAATTAAGAAATACATACCAATGCACTGCACGTTCCTGGTTCTCAGATCCTGCTCTTAGAACTTGCCCAAGTATATAGAACCAGCCATGTTCAATTTGGTTTGGTCATGATGGGATCATACGTCACACAGCAACCACCAAAAGAAAGAAATATCCACCAAAATATGATAAGGTTTTAGCGGAATACATGTTGTTCTAGTTTGTTTGGCAAGGAGACAGGTTTCTCTGTATATTGCTTTGTATGTTCTAGCAAGTTCTGGGAATCCCCTGTACAGGGGAATTCTGCCCAGTAACAGAGGAGGTGCTTAAAATATAAATTATAGTAGGGGCTCCTATCATTCATCTCTGAGCTGGGTGTACGTACACTCAATGTATACATGTGTGTGTATAATATAGTGTATGTATGTATGTTTCGGAAGTGTAATGCAGGGTTAATTGGCAGGTAGGCACATTGAAAGTTTGCAGTTTGGTAACTTAATAAAAAGTGCTGTTAATACATTAAGATTCTCCCCCCCCCCCCCATACACCATTATATCACTCCATACAACTTCCAATACATTTACCAACAACTATGTAGTGCCGGGTCCTCCCTGATAGAAAAACAGTGATAGGGAGGTTTAGAAAGCTCCTTATATTGGTTTTGGTGGATTAAAGGTGGTTGTACAGAAAATGTATAGTAAGATTGTAAGGTGTATGGGGGCCTTAAGGCAGATGTTGTGAAGACTAAAAGTTTATAATTCAATTGAATGTTCTACCTTCCCTAGTATTGCCACCTACATTTTTCCCATGTGACATCTTCATAGAGCATATATACTATATATGTAATAAAGACCGATCTTAGATGGTGGAAGGTCCAGTATGGTGATGTACATAGGTTTCTAAAAACCTCATAAAACATCCCACAGTATTTATTCCACAAGCACTCAATCCAGAAGCAAACAGTGGGCTGGCTCTTTAAAATGTGGCAGTGCAATATACTGTATTTTTTCGGACTATAAGATGAACTTTTTTACCTGCGTCTTATAGTCCCCATTTGTAAAAAGCTATGCATCCCAGGAAGCAGAATTTTTTTTCCGTTCCCTCCAGCCAAGCCAAAAAACCACTGCTGAGAAGAGATCTTATCTGCATTAGCAGTGCCCAATCTCTGTACACACTGACCAACTTATGGAGAGACACATTTTACAATTAGATGAGTTGTGAATTTACATTAATATTCTGCATTGCAATAAACACATTTTGTGACAAAGACTCATATCGCCTCCCATATGTAAATAGCTGCTCATGGGTAAGTTGTAAGTGCCAGATTGTAAAATGTGTCTCTCCATAAGTTGATCCATGTATTCAGAGAATGGGTACTGCTAGTGTATAGACACATGATAAAATATAAGCCCTGACACTCTGCTGCAGTGAAGACCTCCCTCCTGGCGCTGGCCTTTTGGTTGGAGGAATACAGAGTGAATACTGCATGGTCCAGTCTGGCCTACTTTGCTGGAACATTCTGTATATTCACTTGATATCTGAATAGCTGTCTTTTTTCCCCCTAATTTTCTCTTCAAAACTTTGTGCGTGTCTTATGGTCCTGTGCATTTTATAGTCCGAAAAATACGGTCTATAAAATGCCCCCATACACCTTAAATCTTTCCATACAATTTCTGTACAATCAAATTTTGTTCTACCAAAACCATGTAATATGAGGGTGTTTCTAATCCTTCCAATCACTATGTATTCTATCAGGGAGGACCCAGCACTACATAGCATTGATATATACCTTCCAATCACTATGTATTCTGTCAGGAAGGACCCAGCACTACATAGCATTGATATATACCTTCCAATCACTATGTATTCTGTCAGGAAGGACCCGGCACTACATAGCAGTGATATATACCTTCCAATCACTATGTATTCTATCAGGGAGGCCACTATACTACACAGTTGTCGGTAGATTTAATGGAGGTTGTATGGATCGATCTTAAGGTGTATGGGGGGCTTAAGACAGTTTGAAGAAACAATCCAAGGGTGTAGCCCGCCTTAGGTAATGTCACATGACACGGAGCCTCTGTAATTGAAAAACAAAAAACAACCCTAGAGTATATGCAGCTTCTAATTCATATGGAGAAGCTCAGTGTGCAGCATAATCATTGTAATTAGCGATTTCAGAAGGGGAACCTATACCCCAGCATAGCCAAGAATGCGTATAGCTGGTGTTAATATTTCATATACTTTATGAAACCTAAAAACTAAAAAAAAAAAAAAAATACATCAAAATAAAAGTAAGACCTGGAAACTGAGAACAGAGCGTGCACGAAATTTGTTTTTATAATTAGCATTTCTTTTTTATTATGCTGTTTTTTGGCTGATAAAGCAAGCTATATTTATATGCTCATATGGCGATGCTTTTCTCCAAGAAACGACAGGCTTATTATACAGAGACTAAGACTATATCTGCAGGAGCCAAGCTGCAGATGAAGCCAAATGCTGCTTTGTGATTGGCAGGCTGCCACTAAGCTCCTTAGAGGGTAAACCGCCTCGCTCTCACTTCTGGAAATATTGCTTTGTACATTACATGCTCCATGTGAAAAGGAAACACACTGAGCTCTGACCAGTGTTCTCCACTATCTAATTAACGTCCTGTTGCAGAGATTAATATTTCCATGTACACTAAACACCACCTCTGACGGTAAAAGCTCCTCCAGCATTTATTTTTTGTATTCTAGAACAGAAAATAATGGGGAAAGAAATGTTCAAGCTTATTCAGTAACATACTGCAGAGAGAGAATTAATGATGTGTAGTAAACAACTGCAAATCATTACTGAAAAAGACTGAATAAAAAAATATAATGCATAAAAAAATATAATGCAGACTTCTTGTATATAGACAGTATAAAAGATTATACATCTGTTATGAGGCTCAGCAGTTGTGGGGACCCCCCAACGTTTTAATGTATAATTTTTTTTATAGGCAGATGCAACCTTTGCCAACAAAATATAAATAACATGAATGTAAAGAAGTAGAAGAGCCTCCACAGATTATTCTAGTAGCGGTGTGCACTGAGGTTTTGGCAATTACTTAAGGGGAAAATGAGTGATGCTAATGCTTCAATGATTGATTGATTACAATGACTAAATAGCTGCCCCTTTTCCCTGAAAATAAGGCACCCCCCGAAGATACGGTACTGTAATTCTGGACGGGGGGGGGGGGGGGGGGGGGGGGGGAAATCAGAGGGGGTTCCTAAAATGGTAATCCCGCCTGTCTGAGTCTCCTGTGCCATTTTGATTCCCCCTCTGATTTTAAGTGATCCCCTCACCCTGATACCCCAGTGCCGTATTCTTCTTCTTAATGGAAAAACAAGACATGCCCTGAAAATAAGACTTAATAAGGCATCTTTGGGAGCAAAAATTTATATAAAACACGGTCTTGTTTTCGGGGAAACACGGTATTAATATAACAATATGTGGTAATAGATTTTGTAATGGATTTTGTACCAGGTTTTATCTGCTAGTAGTATAACTATCCTCCCATCGTAGGGTGACAATAGAGAATAACCGTAGCACAAGCAGAGAGTCCAAGACATTATTTGCTCAATAGTAGAGATGGTCAAATTTGACCATTTCAACAATTTCGAATTTATTGCAAAGCCCCTGAACATGTCATCACCAAACTTGCTGGAGATGTAGAAAAGGGTTGGGTGTATACTATGTATAAAATAAAATAAAAAAAGGGTACGGCTCGAGCACAAATAATTTTTTTAATAAATTAAGTTCAAAGTCAAGTAAAAATTTGGAAAGTTGAACTTAATTCAAGACTACATTTCCAGCAATATTGGTGACTATACAATTTTCAGAGGCTTTGCAATCAGCTCACAAAGTCAGCTATTTGAAAAATTTGACCATCTCTACTCAACAGCATTCAGGGCCCCCCCCCCCTTTTCTATTTAGGAACATTATCAAGCACCCCTTCCTATTCAAACACAGGTTAAAAATGAGGGCCAGCAACCCCCTTGAATACCTTTGCGCCCCCCAGTTTGGAAACAACTGCCTTACAGTTCTCTACTGACCTATCACTGTACGTACATAGTTTTTGGACTGCAATAAAAAAAAGGGGTAGATCATACAAAAAAATGGTTGAAGACAGCCTTACGACCATACATGAACAGCTCTACAAAAATTAAGAATAAAAAAAAAAAATAAGCTATCACAACCTTTGTCAAAAATTTCCTAAATGGAGCAGTTTGCTGTAAATCACATAGGACAGCTTACTACCAGATTTAAAATAGAATTAAAAAAGCAAGCATTCCCCCCTCATCTATGGTCTTCACAGTTCAAGCATAAATGAGCCCGACAAGTCTTTCTAAAGCAGCCCATACACGGGTCAGATTTTCAATCAATCGACTTAAAACAATCAATTTTTAAGTTGGTATAAAATAGTATGTCGATTGTATCATGGGCCATATGTAGTACAAGATTTTTGATCGATTTTTTTTTTCAATCAACATAACAATCGATCCAAAATAGTCCGATTGAAATTTCAATCAGAAGTGAGGTAGAATTGGTAGAAAAAAAAAAAGCGATCAAAACTTGGTTGACCACAATTGATTCTCAAAATACCGAACCAATTTTCAATCAACCGATCAAAATTTACCATCCAGTCCGATCAAAAAACGACGGAATTTTCACTCAATTTTGATCGGATTAAGTCGATTTAACCAGGTGGGCAAAACTAAATTTTCAATCAATCGACTAAAAAATTGATTGTTTTAAGTCGATTGATTGAAAAACTGACCCATGTATGGGCTGCTTTACTTGTATAGTATAATCATGCAGACATTTGTGCGACATGAAATACTCCTGAACAACATATCCCAGAAACACATTAGTAAAGCTCAGAATCAGAAATGGCATGATCTCTTTGATGGGAAGTCAACAGGAGAATCTAAATGACGATCCAGCTTACAGAAATCCTTGCCATTCAATCACAAACAACCACTGGTCTTCTTATATGCCTGACCAGCAGAAAAACACTCGCCGTACAACAATACAATCATGATGGCCTATAACTGTATTCGCTGTAGGTACTTATTTGAGGTATAGTGGACACTGCAAGCTTATGCCAAGAGAGTTAACCATGGGGCATTATGAAATATTTGCTGAAGGGCCCTTTGATTTATATGTACCCCCTCACATATATGCGGCCCTTTGGGCGGCCCTTGAAACTTAACCTTACTAATGCATGTCTACCCATCCCCCACTGACACCTCCTCGTCTGGGATCATCTTCGAGGAGAAGCGAGGGCCGCACTTGTGGTCCTCTATATCAACTCAATTGCGCACCACTGACCAACATCTTAGGTTTGGGACACAAACTAAATTCTACTTACGTGTTAGATGACTGGAGCTTGAGGGATTGACACTGTCAAAACTGTCCCCACTTTCACTACCGGATATGTCTCCATCCGATTCCTGGATAGAAGAACAAGGTGAAGATCCATCAACTTCTTCAAATTTCCTCTTCAGAATCCCACTCATAGCTGCAGTGCTGTCACATGTGTCTATGGGAAAGAAAAGGATCATATTCAAAAAAAGATGGACTATTACAAGGAAAACAAGTAAAAGCCTCCTCTGTTACTACCGGTTTCTTATTCTTAGTAAACAGTCATAATTCAGAATTGGTTCAGCAGACACAGGGTCTTCATAATTTACAACATTAATGAGCGTGTGGAGAATGCAACTTACCTTACCTACAATTTTTTTTTACTTGTTGACCCCTATAGTATTATTGAAGCCTTTGGAATTAGGCCTGGTTCACAACTATCTTCTTGCGCCAAGGTAAGTTGTCATTTGCACAGTCACATTGAGTATATTGTGCATTTCTGGGATATACAGTTGTTGAGAGTTTTGATATTTTGACATTGATTCAGTCATCTTGTTTACAATTAAATGAAAGAGGCGCTTGTAAGTCAAATATAACATAACATTAATAATGAAATAAGCACAAATGTCTTTTCTGTGTCACATCATTATCAGTTTTATTCAACCCCCAAGTGACATTCATTCTTAGTACAACATCCTTTTCCAGTTATAACAGCTTTAAAACATGAAGCATAGCTTGACAGCGTTGATCCATGGGCCCAAAGTCGACTGCAGTATGCCAAAAGTCATGTGGACAAATCACAAAAGATTTGAAATAGTATTCTATGGACTGATGAAACAAAATTAGAACTGTTTGGACCCATGGATCAACAATATGTTTGGTAGAGGAAGAACAAGGCCTATGAAGAAAAGAACACCTTGCCTACTGTAAAGCATGGCGGGGGGTCAACTCATGCTTTGGGGCGGTTTTGCTTTTGCAAGTACAGGGAAGCTTCAGCGTGTGCAAGGTACCATAAATTCTCTTCAGTACAAGGAGATATTGAAAGGAAATGTGATGCAGTCTGACGCAAACCTGAGGCCTTGGTAAACGTTGGACCATTCAACAGGACAATGATCCCAAGCATACCTCCAAGTCCACCAGAGCATGGTTGCAGATCAAAGGCTGGAACATTTTGGAGTGACCATCGCAGTCACCAGACTTAAATCTGATTGAGACCCTCATGTGGGACTTGAAGAAAGCAGTTGCAGCGCACAAGACTAAGAATGTGACCATTTTGTCCATGAAGAATGGGCTCATTCTAAATTTTGTTTCATCAGTCCACAGAACACTATCCCAAAACTTTTGTGGTTTGCCCACATGACTTTTGGCATACTGCAGTCGACTTTGGGCCCATGGATCAATGCTGTCACGCTATGTTTCACACTTTAAAGCTGTTATAACTGGAAAAGGATGTTGTACTAAGTATGAATGTCACCTGGGGGTTGAATAAAACTGATGATGTGAGCACAGAAAATACATTTGTGGTTATTATAAATGTTATGTTAGATTTGTCTGACTTACAAGTGCCTCGCTGATTTCATTGTAAGCAAGATGACTGAAATAATCAAAATCAATGTCAAAATGGCCAAAACACTCAATTTCAGTGGGGGTTGAATAATTTTGAACACAACTGTATGTGAAGGTGCATTATTTAATGTTAAAAAAAATTAAAGCAGGACTTCTTATTTCTTAATTATGTTTGTCCCAAGCAGGGACATTTCTCCCGCTATGCCAAATAAGTGTGTGCATAGGGCACCGGTACCCTCCCACCCCTCACATATCCACCCCCCCCCCCCCCCCCCCCCCCCTGTTCAGATCTGCACATGGGAGGGCATGTTGGCAGCTCCTCCAATAGCAGGACCAACTCCTTCCCTCCACAGGGTAGCCCACAAAAGGCTAGAAATAGCACTGGTCCCAAGAATGCCAAATCAATACGTACAAAAAGAGCACACAACTACACAAACAGGTCAGTAACATGAAAAGATCAGCATCCCTAATGTACAGACTAGATGGGATATACATCTATATCTAGATATAGAGCGATGTCTATACAGGACAGCATGGGCAAATTGTTTACAAATGAAAATGCATTTAGGAACATTATCTTGTACATTAAACCATATATAAAAATCATCAGACTAAAAAACACAATCTGTGATGTTATGGGGGGGGGGGGGGGGTGCATATGGCAAGGGACACCATGAATGCCGAATGATATCTACAGGTTTTAAAAGCAATATCCTGGGAAAGCCAAGACACACTACACTTATTATAATAACATGGCTGCAGAGTAAAGAATCTAGGTCTGGCCTAAACTGGCCACACAGATGATTTTTGCACCATGACCTTGTTGTTATTAATGTTTAAAGTGTCACGATTTCCACCTAAAAGGTTATGGTCGGTCGGTCGGCTGGCATGAAAAATCGGAATTCGAATGATCACCGATTGATTGGCCCGACAGTATTAATTAACAGCAGATCGACCAGAAGCGGTCCTGACCGATTTTTTGGCCGATTTTAAGAAATTCGGATCGGTCGGGTACATAATTCAGGAATACAGATTAACTCCCCGAAACAACGTTTGTGGTTCGACCCTGCTTCTCCGCTTGTCGTTAGGGCAAAATTAGTCCGAAAAAACAGCCAACGTGTATGGGGGGCTTTACTACACAACATAATATCAAAAGTACCCAATTTCCTGGATACCCAGAAGAATAAAAAAAGTCGAGGAGGGGGAGGGAAAAGGGGGGGGGGGGGTCTAGGAAGTTCCCTCTGTGGGGACTTCTAATGTCAGACCTACTACCCTGTTGTTAACAGGTGTTTTTATCAGTTATAAAAAGAGTATAAGTACTAAAGGTCCCGTTTGTAAAATATGTGCAATAAAAATTAAGAATAGGGATGACGTCATCCTGTCTACCGTCATCTAGTACAAAATCACAGTAGTTTTGCCGCTAGTGTTCGGCTAACGATAATGGGAAAAACTTCTTGATGGTACACGCTATATAATGGGTTATGGGGTGGTCTGGGCGGCGGGGCACGACAAAAGTTGAATTCGAATGATCACCGATCCATCAGACTGACCCACATTTATTTACAGCAGAATCGACCAAAATGTACGCACAGGTTCTTATGAAGGGTCCCGACCGATCTTGTTCGGACGATTTGAGGAAAGCTGGACTCTGTCGGGTACATTAATTCCCGAATTCGATTAAGAGCAAAAAACATCACACAAAGCTCAAAACAATTACCTCCTCCTATTAACAAATCATATTTGATTTCCCACTAATTTGAAGTTTCTCCTCTTCCTTCCATTACGCCCCTATTTCTCTTGCAACTCAACGTTCCTTCTACTGGCCCATAACACGCTTGGTCGGTTTCGGCAAAATTCGTTAATGAAAAAATCGGAAAGTTGTATGGCTTAAACCTGGTTTCACTACCTAACAATCACAAACCTCCAACTAAAGATAATGAAGTTCTATTGTACAGGTCTTCTAAGCCCCCCATACACGTTCCGATTTTGAATTTTGCCCAACCGACCAACGTGGTCGGGAGATTAATCGATCGGGAGATTAATCAGATGAGGAATTATGTACCCGACCGATCCAGATGTCTCAAAATCGACCAAAAAAAGAAAATCGGGGCCGCGTCGGACCTGTCTGTAAATTTTGGTCGATCTGCTGTTAATAAATAGTGTCAGGCTGATCGATCAGTGATAATTCGAATTCCGATTTTTCATGCCAGCGGACTGACTATAACATTTTAGGTGAAAATCGGGTGACACGATCGGACGAAAAATCGGTCGGGAGAATAATCGGAACGTGTAGGGGGGGCTTTGGTCAGTAGAATAACAGATTAAGATCTTTGATCAGCAATGAACCCCTCCTGTCATATTTCTATTGGCAGGTAGTTTGGGTAGTTTGTTACCAGTCCACCTCAATGGTTAGCACCATATGGTTTCCTGTTAAACTGTATTTTGAGATGCTGAAAATGGCAGCTGGTAAAGTATATGAAACTGTAGATGAAGTAATGCATTGGTTGGTCAATAGATACTGCAATGCTTCCTGGCCCGAGGATCATGCAGCAGATCCCTCATTAAAAGCACAATTTTTTCCAACTGTTTAATGTATGATTAAGAATTCCAGCTCTGCCTGTCAATCAAAAGGTGTCCTTGGTCTGGCATGATTATGCAAATTAGGCACCAGTGCATGCATTGTGAATTGGGTCTTAGTCGTTTTTCAATCATTTTATTTATAAAACGTGGCACACATTCAAGAAACTGGGGACGTGATGTGAAAGAAGATCAGTACATGCCAACGCCTTAACCTGAACACCCCCTCCCCTCTTGCTACTGTGTGCATCCAATTGCATATATCTCAGACCAGCTGGAGACCCCTAGAGAGAGGCAGCCAACGGCGGATGAATCTCTGTCGCCTGAGCTATTGACTCAGTGTGTGCGGTCCTTTTTTTATTTTTTCTCACCCGGTTCTGGTTTTAACACTAAAATATTGTATTTTACAACATTTTCTGTCTTGGTTAAAGTGGTTACCCGAACAAACAGGGACAGCAGTCTCTTCACATATATAACTGCACTCTGTTATGTGAGGTGTTAAAGACTTTTTTTCTAGGTCTGACCAACCAAATATTGGTAAGGGAGAGCTAGTGAGGTGCTTTTGAGGCACTAATTCACCTATAATTTTGTTTTAAAAACACATGATTTTATTTAACACTTCATTTTAAAAACAGCCATGATCAGCAGTCAGTCATATACACAAGTCATATACAGTCATTATCTTAAGTGTCTCCAAGGTGATAATCAGCAGTCCAACACGTTTCTCCCCTGTTGGTGCAGGGGCTTCATCAAAGAACATTGGAGTATGGGACAATGTAATATTAAAAGTAAAAAAGAACAAAATGTAATGCTAAACATACAGGTAGTTCCTGTATGTTTTATGTTGTTTGGCATTACATTTGGTTCTTTATAACCTGTCTGGCAAAATGTGATCCATTTGATATATGTTCTTAAAATGTGAGTAGAGTTTAATTCTTCCCATTTTAAATCGTGTTTTTTTTATTCCCCCCCCCCCCTTCAAAAAGGAAACAGAATAAGGGAGATCATAGCAAATAAGACACACCCATTTTTTTAGTGCTACATTTGTTATATTGGGCGCATTGCATCTGATCACCCATTTGTCACGGATGGTGGTGACCTTGAAAGTAAGCATATCTACTGAAACCCTAATGGCCTGTATTAATTTGTTGGCAGCAGTGCCAATTCCTTTTCTTGCCAATAAATGTGCTGGCTTAATATGCTAGAACATATTTTACGGCCTTCTAAACAGTTCTGTAATCAGTTTCTGCTTAAAGGTACCAGCAGCAGAGAGGGAGAGTGCATAGAGAGGGTGCAGAATTTTTTTTTTGAATATAGCACTCTTAATAGAAGGAACTTTGACTTGTAAAACCAAATCATTGTTCTCTAAAATATCAGATAGTGCAAGAATGGTATAATTTTTTTCATCCTAAAACAGAATTTGCCAATAACATAAGCCATGGTTCAATAAACCAGACAACCATATAGACTTCATCCAGAACATAACAACCTGGGCAAGAAACAGGAAATGTTGGTTTGGACCATTGTAACACCACTGGGCATGCACATTCTCTCCAAGGTGAGGACATTCAGAGAACTGTCCCTACCAGCTACACAGATCCGAAAAGCAAAGGGGTCAGCTGCTTTAGGGGCTCAAAAGATGCCATATGCAATTGGTTGACCACAAGTGGATCAAATGCAAAACTTGAATCTGTAACATCTAATCCCATTACTTTGCATCTAAAAATGTTTTATATGAAAATATCAAATAGACAAGAATAACAAACACTCAATAAGCTAAAACATGGAGACCTGTCTTTCTCAATCGAATTCTTAGGCAATTTTATAAAACTTGTGAATAGAATTTAAGAAAATTTGTCAACTTTTCAAAAGGCGTGCGCTTTAAAAATCTTTAAAAAGTTAAAAAAGGACAGAATTGTCCACTGGACATGATGCCAAAGAAAAATCAAGAGGGGCAGTAATCAACGTTTCCGAGATTCTGAACATCGGTCTTAAGGTAGCTTTACAGTGCAAAGATGGATCCAATTCCTGCCCACCTTAAGTGTCCGACCAAAAGAATAAAAAAAAACATATCAAAGAAGAAAATCAATGGAATAGATCGGATGCGTAATTATTTTTACATTTGCTGTTGGATGGGGACCCTCGATCGGTTAGGAACAGGAATCGGTTCCCCAAGGTGTGCACCGAGATCTTCGTAGATCATTTGTCGATTTTGTGATTGCATAGTACAGTGATTGCAGTAGAATCAGAACATGCATGGCTATATTTAGACAAAGTTTTGCATCCATACAGGTAGGGCCAAGACCAGCCCAAGTAATGATGATAGGATTAGGAGTCAAGGAGACACTAAAGCAGGGTACAGACGGCTCGATATCCGAGCCGTCCGATGTACCCTGCAGTAGCGCGATGATGTCATCACGCTGCTGTCAGATATCAGAGCAGCCGGGGAGAGCAGAACTGCCCCTCCCCAGCTCCTACTCCTCAGCCAAGCTTTGCATAGAGACTGGTTATGTCCGATAAGGCTGTTTGAGCGGGATTGATTTGTCCCACTCGAAAACAGCTATAGGGGCAGATTATATGGGTCAGATAGATGGCCGTGAGCGGGCACGGCGCTCGAAACGACCATCGATTTGACCCATATCTGCATGTCTGTACCCTCTACAAGGTTGCTTGTGCCCTTTACCAATGGGCAAGCTGCTACCAGGAGGCAGTTTAAAGACATTTAGAAGATAGACAATGAAGCATTCTGAAACTGCTGTATTACAGTAGTATAGGAACCAGACCCTGATCAGAAGACCCCAAAATTATTTCAGACTGTACAAGCTACATTGTCATTTCAGGAGTACAGACACTAAATGATAATAGAGATGCTGAAAGACTAGCTAAAAATATCAAAACATAATTGGATTCGTCTTCATTACCATGTGTTCCCTATAACAAGATTTTTTCCTCCATGCCTTTTAGAGAAAAAGACAAAGGGAAACGAATTGTTGCTAAAACAACAACATAGTGGAAATCAATAGGTCCTTTTGCCTATAATAAGATGCATTTTTATCCAGTAAAGAGTTCACAAAACAATTCACAATACATCTTATAGGTATAATTGTGAAATAACATATACGGTATATTTGAAGAATTCAAATTGCTTTGCCACCATTTACTCCTTCCAGGAACCTGACTGATCTCTTATCATGTCACCTCTTTGTCACATTACAAGGTCACAGAATAGTTCAGATTGCTGTCTTGCCTAATTAACAGGGGACCTCTTCAGAAGTGATCCATTGTACTCTCTGGCACACACAGGATAATCCTGTGGTTTCCTGGACAATGCCTAATTTGGACCACAGTAGGAGATGAGCCCTTTGGATGAACCAAGACTCTTCAGTGACGATTATTTAACAGACATGCAGCAGAGAGATTAATTAAAATACGGTGAGCTATGTTAGATTACATCACAAGATCATCTGAATGTTTCTGATAATTAGCAGAACATGCCAACAGCTCTGTCACAATGTGAAAAAAGAAAGAAATTAATTATAAAGATACATTTGCACTTGTAGATGGTCAAAACTCTATTTTCCGTTTCTTCTATATTTTAGGTTTATTAGGTTATTCTTCAAGTACATGATATTTACAATTAATTGGAAGCACACATATGCAAAGACAAAGTAAAAGACGATTTAACTATTTTTGTATTTCTTTCTGTGCGTATGTACAAGGAAAACACAAATTGCTTACCCTCAGGGAAGCAAATTGTCTCATAAGCTTCAAGGGACTCCTAACCAAAGAGGGGAGGGACGAGATTGAGAGCAAGGCGGAAACCAAAGCTTATAGCAAGTGAGAACAATAGCAATTGGTTCAGATTTTCTAACGTGAGCAAAAGGGGTTCACTCAACGTCAACTGTCCCAAGTTTACTTCCCAATACACACATAAGGTCATGTGATGCCCTCAGACTTAACTCATGCCTATGGACTGCTCAACCTGTATAAGTAGATCATGAATACATAAAGCCATATATTCATAACCTGTCAGAGCTCAACTATGTAAATCCACTGTAGTAACATTTCCACACATTGCATAGATCTACCTTTACCAAGGGATGTAATGATCTTTAACAATAGAAGTGTGGTGGGTTTTAATTGGGAAAATAAATAATACAATAATATCTAATACCATTCCTAATACACAGCGTTCCAAGTCTGTGGTCACAGGTAAGTGGCAGACATTCGGTTCCCTGCCTAGTTTCATTAGGCAAGACAACTTATAAAAATGATGAATATAACCCACATTGAGGACTAGTGTTGATCGTGAATTTTCTAATCACAAATTTTTATTTCAAATTTCGGCACTTGGAGAATTCCCAAAGATCTCAAATATCTTCATAATTGCGAACATTCAAGTTTTTGTTACATCAGTAACTACTGTGCACTGTGTTTGCAATATGCGCATGTAGACATGACAATTTGCGCATTGAAGGCAATTATGACTTATGGAGATAACAAATTCAAGAATGTATTGCAACTATTAGGTGAAGCCTTGACAATATTTTGTGAAAACGAATATTGCCTATGCTGCTCATCACTATCGATGGCAACACCTAGGCCAGGAGTTCTTTACCAGGACTTTTCATTACCTTCCATTAAGTGGAAGCAATTTCCCAAACTTTCAAAATATTCTGCGTAACAAAGGGCAGACCAGTTGATTGACAAAAGTTTGTTTGTCAAAAGGTAGCCATAGATGAGGTGGTTCTCCCTCGATAGATGAGGGATCAACTGCAGCGTGATGATGCCATGCTGCAGCAGGCCACTCAGTTGATCAGCAGGCACCCTTTGTGTCCCATCCCCATCCAAAGTAAAAGGGATTGGACAGGAATCTACCAACATGTCGGATCACCATGCAATTTGACATTTGGCAGATCTCTCAAGGACCTTTCCAGGTTAGCACACCAGATTTCCAGCCGGACAATTGGCGGGAATGTGCACAGTGATCGATTGACTGAAAGATTGAAAATCGGTGTATGGCTATCTTTAGTTTCCATTTCCATGGCCTCCAATAGCATGCATTTTTTTTTCACTGTTAACATATCCAAATGCATGGTTTCAGCTGCCAGGGATATAGCGCCTTAATCCATCATCCATATATACAAAGTCATCATCAAAGTTATGCTTGAATACAAAATATTATATACTGTTCAATCCAACTTTATTAAATTGGTCAGGGGACAGATCTTGTAACACTTTATATTACAAGTACACAAGTGTATTCCTAATATAGAAGCTTACACAATCCCGCCCCCCCACCCCCCCGGAATTTTTTCAAAGGAGATTTCAAATAATTCAAAATAAAATTATAAAATCTCAAACTCCCATTCAAATGACGTACTGTGTTGTAATGTAATGAGATACACTTCTGCCTTGTATTATAGTAGTAATATTTGTTTACATATAGCCAATAACCATTATCTATAATTTGAATGTTAATTTTCACATTTAGAAAGCTGGCGATACATAAACTGTACAGGAGAATATTCCTATTGCCTAAACACATACCTTAATGGCGAACGAGGAAAACTCACACCCTGCCACGCTTCCTATTTAAGCCAAACAGGTTCTCTTTACAGCCCACCTATTTTAACACGAATATGTGCCTTCCATGACTCTTTGCTGCTTTCATTCATTAACAAGCGAAGGCCTAGACAAACAGATCTGTGTAAGCTCCGTGTTATTTTAATTGTTTTCTCTGTTGTCTCCTTGCGACAGTCCCGGGGGAGCAAGGACAGCATGGTAGGAAGGACATATCTCACGCACCCGATCCTTGCAAGTGAACCAATTATCTAGAAATCTGCCTCAATTCTAAAACGAAGAATTAGAACTCTACGAGTAGAGCAGGTTCACTGCGAGGGAATTATCCCTTTATCGTACACAAGGTTTAAAAAAATAAATAAATCAATTTGCAATGAATACCAAATCATGTGCAAAAATACATTAAATTAAAAGATTTTGCATGCACACAGTTGGATAATTAAAGCCAAACTGCCAACAAAATCAGGAGGTGCTACTCACCTTTGTGGACGGCAGTGCCTCGCATCTTGACTGTGTTCACCAACTATGACTGCCTTAAGACTGCTGATGCAGACCACAGTGGGCATGAGAGACAAAAGGTAGCCATACATGGTTCAATTTGCAACAAATCGATCATCAATTCAATCGAAATATTCAACCATTCAATCGTATAGCGAATGTAATTGAATAGAATGACACACCACATTGAGTGATTTCGACTGCGATTTCAAATCCAAGCACACTACCGATTAGGACAACTTCTTTTCATGGAGTAAACATTTCCATTACTGCAAAAGCAGCCTCAAGATAATGCAGCAGAAAACAATTTACATTACTGCGATTTCAAATTGGTTTATATAACCTATAGCTTCTATCCGGTCATGTTAAAAACCAAAAAAATCTAATTATATATAAATATATATATCATACAAACATCCTATTCTACCTACCAGTAGATAGAAAGCACCCCCCCCCCCCCAATTTAACAGTATGCTAATTGATGGATCTAAATCACAATTGGTCAGGACAAGGAACAGCATTTAATTTACACTCGATGTGGTAAAATTTTCCGGTTGTCGGTAGATCTAATGTAAATGGTATGGAGTAATCTAAAGCTGTATGGGGAGGCTTGGTTTATGGACGCTTGGCATGTGTCAGAACAGCCTGCCTAATGCCCATAAATTGCAGTAGTGTGAAGAATGCCCAAGGATGAGGCCAGGTTGTTTAAAAACACAGATAAGCTTCCACGTTAAAGAACTTCATATGCTCATTTAAGCATTTAGAGAATCACTTTATCTGCGATGTACATGTGAGAAAGACAAACAAATACAAAAAAAAAATAACCGCTATATGTCAAATAGCTTTGTCGGTTGGCATGCAGAGTTTATGCTGCAATTGTACATTAGAGATCTATAAATCAAATGTTTAGATTGTTCATTGCTGGTTAAAAATAAAATCCTTGAATTAGAGATTATATATGACATCTTTTGTCACATTCGATACAATAAACCCTGTGTAATCTTTAATTATATAAATCACCCACAATGCTCAAAGCAGCTCCAGGACCATAGACCTACACAATTATTAAGACAAAGCCAGAGAAACAGGAGTTATTTTCACAACCAATGCCATTGCAAATAATTGTAATAAATAACCTTCGCATCTTAATGAATAATCTCAAAATTTCCCACCCAAATACAATTATTGAAAATAAAAGAAAAAAATATCTTATTACAATTTACAGAATTCACAGCTTGTTTTAGCAGCATTTGTGTTCATAGTACATGGATAAAGTGCGTATCTGCGATTCTGCACCATGTTGACAGATCAGGGATGTGTAATTGGCCCAAAAGCTTTCAAATCTCTAGACAGCCAAAGACACGCGCTGCCTTTATAGAGAATGATGTTGTTGCATCTTGCATTTTTTCCCCATTCAGCTTTTTATCAGAACGATGACCTTTGAGCCCCCCGGCTCCTCCCTCTGGCGCTGCAGTTATAGCAACTGTCGCCCAATTTACATGTGGTCGGTATAGGCCTAAAAATGCCAAGTACTAAAAATAAATAAAAACTATTTACAAACAAAACAAAAATATATGGAGAACATTTCATTAATTTATATTTAATTTCTGGGAAGGGAGATTTTTTTCCCAAATGTTTTTTTTTTTTTTAAATTACACTCAGGACACTGTAAAAAAATTAAATAATTAATTAAACTTCAGACAATCCACAGCCCCTGTGATATATGGTTTCCTCTGTTACCACCCACTGATCACAGTCTCATCACTCCTCAATTTACTCCGCGTTCAATCTTCAAAGCGCACACAATTAAAAGCAAAATGGTTGGGCTACATTTCCAAGTTAGAGCCCAAACAACATCCCGCTGATTCGCTCTCAGTTTGCTGGGAATTTGCAGAGCCAGCGATTGTCAAGTAAATCAGAGCCAAGACAAAGGCTCTTTAATTGAAATCGGGCGGCCTAATCTAGAAATATTAGAAGCCAAATTCTGAGGGGGAGATGCTGATGGGAGGGGGTGAAACAAAAATTCCAGGACGACCCTTTTTGTATACCCTACAGGCAGGATTTTACTAGAGCAGAAACATTGCAGATCTGAATGAACATTGAAGCGTAATTGGAAAATTGTAATAGAAAATTATTTTTTTTTAAATAATAGTACAAAATAAAAAAAAATAAAAAAAAATTAGGTAACAGATGGAATAAGTCCAGAGAATGCTGGAATTTTTAATGCAATATTATATATATATAATTTTTTTATGAGAGGAGATTGTGTGTGTATATATATATATATATATATATATATATATATATATATATATATATATACACACACACACACACACTAAAATAAAATATAAAACACCTTTTTCACACAACATAAATTCAGATTTATGCAAACATCTAAAACAACGGCAATGCTTGACGCCAACAGTTCAGCTACTTAATAATTGGTCCAGCAGCATCTTTTCCATATCATAATACATCATATAAACCAACAGACCACTGACCTTTTCAAGCTTCTTTTTCCCAATCCATGCACTCTTCTAATTACAATCCGCAGAATCTCAATGACGAATAACGCTTTGCAATAAAACACATCATATCTCACAGATCTGATCCGTCTTCCACGTAAAAACAGAGCATTTTTGTGTTTTTTGGTTAAGTTCCCCACAGCAGTATTTTCTAGCTGCCAGCATATGCTTTATTGTTCACTGTCAAGAGCTCCAGCCTGCACAAAGACTCATTACCTACTGCTTGTGGAACAGCTACAAAATCTGACTGAGCTTGCCTGGATGCTGATCACATGGGAGGCTTGTCTGAAAAAGCCAGGCATCCACTGATTTCTCTGTCTAGGGATATTTTTATCAGCTGAATCTTAGCAAGAGGAAGGGCCAGCAAATCAAGCAAGCTGTTTGAAGTCATTAATCCACGACCGATCGCCAAGAACGCCTCTGACGACACGGTTCTCATCAAATATATGTCTATGGATGTGTTTCTGTTCCTATGCATGGTATGCGGTGGCTCTATTCTCTATTAAGGGAACAACCTTATGAAGCAGCCGATCAATGGGATTCAAGGAATTTTATTGGCATTTTGTTGTACAATTAAAAAAAAACATTGGTGTTTTTTTTAAGGCAACATGATCCACGGAAAGGTTTGATTTTTGTAATATCCGCTGAACATAATTATTGATCTGTGCAGGCAATATTGGCATAAAAAAATTAATATTTTTTTATGAGTTTGTAGATGGAAGACGTCTTAAAGGGGCTGTTGGTTATTATATTATTACAACATGCTTTTTTCTGCTTCGTTGTAATAATCAAGCAATACAATAAAAAAAAATTTCAAATGGTGGTGATGGGTAGTGATGAGCGGCATAGGCAACATTCGTATTGGCGGCATGCCGCAAATTTTATTGAAAACATTCGGAAAATATTCGCATTCGGCAATATTCTTTTTTTTTTTATTGCGCATATATGCAGTTTTTATTGCGAATTTCGCACGCGCAATATATGTTTAACATGGCGCAAATTTTTATGTGAATTTTAAAAGTGACGATTTCCGCAATATTCGCATCACCACAATATTTAATAAAAAAACTGTTGATGGTGTTGCTAAGCTCTTGTTGCAGCCTTCCCATTCGTCCACTTAAAAAATACCGAATATCTGGAATTGCGAATATTTGGCAATATATTCAAGAATTTCCGAATTGCCGATATTCGCGATTAATATTCGGAATCCGAATATTCGCGATCATCACTAGTGATGGGTTAAGCTGACCATAGATGTCTCAATTTCCCCCGAGATCGATTTTTTAAATGATTGTGGCATACGATTGAGTCTTGGATCATAAAGGTAGCCATAGACACCTGGACTTGTCATTGATCAATTTCCAATTCGATCATTCCCGGCGATCAAGGAATTGGCAAAAGATCGTTTTGCAATCGATGGCACACCACCGTGGGAATCCAATTTGGGGTCAGTTTTGACACGAGACGATCACCAAAAAGAAAGATTCCTCAAAATCCATTCGAAAGGCTTCTGCAAAGGGAGCTATGGGTCACACAGGAAGTGGTCTTTTTTCTCACCCACGTACTTCAATTGACAAGCGATCAACCACAAAAAAGACAGGTCGGATTAATGTTTGATGCGATTTTTAGTCGATTGTGTTTTCTTTACTTGATCGTTCAGGGTGGGCAGCACTCAAATGATCGCCAATGAAATCGTGAGAAATCAACCTGCATTTGGCTACCTTTATTCATACATCGATCGCAGAATGTTACAGGGAATTATTTTAAAGAGCTCCCTGGTTGTAGTGACACAAGGGGTTACCTCACAGCAAGGCCTTTAGTGCCCTGCCCTTTGTTCCAGGTAAATATATCAGTTTTGATTGTTAGAATGTTACTATTCATGATGGCTGAACATTGGCCTTGTCCGTTCAGTAACAGGCTGATTGGACTTTTAGAAAAGTCCAATGTCCTTCTGTTCGCGGGGAAATTCTAATTCCCTGCCTGTTGGTGGAAAATATCAATCGGACAAAATCAGTCACGTCCCTTTCAGTATATGGAACGCATATTGCAATATTCCATCTACCGGAAGTAATGTCCCTTCCGGTGCAAGGACCGCACAATTCCTCATTCCATATGCCAGGAGTGTCAGTTTATATTTTGTAGGCCGAGGTCTCTACCCAGTGTCTAGTGAAAAAATAATTTATGTACCTGATCCGGCCAGCGGAAGAACAATAAACTTATTCTAGCATCCGTACTGTTCGCTGACTAGATGAAACCTCCACCATCTCCAAGGTAATTGTTTAAACTCCAAACCAAAGAAAGGAAAGAAGGTCTAAGGTATCATGAAATGTACAGAGACTTTTGAGTATCAAACATCTCTCTTCCTTCTATAATTCTGATATGTAGCCACAAATGTCGAGTTGGCCAGAGGAATAAGTCCTGTACCGCTAAACCTCTTGGCACTTCACCAGAAGGTCCAGAGACCTCTGCAAACTGTTTATGGGTCTTCATCACTCTGCATTACATGTAGGCATGGTACAGAGTCCAGAGACCACTACATATCCATATTGTGTATGGATCTCCATCACTCTGCATTACATATAGGCATGGTACAAAGCCCAGAGAACTCTGCATATCCATATTGTGTATGGCTCTCCATAGCTGTGTATTACATAAAGGCATGGTACAGAGCCCAGAGAACTCTGCATATCCATATTGTGTATGGCTCTCCATGGCTGTGCATTGTATATAGGCATGGTACAGAGTTCAGAGACCTCTACATATCCATATTGTGTATGGATCTCCATCACTCTGCATTACATAAAGGCATGGTACAGAGCCCAGAGAACTCTGCATATACATATTGTGTCCATATGCCATGGTATGGAGTCTAGAGACCTCTAAATGGCCATATTGTATATGCCTCTCTCTTCCTACTAGCTCCATGAACAGATGTGTTACTCGGAACTTCTGCCTCCTATGCTTACAGTTTGTGTTTGTTTCCTCCCCAAGGCAAATTTTTGCTTTGTTCCCTTTTTATTGGATAAGTAAAGCTATTTCCATGGTATGATTGCCTCTATGTCTACGGCATGACTCAAGCTAGTGAATTCAGGCTTCTTCGGGTAATTAAAACAATCATCATCATCATTTCTGCTCCACTATTAATTTTAAGAGGTTAACTGTTCACCACAGTCTCAAACCCTGTTACCTCTGTGTCATGGGAGGTGTCTTCTTTCTCCCTTCCCAGGTTATTCCACAAAAGCACCTCAACTAAATCATCACTGGTAACTACAACAGTATTGACTTCATATTCATAGTCCTTCTTGGTTGTTCAGTTGTTCTTTTACAAAGCTTTGAAAATTTCAAATGCTTTTTTTCACATTCTAGAGGGTCAGTGTTACTTATTAGCACTATTGAAAGCAGGGCTTCTATCAAACATTTTGGAACCCCATACTAGATAATTTTTTGCCATTTTGTCAAACATTGCTCCAGAGTGGTGTGGTTGTGGTGGCAGCGGCCCTGTACCCTCTGTAAAATGTCTGCCCCAATGCCAATTTTTTAGTATAAATATAATTAGGCTGTTTTTTATGAAAAAGGGAAATACATGAATAATCAAATTATTCCGACCAGCAAACCAGGGTTCATCCTGATCATTGGATGAAATTGATCACGAGTTCACTTGCAGGGGAACTAGGAGATCTTGACATTCCTACATGCCCAAAACATTTCTAGCATCTTTCAGTGTGCATCCTGAGTCACCCCAGACAAATGTCATAAACAGACTACAAAGATCCCCATAAACATTTCCATTTCCCTACAATCAATGTCAGATTCGATCGTAATTTATGATCGTTGTTGGTACAATTGATCAAACTATGATTAAAATACACCCCACATAGAGAAACCAATATTTGATCGATTGAAAGCACAACTGAAGGAAGGTGTTCATTAACACACCAAAATATCTTTCATCGGATGTATAAGTATGCAAATTATTTTAATTAATTAAATAAATATACATTTGATGTATACTCAATTGATTAAAGTTTTGCAACATGTCTAATAACTTTTCATTTGACTTTTTGGTCAATTTCAATCAATCTAGGTCGATCAAATCAAAGGTTTGATCTAATGGAAAATCGAAATGTGTACGGGGTGATGGTAATGGAAAAGTGTAAGAATATAACAACTATATTTAAGGGACCCCATACAAAGGGTAATACCTGCTGGAACGATGAATGCTCTTGGGCGTTCGTCGATTGGACGGCGAATCGAGGCACATCACTTTGCATGTGATCGATTGTTAGGGAATCAAACAAAAAAATCAACCCATTTATTGGGACCTTAACATGATTACCATATTTTTCAGACTATAAGATGCACTTATGGTCCGAATGTGCGACCCCCGCAGCCAAGTGGCGTATGCAAGGAGATTAGCAGGGGAGCTGTCAGATGAGAGATGCTGACACAGCCGGATCTACCATCTGAACTGCATTATTGCTTATCCCAGCAGAGCCCTGCTGATATAAACAATGAAGAGAGAGATAGATGAACTCCTATCTATATCTCTCTCTCCCTGTCTGTGAAAGCTGCAGCTTCCATGGACACAGGCACAGCCAGCGAGGGAGAGGAGATCTGCAGCCGTTCGCCCCACAGCCCCCCTCCTCCTGATCAGTGAGGAGGTGATGTCGTGTACTGCTGCTAGTGACATCTACTGGCTGAATATGATATTGCATTAATTTAATCCATTTCATTAACACAATTGACTTGAAAACTTATGTATTCAATTTTTTTTTCTGGCTTTTTAGCTCTTTTACTGTGTGCCTCTTATGGTCCAGTGCGATTTATAGTCCAAAAAATATGGTAACCATTGATCAACCAGTAAGTAAGTTTCATTAGATTAAAAGACACAGGCATATGTCCTATTTATAAACTTACCAAATTGAGAGCTAAAATTATCTCAACTTTTTGGTAAATATCAAATTTTTTGTTCAATGAGGAATGTTTTAGCAAAATCGAAGAAGAGAAATCAAAGTGGTCTTTGGTTACACCACAAAGAAAACTGAACTACTTTGGTGCAGCTTCCCTTTAACCTCCTGGGTGTTGCGCACGTGGTGTGTTTTTTTTATAACCGCGCCATGGGCAATCGCGGCAGAGCACAACATGAAAACGTATGTTATGCTGAAAAAAGGCGACGTCCTTTACATGGAGGTCTATGGTGCCGCCTTCCCCTACCTCCTTTGCGTCACCGGTGACGTGATCAGGGGCAGACCCGGAAGCATCGGCATACATGCTGATGCTCACGACCGCCAAGGGAATCCGGCGGACAGGTGAGTCTGATGATGCATGAAACTCAGCCGGAGTTAACTCGGGCCAAACACCCCAGAGGTTAAACAACAACCTCTCAATATAGGTAAAAAATAACGGATCAGAAAGAGCAGCAGCGATGTTAATCATTTCACTCGTCAATCACATTTTTGCTTTTAATTTTAAACTCATTTTTGTGTGAATATTGTGGTCTGCTTAATCACACGCTGATATGCCGGTACAACAAAATCAAGGCTAATGCGTAAAAAGAAATTGTTGCCTGGAAGTATTGCCCAATAGGATAACATTTGTTTCAGTAGAATTATTCAGTAGTCTGGTCACGTCTCAAGCAAGCACTGAAAAAAAAAATCTCGTCTGTATGAGCCCTTTGCCTCACCGGAGTATTTTTCCCTTCTAAAAGCTCGAGCTTTCTCTTGGATTAATTGCACATTCTATACAATATCGACGACTGGCACACACCACTCATACATTAATGTATGTAGCCCATTCATTAAGGAGCTTGCTGTCCTTGTAAGGATGACTCTCAATGATAGTGGGAGGGGGGGGGGAGGGAGTAAAAAATGATTCATTTGGCATTCTTAGTTGTATAAAATCTGCGTGGGAAGTAGGTCTTACAGAACAGCTGATGAGAGCAAAGAACGACGAGAAATAGATGTTTACAAAGAAAATGAAAATTATAAATACAATGGATTACATTTTATACACACAGTATACAAAGAACAAGCCATAGCCTGGTGCAATGATTTCCCAGTCTTATTCTTTCTAAAGCCCCCCATACACCTTAAGATCGATCTATACAATCTCCATTAGAGCTACCAACAACTGTGTAGTATAGTGGCCTCCCTGAAGGTATATATCACTGCTATGTAGTGCCAGGTCCTCCCTGATAGAATACATA
>CM070039.1:18590803-18604470 GCA_036250615.1 Ptychadena robeensis
TAGTGATTAGAAGGTATATATCACTGCTATGTAGTGCCAGGTCCTCCCTGAAAGAATACACAGTCATTGGAAATATCACTGCTATGTAGTGCCGGGTCCTCCCTGATAGAATACATAGTGCTATGTAGTGCCACGTCCTCCCTGATAGAATACATAGTGATTGGAAAATTAAGAAAGGTCCTCATTTTACATGGTTTTAGTAGAACAAAATTTGATTTGTTTTCTTTTTGCAAGGCTTTACTGTTCCTTCCAGTTTTATAGTGACAACAACCATGGTGTGTCACCCTTGTTGGGTTCTCAGCTTTTGATAACAAGACACCCCCTTCTATTATAATTTAGTAGTTTAGTGATAAGGAGAATGGTTAAAGGGAATACATAGCATAACTGTATGTATTTTGATTCTGATTTGTAGGATTAAACAGTTTTGCCTGATTAACAATAGAAAATTGTAGTAGATAAAAGACTATTGGGGTTATTCAGTTATACACAGGATGATAGTTATGCAGTCAGTCATGGACATCCTTAAGCAGGGAACATACGGCTAGATATTGGAGCCTTTTGAGGTTTCCTTCAGCAGCGTGATGATGTCATCATGCTGCTGCCTGATATTGGAGGAGCTAAAGACCCACGATCTCCATGCAAAGCAATGGATATCAACCGTGGTTTATGGTCATGTCCAATATCCCTGTTTTCAAAAGGGATTTATTGGTCCCACTTGAAAACAGGGATGGCCGCATATGATATGGGCCAGATAGATGGCCGTGAAAATCGGGCCCAATTATCTGGCCCATATGTACACGTGGTCCCTGCTTAACGGTCCTACTTTCCTTTACAATCATTTTCTATTTGACTGACAAAAAAACATACTTATTTTGTAAAATGACAATTCTACTGTATTTGAATCTGCAACAACTCGATATGCAAAAACTGACATAGGTAATAACATATTCCTGTAACCATGACATTATGCTTCATTAGGTTGAAGAAATTGACTCATAGCTTTTGTTGGCAGTCTGAAATAGAAAGGAAACTATTTGATATGACTTCTATAAGAACAAAGCCGAACCCCAGTGTTTTCTAATAATCCTTAATTTGCCCCCAACACCAATGCAATTAATTAACAAAAATAAAACCATAAAACAAGGCCTGCATTTAGTGATGGCCGAATATCGGTCATGTCCATCCACAAACAGGCAGATCAGACTTTTAAAAAAGTCCTATAACATGTATATGTGTGTTATCTTGTGTGTTGTATCTTAATTTAATGTACAGCCTTATAATACGTTGGAGCTATATAAATAAAAGTTGTTAATCATAATAAAATGTACCGCATTTTTCGGACTATACGACGCACTCTTTCACACCCCAAATCGGGGGGAAAAAGTGCCTGCGTCTTATGGTCCGAATGCGCGACTCCCGCTGCTGAGTGGTTGCACCTTGGCTTCCTGGCAAAGAGACGAGCTTGGGAGCTGGAGGAGCTGTCAAGATGAGCGATGCCAGCCGGTGTCCGGATCTCCCATCTGAACTGTACAATTGCTAATGCCAACAGAGCCAAAAGCCCTGCTGGCATAAGCAATGAAGAGAGGGATAGATGAACTCCCATCTATCCCTCTCTCCTGTCCATGGAAACTGCAATCACTGCAGCTCCTATGGACTCAGGAACAGCAAAATCGGCAGAGGGAGAGCAGGGAAGACTGGGCAGCCTCCTGTCTCCTCCTTCTGATCAGTGAAGAGGTACTGTCATGTGCTGTGTGTGTGTACTGCTGCTAGTGACATCTACTGGCTAAATTAATTATTGCATGCCTCTAATCCATTGCATTAACCCAATTGATGTGAAAACGTATTAAATCTTTTTTTTTCTGTTTTTCTGCTCTTAAAACTGGGTGCCTCTTATAGTCTGAAAAATGTGGTAGCTTTTTGCAGCAAATAGTTATCTATGTTAAAAAACCTTAATGACTACAGTGTTTGTGATTGGGTTTTACCATGATCTTCATGACACACACTGGACCTTCAACGAATTAGCTCTAAGATTTTACATACATAAAAAATCTGAACTACAAACAGAACTGAAGCAGGTAATACTACACAGCTCTATGAGTTAGAAGGGAATGGGTGTATGCCAAGCAGGCTGGCATTCCATTTGAAATCTGGAGCAGAGCAGGTTCACAGAACCATACATTTCATGTTAGATCTGGCCTATTATAAATGAGAAGCGTAGAAGTGCTTGCTTCCAGAGCTCCTGGGAAACATTTCTGTTGCCTTCAATGTATTTCAGAAAACAGCAGGCAGCCGCTATATGGAAGCTGCGCTATTTTTGTATTGCTAAAGAAACTGAAGCGGAGGCGAACATGCCAGCTATGAAGATTGCAATAATCCTAAGCCTCCAGGAAGTAGATATTACTGGAAAAAAATGCTTTATTGTACTGGAATGATTTGCATTTTGCACTAAGAATTATAAGCCATGGACATATTTCCTATACTTACCAGTATTTTATTTTTACAATAATATTTTATTTCTTTTAAAATGAGTTTTTTGCTGCATCCTGTTAGTTTCGCTCAAAATTCATTGTTGTAATCTATTATTCATAGATTTTATGTGGCCAGAAAAATCTGATAGTCAAACATTAAAGCTGGGCACACAGGATATCCGTTCAATCGGCCCGCGTTCAAATGCAGCGTGGTGACGTCATTGTGATATCACCCCGCTGTACTCGAATGTTCATTGATTGAACAGCAAATCGATGTGCACCACTTTGCAGTTATTTTCTTTATATTTTCTTTTATTTTATTTTCAAACAATATTTTCTTTATATTTTTATTCAATCGACCCGCAATCGATCGCCTCAACAACGCATGGGGATTGATTGTTAGTCAATTGAACACAAAATGTTAAGACGTGTTCCTCTGGAGAGAAGAACTTAAGAACTTATCTTAAAATGTAATTGGTTGGCACCAAAATTTTAAGATTCATTTTTATCCTTCTGGCATGTGTACAAGTGTTGGGTTTTTGCCGGTGAGTTTTGCATGCATATTAAGTTCATGATTTCGCTGTTGTAATTGCTGCAATGGCACTTGCATATGTGTGCCCATGTGGCCCATTTGATGCTGAGACAATGGGGAAGTGACATTTATCCACATTTCAACTAGAATGTGTGGCCTGTTATATGGAATGTTAGTGTTGTGTATTCTTAAATAAGTAAAATCAATAAGCAGGCTCTTTGGGGAGAAGAGGTAGGGCTGGTTTTCTGGTGATCGGATGGTGTAAACTCGTGGGACTCATTTCCTACTGAGTGTGTGAATAAGCCCTTACAAACAGCACCATATGCCTTTGAAAACCCTCATATTATCCTTTTACAAAATAGCCATAGCACTATGTTGCACATACCAGAGCTGTGGGAGGCACATGCTAAATACTGCCTACAGAACACTGCACGTGGACAGATTCAAGACCAGTCATCCTGTACATGTATACAGTGCAGTATTTCACTTACTTTCTCACTATAAATAAGGATATATTGTATAGTATATAGTATTTTAGATGCATCAGTCTATAGGACCCACCAATGGGTTTCGGAAGGAAAAAAACACGGACTCATTCTCATATAGAGTGAATATACAGCATGTTTAGGCAAAGAGTGCAGGGCTAAACCATGCAGTATGTTTCTCCATTTGCTTATATGTCACATACTATATATTTGTTTTCACTACTTCTCAGAGCCCAGAGACTAGTGATGGCCAAACCTCGGCCAGGTCCGTCCATGAATGGGCGCATCAGACTTTTAAAGAAGTCTGCCATCTGCCTGTTCACAGGCAGATTAAAATTCCCCGCCTCTTGGTCAGTGACGTCACATCCGGTAAATGGAACGCATAGTTCGGCTAAAAGGAGGGCGAACATTCATGTTCACGCCCTAACTGTCCGCCGCAGTTCGGCCATCACTATCAGAGACAAACTTATAGAGACTATCTTTATACTGGCAGCTCACTCTGAACCAGGTAATATTCATGCTTAATGAGAGGCTAATTCTGCACATGGAATTGCAAGTACATTGAATATATTACCTGCTGTGGTAGCCAGAAACTTACCCTTCCACTTGAGGCTGAGCTGCCAGTGTAAAATATACCTCTATTAATTATTCTCTGGGCACAGAAAAGTTGCTCTACTCCTAGTAAATATCAATATACAGTTTCAAGTCTACACACCCTGCTGGAATATGCTTTAGCTCTTCTTTTGTCAGGAGCACTCACCAAGGTTCAGGCTAACTGTCTGCAATCTCCTTGGGACAGTGGTTCCCAAATTTTCCTAGCAGGGCCCCCCTTTTCTATTTAGGAACATTATCTTGCCCCCCCTCCTCATTCAAACACAGTTAAAGAATGAGGACCAGCGCCCCCCAGGAATACCTTTCCGCCCCCCAGTTTGGGAACCACTGTTATGGGACATGCAGCAAACACCCAGTGCACTTTTTTTGCACCAGGCATTCATTTATAATTTTTGCATACACATGGAAGGCTTCAATAATAAAAAAATATGTATATATATATTTAAAAAATATTTCTTTTATATGTTCACTCTATAGGAAGCACTGATGTTTTTTTCCTCTGATCAGAAAGAATCACATGGAGAACACAACAATATTGGTTGGCTTTATTTAACATTATTGCTTGCTATACACCTTGTCCAGCAAATAAAGGTCAGCAGCAATTATCTTAGCTGTACATACAGAGCTGAATGCTTGTTTCAGTTGGAGGGGAGCTGGGGATAACTAATGAAAGCGCAAATTCCTTTAGCGAGAGAGGTACAGCTTTAGCAGTCATTATTCTGGCGCTCCTGTACTTCCCAGGACATGACATTTTAAAATCAGTTATTCCAGGGAGGACAGAAATTGGCCTTCAGTGAGCCAATTATGTGCTGTAATGCCAGTGAGATGTGACACAGAACAACATGGGAAATTAATATCTGTATATCATCAGTATACATCTACTGAGCAGATGCCATATAATCATTTATGAGGTCAAAGATAAATGTAAATATTACATGTCCTGGGCCTTTTGTGGAACAGAATAGTCTGCTTTGTCCACAATTTTAGATCTTTCTATATAAAAATAACAGCTGAAGGCTGAATGATGTTTCTAGGGCAAAAATTAAATGATTTTAAATGTTTTCTTTTGGATGTTATTTACCATCATTATTGTCATGAGAATATGATCTGGGAAGAGTCCCATGTGACATACATGTGAAGTCTTATATAATAGCTCAAGCTTACTTATATTCCAGTTCCCTTGTTATGACAATGAACTCTGCCCCAGTCCCTTTAAAATGAACTCAATGCAACTGCTTTGCCCTGCCCTGCCCTGCCTCAACTAAAAACGTAATTCTTGATGCCAACATAGCAAAACACTTCTTTTTAACCTAACTTGTTTTTTTTTGTTTTTTTCAGTGTTGTCTTTATGAAATAAACTGCATTAAGGTTTTAGTTGAGGGAAGGCAAGGCAGTTGCATTGAAAACTTGAAAAGGAAAAAGTGACAGTTATTTTCAGATAAGCTCAATTAGATTTGAACATTACACTCATGTGGCTAAAATCAATGTATGTGAGGTATGTAAAAACACCCCACAGCTGCATGGCATGAGTGCTAAAGACTGAAGCTGGCCATAAACGGTTAGACTTGCATGTGTGTGCACTCCCGCCTGCTACAAATAGGCTGCAAATCGAATGCGCCCACCCTAAATCGGGCCATATATCGGCCCAGAAATCAATCGGCCAAATTATGGACATGTCAGATGGATCTCATTTCTTTGGATGGGGACCAGCTTCCCCATCCAAAGTAAATGCCGGCACACAAAGGCAGTCAAATCGGGGTTGTATACAGGTGTTCAATTGTAGCCCCCAGAAAACAATCGTTTATCATTGTTTCCAGCAAGTAAGCATGGCATGAGGGTGATTGTTATGGTCTCGTTCTAAAGGCTAATGCTTGCCCCTGTCTGCAATAGAATGTTTAAGTTGACTATCCAAAGACTCTTTTTATATATTTATTATTTGTTTTATTTAACCTCCCTGGCAGTATGATTATATATATGTTTTTTAAAAGTTTTGGAAAATGTATCAGTGTAATCTGTTTAGATTTCCGACCCAGACATAACTTGGGACTGGACGGCCCTTACAGATTCTTTGTCCGGCCCCAAATTTAAAAATAGTGATGAATAGCATAGGCAATATTCATATTCGTAAAATATCGCACATTTTGGAGTCATTATTACCTTCATTGTGAAAAGGATTTTCACAATAAAAAGTGCCGCATTCGCATTTAATTTTCGACACAAAAATCTTGAATATTCACATTTATGAAGATAAAGCAACATATTCAAGATCATTGCGAATTCTGGAAGTGCCAATATTCGAAATAAAAACTTGTGATTGGAATATTTGCAATCAAAACCCATTGTTGCCCACGATTCAAAAAGTTTGCCCATTACTGTTATAGACAGATCGTCCGCATTTGGCATTTTTGTCCCAAAATTGTTGTCCCAAAACAGAAGATGATTGTTCCTTCCAAGCAAGAAAAGCAGACTCATCTAAACAAACATTTGCTTCATAATTTATGCAGCTTGCCTGTATTTTCTCCTTTAATTGCTGGAGGATCACCTGTATGACATCTCCCCATATCATTAGGGACAGATTTGCTGTCAGCTGTGTCCTGCATTCATCATTGAAGTCATTATCAAATATTTTACATGCCATGTGAAACCCTGTCAACAGAGGAGCCAGGAGCTCACAGTGCCGATGTCTAATTAGCTGCTTAAAATATCTGGGTTTGGTTTAGACTGAGTTTAACACCTGAAAGAGGAAAAAGAACTGATTATTTTCGGAAACTGTACATGATGCAGCCTATTATATATATTGCAAGAGGAACAAGCTCAACTGGTCTTAGCAGCAGGAGCCATGGATAGTGAGGAACCATCAAGGCAGGTTTATCCAACAAACCAGTTTAGATATTACCTTATATACTCGAGCCGACCTGAGTATATATAAATATATACAAAATGTATATATGTATATATATATGTAGAAAATATATAGGTAAAATTAAAGTTGACTTACCTATCAGCTGGTATGATGGTGGCTTAGGGCTCCTTGATCCTAAAAAAAAAACCCTTACCTGCTGTTTCCTGGAATCATATGGGAGATTCCATCTTTATTTGCCAGGCTTCCGGGGGTTAACTCAAGGTGCAATATCCCTAGTGACCACTGGGGGCATTTTTAATGGTTTTCTAAGGAAATTTGCATGTGTGCTTTCATTGGAGACCTCAGAGATGTCTGTTCCTTTCCAGTCTGCCATCAAAAGAGCCAGGGAGGGATGTAGGGCTTCGAGGGATCTCCTTAAATTACTCATTACAGGTAACATTTTTTTTATGCTTTCCTCCCTATTAGTGATGGACGAACATTGGCCATGTCTGTTCGCAAACAGGCGGATCAACCTGTTCACGGGGAGATTCAAATTCCCCGCCAGTTGGCAGGAAAGTTTAATCAGAAAAAACGGAGATGACGTCAGTGACACATAGTTCCTCATTCAGACTTCCGGACTTGACGTCAAATCAAGCCGATTTTCTTCACTAGAGACCGGGTTCTCTACTATGTCTCCAGTGAACAAATTCTTCCACTGGCCGGATCTTTCTGCTCCTGATCTGGCTGAGGGAAGAATAACAATCTTCTTCTCGCTGGCGAACGTGGCGGGTCGAACACCCGTACTGTTCACTGGCAGAATAAAAGCAGACGGACAGTTCAGCCATCACTACTCCCTATTATTAAGTGCCATTCATGCAAAGATGTACTTCTGGTGGTAGGTCCGCTTTAAGTCAATGTAAAAAAAATTCTTTGATTTTCAACCTCATTTATGCAAAAACTACATGCGCTAGAGCAATAATTGTTCCCACAACCCCTAGATACATCTTTAAACTGTGATGGTGATAATACAATGCCATTAACTCAGAAAGTCCACCTGTGAAATAAAGCAATTTAGCTACATGGAAATTCCAGGTCTGAGGATCCCAGAACACCACCTCAGGTGAATATCTGACATTTGTACAGCTGTTGGGTGAGGTCATTGACAGGACGCATTACTGAATGAGGGACCTGCCCAATAGCTGCTGTATCCTATGGGAGGAGGATGCAGTGGTGGTGCCCCTCATTCTTCTTAAGCAGGGTACAGATGTTCCCTGCAGCAGCGTGATGACGCTGTCAGATATCAGCAGAGCTGAGGAGACAGCTCTGCTGTTTCCCCAGCTCAGCCGATGCTTTGCCTGGAGACCTGGGGTCTCTAGTCAAAGCAACGGACATCGGTTGTATTAACGGTCATGTCCGATAACTCTGCTTTCGAGTGGGATTAATTTGTCCTGCTCAAACAGTGATGGCGGCATATTATATGGGTCAGATAGATGGCCGTGAGTGCTCAAAGGGGCCATCGATCTGGCCCATATCTTCACGTCTGTACCCTGCTTTACTCTTTGCACAGAACAGAACAGATCAAACCCTGATAGAAGTGGTGATACTAGGCTTGGTGTCACCAGGTGCTGTAACCCATCTTGGTGTAAGCCATCTTTGCGCAGGATACCGAGAGATAATTCAGGTTTACGGCATGCAGGATATGGATAAGGATGTTTAATCTGCTAAATAGAAGTGAGGATCTGACAATGAAAGTAGATATTCCTGAAGTCTTGATAGTGCATCTCCTGTGGTCATTACTCCAGTCATTCCTCACCTCCCAACACATGACACTTCCCAATCAGATATTCCAGGGAGACCCGAAATTGGCCTCCGATGAGCCAATTATGATCAGCAATGTCAGAGTAAGATGGGAAGATGAAAAATGAGGAGTATAAATACTGTTTATCCACAGTTATTAGTTATGTAATTACAGGAGATGTATTTACAACAACTGGATGAATGTTGGACCTTAATTGAGGGATGTGCGCAAGGACCTGCCAACTGAAAGAAAGCCCGCTCAACTGCTGTTGCAGGTGAGGACCATAAAGCCTGGCTGCCCCTGTATCTGGAACAGGGAGGTACGTGTGTGGAGGCCTAGAGAGTGTCCGTGGCAACATAGGGGTGAGATCATTGTCATCCCCTGATTGAACCCGGTATGTGTGGTGCACATGATTGCAGGTGATGGGTGGGGCTCTCTCTTTTAGAACCACATGGTCAATTTTATCACTTGATAATAAGTACTGCTCTGGCTGGCTGACCCTGTTTTAAGCTACACAGGAGGAAAGAAATGCAGCATGAGAACTCATGAAGAAGCACATGTACAATTTGATCAGCTGATGGAAACTACCACCTGAGACTTTTTCATATGATCCCTTTGTCCTGCCAGGGGGAGAATAAGCACAATACACTCAACTTATAACGGAAAGATCTTATGATGCATTGATTTATAAGCTGGTAATCATGCCATGTATGTACAGACAGACGTACATGTCATTGGCAGCTTTTTTCTTTTTGCATTGAGGATCTCATTATGAAGGTTCGGTGACAGCTGAAGTCATGTCATGAGGACGATGCAACATTCATACCTGTGTCTCAGCTGTGTCATTACAGAGATGTCACATACGGCTTCTGTCTCGTTATCTGTTAAAGACCTTGGGGAACTTCTGACTGTCTGACACCCAACAATTGTCACAGGACGTAAAGTCTGTAGGCTCGACCTAATGACTTGTAGATGGTTCAACATTGGCTCTAGCCAAGTCCATACAAACAGCAGATCACTTATTACAAGTAGTGTTGATTAGTGTTGAGCGAGAATATTCGAAATTTGAAAATATTCAACGAATATCCGACACTCGAGAATTCGCAATATTTTGGGAATGTGCGCTCGGATATTCACAATGGCAGATATTCGTAATTTTATGCTTTAACATTGTTTACCGCCATACATCGCGCATATTTGTGCACATTGGGAATTGATACATGCAATACGCACAGTGCTCGTACTGGTTAAGTTCACAGAATGAATCTGTGAATCATTGCAGACAGGTGCGCGCGATGGAAGGCAATAGAATACTGTCTAATTTTACAAATTTCAAATATTCCTTTGTATTTTCCATATGCCGCTCAACACTAGTGTAATGGGTTTGTTTTTGGTCTACACTAGCCAAAAATATTATGGTGTTTCCTATGCGTGAAGCTACAGGAGATGTTAGATGCACAGGATGTGGACATGCTACAAAAGGTAGTACATTCCTGCAAAGGTACTAGTTTAAGGGGACATTATACAGGAGGTGTAATGGTATTACCTAGTGCAATCTCAAATCCACATACTAGGCTAATGGTTCTTGCATCTTCATGTAGATCATGGCAGGTGGGAGTGTTTTCTGACAACATCATAGTACCTTGTCCTATGATGCAACTATGAAAAACCTTATGCAGGACCATTGCTAAGCAAAGTATGTGGGTGCATAGGGTCTGGGCATGTGCACCACATTTATGAGTATGTGCGACTAGCACCCGACCCCCACTCAACAACGTTTCTGGTAGAACTTTCCCCCTGTTCACAGAGAGGGCCCCAGGCAACAATTTTACATAGGGCCACGTAAATGCTCGAAAGGGTCCTGACCTTGTGCAACCAATGGTCTGGGTCTTAAGTGGTGTTTAGAGATGGTAAAATTTTTTTTATTCAATGATATCGAGTTAATTGCAAAGCCCCTGAACATGGTATCATGACCAAACTTGCTGGAGATGTAGAGAAGGGTTCGGGGTATACTACAAAAAAAGTATTGCTCTAAAACAAATAGTTTTTGCATAAATTGAGTTCAAAGTCAAGTCAAAATTTCAAAGTCAAAATTTTGACTTTGACCTTAATTTATGCAAAAACCTACCTTAATTTATACAAAAACTACATGTGCTAGAGCAAAAAAATTTTTTACAATGTTCCCACAACCCTTCTCTACATCTCCAGCATTTTTTGTGATGATACCATGTTCAGAGGCTTTGCAATCAGCTCACAAAGTTATGCTAGGCATACACATGCCGATAAGCGGCCGATTTTTAACCTGACCGACGGATGTGCTCGCTCACGCCGCCGGTCAGGTTAAAAATCGGCCGCTTATCGGCATGTGCCCACATGGGATGACAGATCCCTGTCGCCCCACAGCTCGGCCGGCCAGAGAACGGACATGTCCGATCTTCTCTGGCCGATGCAAGCCGAGGCAAGCCGATGCCATAAGCTACAATGAAGACGGCTCCTCCATTGCAGCTTATGGCCGGCACACAAAGGGTGCCCGGCCGACTGAAGGGGCCCCATAATGCAATGGCGTGCTAACGTGATGACGTCATCACGTTAGCATCCCGGAAGATATCGGGACTAGTCTGCCTACACACATCAGCGTCTGTCAGGCTTTAGCTAGTTGAAAAATTCGAGCATCTCTAGTGGTGTTATGCAAATATCTGAGTGGGTACGTTTCATTTGCTTGCACAGTAACATCTACATTTGAGGCTGAGCCTGATCACAATAATTTCCATAAATGGAACTTAAAAGACTTATACATTACATTTAACCAAAGTTAGAGATTTCTGTGATAGAGAGTAGAGTATTAACTACAGCCAGTGCTCAGTGCACCAAGATACAATGAAAAGCGTCATCACTATTCCTCTTGTGTAGACGCCACCTTGGCATGTAGATGCCCCTTAAGGTTTCTTTTGTTATCGAACCCTTATGTTTTACTAAAGCTGAACATGAATATAAACCGAACTGGGGTGGAAGGTTCTACCACCTCAATGCCTCCTAAGTCTGTTCACTGCATCTCATTCATCCATACTGAGGGTGACCTTCACCCCGACTGTGACGAACACAGGGAGTGGAAGCAATCTCCAGTACGCATTCCAATTACCTTTTACAACAGAAAGTTCTCATAGTGAAGTGCAGCCAAAGGGCACAAAGTCGTTTACTGTTGTTCTGCTCAGTACAAATGTTTAACTCTCAATAAGATATAAGAAGGAAACCAAAACGTAAGTGACTGTGCAGGGTTATGGGTCATTCACCATCTAATAGCACTATAGCAATAGTATAAAATGTTCTTCTAAATATCGGTTTAAGAACAGAGCTTTGTGCACTACAGTGTATTGGAATAATATGTAGTACAGTACAAGTAAACATGTAAAATGTCAGGTTCCTGTGCTGTACAAAAATGAGACAAAGATAAATAATTTCAGAACTTTTTCCACCTTTAATGTGACCTATGACCTGTACCAGTCACATGACAAACAAACTGAAATCGTTTAGATGGAGGGAAGAAAAAATATAAAAAATAAAATAATGTGGTTGCATAAGTGTGCACACCCTTACACTAATACTTTGTTGAAGCACCTTTCGATTATATTACAGCACTCAGTCTTTTTGGGTATGAGTTTATAAGCATGTCACATTTTGGGGATGAGTCTATCAACATGACACATTTTGGTTATGAGTCTATCAGCATGACACATTTTGGGTAGGAGCCTATCAGCATGGCACATTTTGGGGATGAGTCTATCAGCATGGCACATTTTATGTATGAGTCTATCAGCATGGCACATTTTGGGGATGAGTCTATCAGCATGGCACATTTTGGGTATGAGTCTATCAGCATGGCACATTTTGGGTATGAGTCTATCAGCATGGCACATTTTGGGGATGAGTCTATCAGCATGACACATTTTGGGGAAGAGCCTATCAGCATGGCACATTTTGGTTATGAGTCTATCAGCATGACACATTTTGGGTATGAGCCTATCAGCATGGCACATTTTATCTCTTAGATCTATGGCCAAATCTCTTGGAATTATATCCAAAAAGTGCAACCTTGGTTTCATCAGACCATAACACCTTTTTCCACATGGTTTCGGCAAATTTCAATCTGTTTTTGCAAAATGTAGCCTAGCTTAGATGTTTTTCTTTGTTAGTAAAGGCTTTGTCTTGCCATTATACTATAGAATACTGCACTAATCACCAAAAGAACACTAAAATGTTTTCAAAACATGTGGAAAAACTTAACCTTGACTTTCATACTCAATTTATGCACACACTAAGCTTTTTATGCAAAAATTTTTTTGTTTAGTATACCCTGGACCCTCCTCTATATCTTCAGCAAGTTTAGCTATGATACCGGTAGCATGCTCAGAGGCTTTGCAATCAGCTCACAAAGTTGAACTGACCATATCTAGCTACAGTACAATGAGTGTGACCCTAAAACAGCAAAAGTGTGAAGTTTTTTAAACGTAAATGCCCTTCTGTATAAAGAAAATCTAGTGATCCTGCCAGTCACTTGGTCTCCCTTACCACATTTCCGGTGACCACATTGTGCAGGCTCATATTCCATTTGCAATAGTGCCACCAGTGTGAGAATGCTCAGATCTCAGTATGCTATATCTTGGCTAAGTGAGGTCAGGTGACTGTAAAGCTCCAAGTCAGTTGGCCTGCTAATAAAGGTAAATAGGTTGTGCGCCTTGTGTTCTTGTTCCTATTTGGCCTGCTAATGCTTAGGGCTTTCCACAGACCAAGTCCTTGCAGTTAAAGAAGAAGCATATTTATCACATGACTATAATTAAACTACCTAAAAGCCTCCATGCCCCTTACAATATTTGTACAATCCACTTTTCTTCCACCAAAACCATGTAATATGAGGACCTTTCTAAACCTTCCA
>CM070039.1:18609299-18622668 GCA_036250615.1 Ptychadena robeensis
TCCTCCCTGATAGAATACATAGTGATTGGAAGGTATATATCATTGCTATGTAGTGTAGTGTCGTCCCTTGCAGATGGTCGACCCCCGAACAAGCACCACCCTCGCCAGTCAATCATCCGGATCTAAGGTAAGCTTCTCTTTCACAGAAAGGTTCACGCATCCCATTTTGTTTGCCGCTCAAACTGTTTCTCAGATGCTTAATATCAAGTATGGTCACTTGATCTTCTGGGCTGCTGGGTCATAATATAAGAATGTCACAGCATGGTTAAGCAAACAGTTTGAAATCATTAGGGCTCATTTATGCAGGCGGTTTTCAACTGCCCGTTAAACACCAGGTAAGGGCGTGACATGAGGCGTTCCCCAGACAGTTTTTCATTGCTTGTTCCATAGAGTTAACAGTGGGGTCTGGTTGCTTTCCTTTTGTCAGTCAGTAATCTTAGGCTATGTGTGCGATTCGTGGGCGGCATTCCCATGGCTAATTAAAAGGGTGCGCTCTTGTCACATCAGTTGGAATTAGCCCTATAAATAAGGATTATAAAGCCATGCAAAAAAAGCACCCAATGTTGTTAAGTTGTAGCTTTTCCATGGCCCTCAGAAGCCTCCATTGGTCTTCATTGATCTTCTCCATGTGTCTCCACAATGAAAACATGGCACACTGAGTGGACACTGCGTCTTTTTCCGCAAAGGACAAATAGAAGACTGCTGAGTAGTGTGATCGTGAATTTTCTTTGCAAATATCGGCACTTCAAGAATTATACTATATTTTTGTAATCGTGAATATTCAAGATTTTTTACATCTGTGCCTGGATTTGCACAATGAAGATGATAAATTAATCACTTTCACATGATAGCGTTGATAGTGAAAACATTGCGAATATAGGCTCTTTTTATTGTGACAATCTTTTTCTCAATGAAGGTAATAATGACTTATCAATTTTATCAATGACTTATCAATTTTTCACTGACTCTTTTAGGATAGGTTTCCACTGCGTTTTTCAGCCCGTCAACACAAACATGATGCATTGGGGGAATCTGTCAGGGCATAGGCCGTGGCATACATAACCTTTTTTTTGTGTGAAAACAGTCCGTTACTGAGGGATACCCATCTGTTGGTAACAGATTCATTGCATTGTCTATGGGTGTCTATGGGTGTGTCAGCGCATGCATTGGTCTCCGATGCATCAAGATCAACATAGTGCTCTACGTTGATTTTAGCGCAGTGGAGCACAACATAGCAGACCAATGCATGTGGAGACAGCCTCATTCATTGTAACGGGCTACTTCAACATCCTTCCATTTGACGTAATTCAAACGCAGGGATTTTGACGCAGTGGACACCTGGCCTAATTTACAAATTTGTTGAGAATATATGGCTGAAAAATTTGCAATATTTTGCGAATACAATATTGTCTATGGTGCTTATCACTACTGCTGATCTATGTCGGAAAACGTATTTTCAAAATGCTAGATAACAGCCCACAATGCAAAATAAGACAGCATTGGGCACTATAGGCAAAGTATGGTGTTTAGGTTTTAAGAACATGTGATGAGATGAAGTCAAGTTAAGAAAACGTAAGTTCACTTTAAATACACAGCCATGAAATGGTGTCCCATCCCATCTATCGAGTGATATCGACCAGGGGGTGCATGGTAAAAGCTGCAATAGGTTTTCTATGTGTTGCCCATTATATCCAATACCAAGGACGACAATTATTCGCTCAAGACCTGACAGCTGGTGCCACATTGCCCAGTACAAGTGAGTTCATCCTTCACTTTATCGCCTTTGGCAATAACTCTGCACAATCCTTGTCAATTTCATTGCTCATCTGTGGATTTTATTGCGCGCCATTGTTAACGCTGACAGATCTATGGCCTTGTATACCGCTAACAGGTGACTTGTCTTTAATTGCTCAGACTACTGTTCTTGTCACGTACAACGGAGAACCAGATGAATGACAGGATGTTCCTTTGACTCAGCTGTCTTTAAAACAAACTCATTCGGAATTGATAGCAACGAACCCCAGATACATATGTCACACACGAGGTTGGGGAACTTGATCAACTGTCAAGGTGCCTTTGGGATCAGGGTGTTAATGGTTTGTGATGGAATCTGAACAAGATTTTGACAATGTGAAATCCTGCACTTGCCCTCAACCTGTCACTTAAAAAGCAACTGCACATGAATAGATATGAAAACGCATATTTAATCACACATTTTCGTACATGCTGGTATAATTCATTTAAGATAGGGCAAAGGACAGTAAATTTAGCTTTTTCTCAGTTACTCTTCCTCTTAGCTTCCCACCCGGCACATTGTCTAGACTAGCAGGGTCACTACCTGAACTGCCGGAAGTGGCATTGTGGAGTGTCACTGTGTGATGTCACGTCTGGCTTTTGGAACATGCAAAGGAAACACTCCACGACATCACTTCCTGTAAAGTTACAGGAAGTAACGTCGCCCCCCGTGGCCATCACTTTAACATTGTCTGGCACCGTCACAATGAGTGGTCCTGTGTAATCATTGCTCCAACACGTAGAATAAAATTAACAATAAAGAGGCAAGAATGCACCCTTAGCGTAAGGCTCCACACGGGAGGACGCGGGTGGAAAGCATGTGTTTTTCTGCCTGGTCTCCCCGTGGGTTTGCACCGCGTTTTGTTTTTTTATTAGTCCATTGACAGTCTATTGACTGTCAATGGGCTAAAACCAGCGACACAACCATGGCAGATCTATGCCCATTGTTTCAGGGCACACACCAGCATTGCGCCGTGGGCAACCACAGTGGAGTCCGGCTCAATGTGATTAATGGGAGCGGTTAAGCCGCGGCTGAAATACCGCATCCGCTCCCAATCTGCCTCAGTGAAGCATAAGCCTAAATGTGGGCAAATGTGGTTCAATGTCATGGATGTGTAATTCCCACACATCCGTGCTACCCCCCAAAAAATGTTGTGTAGCCCTAGCTAAAAAAAAAATTTTGTTTATTTGAATGAAGGGACATGTTTTTTTTTATAATGGGGTTTATTTATTAAAATTATTCAGTGATTCCTTTTTAAAAAAGTGATTATTGACTAAGTGAATGTGTTTAGGCAGTGTTGATTTTAAACAGCCAATCATGCGCATGTAAAAAAAAAATTTTTGTTTAATTTCCCTTGCACATGATTGGGTATTCAAAGTGTACAGTTAACAAAACTGTTTTACTAACCCAGGGTACCATTCTCAAGGCAAAAATAAACAGTGTCCTATTATGCATGCATTCATTAATAATGTACATATCTGTAGTTGTAAAGTTGGATAGCCAATGGTATAGTTCTACAATCTGTAGGTCAATAAAACAGCGGACCATCCAATGATCCAATTTAATAGGCTTCCATGCTGTACATGATTGACAGCTTTAGACATTAGGCAATCAAACGATCCCTTTAAACCTTGCCAGTCAATAAATAGATCTAAACATCAATATCTAAATGTAAGTGCTCACTCTTTTTCATTATTCTGTTTTAAATCATTGATTGTTAGAGTAATTAATCTTCATGCTAAATTACTGTTGGGTTAATTATTGCCAAAGCAATTTTCACTAAACAAAATAACACTTATGTTTCTTAAATAAAAAGGGAAGTATAGAAAATATAGTTTGAGATGCTGAGATTTGACATTTACATGCATTGGAGTTTAACCAGTCAAAATCTTTGGCTGCTGGGCTTGGCTAGCTTAGTTTTACCCAGCATGCAATTTGCATGTTAAAGTAAAAATTTGCCATTCATAAACCTCCCTTGCGGTCCAATCCCTTTTGCAATTGGTATCAAAAGAGTACAAAAATGTAAACAGATTACTTAGAAATGTGAGGACTTTGGATGCATCGGGCGGCCTACGCCTATGCCTTTATTCTCTGACTGGCAAAGGTGTCCCAGACAGTCCAGAGGAAGAAGCAATCCCCAGCCAGTGTCGCTGGAGGATGCCGCAGGATTACAGCGTAGATTACAGAGTAGGGCTCGGGGATACCATTTTTTTGAGCTTTAAACCTCAAAAAAAGGAATACTAATCTATGTGGTTTTCCCCGTAGAGAACTTTAAAGTTGATGCTAGGTCTCCTTTCGGTCCTGCAGTGGCAACCAGGTGCAGCATCTAGGGAGCTCTCTCAAGGGATCCAAAAAAATCATTGTCTCCCCATTGCCAGAGTCTAGTGACAATTATTTATTGTTGAATAGTCTGTTCATGGAACTACATATCACATGTGGTTATTAGGCTGAGGGATCGCCAATGCTGGGGTGGAAAATTGGGAATGGTCTATAGGTGCTGCACAAGGCTCCCAGGTCTATACCTAGGGTAAACACAGGGGTAAGTACGCTTTCTTTCAGGCTATTTAGTAGATCAGCGCCCTGAGCGTGTGCAACCCCCCCTCTGGTGAGACTTATGGAATGGGGGTTGGGTGCTGGTGAGTAGCAGACTTAGGACTGTCATTCCTCCAGACCTCTCCCGGGCGGCCATTCCTCCAGACCTCTCCCCAGACTGCCAGGCTCCTAGATGCAGCCCCCCTGGCATAATACCACCCATTTTGCCCATGCCTAAATTAGCCACTGCTTACAGCAGTGGTGGGCAACTGAGTTGATATGGAGGGCCACAAATGTGGCCCGCTGCATCATTAAAGGGCCGCACATAACATTTTTAATCTATACTGACTGTATAGCCATTTTTTTATGAAAAGAGGACAGCAGGCAGAGCTAGAAGACATATTTTTCATTTTTAAATAATAAAACTTAAATGATACTTCAAGCATTATGGAGCACTGTAGTATGGTAATACACATTTTGTGTAATATATATTATCAAAGCCTCTGATGATATCTATGCAGCACATGACCTTTGATTCAAAGATTAAATGCCCCTATCCTAAAGTTAGGTGCCGCAATATATATTATACAATCATCCCCATTCCTTGGAATATTGGGAGCATAGGTGCTCACCTGTCCGCCAATTCCTCGTCAACACTTTGCCCGGGATCTTCTTGGAGCAGAAAGAGGAGAGTCACTCTCCTCCTTTTCCCCCTGTAAGAAGATCCCAGGCCAGGACACATCATAGGGGGATCGGTGCACAGATGAGTTCTTATGCCCTCTGCATTAGGAATGCCAAAAGGGCTGTATGTGGCCCCCAGGCCGCAGGTTGGGCACCTGGGGCTGACAGGCTGAAGCTGGGAATACATGTGTAGATATGGGCCAGATTTAAACTCGAGTATATACAGTAATCTTCTTCATCAATATTAGCTCAAAAAACCTTTCTAAATTTCTCTCCTGAATTTGGAACAGCTGAGCTTTACAATGCCTGGTCATGGATCAAAGTACCATCCTCCACCCCTGTCCATATCAATACTACATATCCATTAGCGTTCCCACGTTCCCTAAGCATACATCAGCATACACACAGGTCTATAGAAACGGAAAGTGAACTGTAAACATTAAATATTTATTCCACGGTATAATGTTGGTTCTATTACTTTCATTCTTAGCGGTAAAGCTAATGTTTTTCCTTTTTGCGGTATTGTTATCTGAAGCTGTCCAGGAGATCTTTAATCTATTATGTGAAGCTTATCTGTTTCCCGCAGTATTCTATTGATTTTGATGTCTTGTCAGGCTGTTGATGTTCTCCTAACATATGCAGATAGTTCCATTGGTGAAGAACATCTGCGCGTTTGTTCCAAGCTACATTTAGCTTAAGCTGTGCAGAAAATAATTGCAGGTTGACTACAAGGACCCAGACTCAAGTTCAAATGAGACACTTGTAACAACATCCAATGGAGTGACTTCCCAATGTACAAGACATCGCATGGAAGATTGAGTAGTCATAATTTACGGGTATTAGATTTTGGATTTGTGATAAAGAACACTTTAATCAAGCTGTCTCTTTGTAAAGAGGGAACAATGCGAAATGACATACCAGCATGACATTACAGGATGTCCAACTCACGTCCAACCTACGTCAATTATTTCTGTCTGAGACCTACATCAGACATAAGACATATCTTTCAGCTTCCATACCGAATACCGGTATGCAGAAATATCAAACAAGTAGCCATTATTACGTAGTATTTAAAAATCCAGTAAAAAAGCAGATATTTATCTTTGACTAGGCGTTATGTTTCAATGTTGCTTTAAAAATAAAATATTACTACTAAGATTCACAAAAGCTTTTCCTCCCTGTCAGTTATCTCACAGTGTACTCTGTCATGAATCCCCACCCTTCCTCCTCCCCTCTACACATGATGTCGGCTGGGGAAGCGACACCCTTCTATTAACATGGAGGTCTATGGCGCCACCCCTCGCCTCTTTGGCATCACCGATGATGCTGAGGACACGGCGAAGAGCATAGACGAGATGCCCGATCCCAGTTTTGTAAACAAATTTCATCCCGTAGACATCAATGCTTGTCCACAGTGTGATTTTATCTGGCCCACAAGATTTTAAATATATATATTTGAGAAATGAATAGCACAGATGTGCATTTTATTTGACATCTTTCTTTGTTTCAGATTCAGGGTTCAAAAAAGGCATACGTTTATTTTCATATGAAAAATTAAGCATTATATCTGATGAGAAGGAAAAACATTCTGAATTGTAGATTTTTTTAAAATAAATATCAAGGTTGGCCCATGATTTTGTCCAAGTTTTTGGACCACTTTGTATGTGGCCAAAATCTATTAAGTCTGATATAACTCTATACTCTACCACATTTGACATGATATACTTTAAGTTACTATACCCACCTTTTTGTTGATTTCTCTCACAGAGACTATTGAATATCTCCAATGTATCTCCTGACGAAGCAAAAAATATTGTATGCGAAACATGTTGAGATGGAGAAATCCATGGTCATTTGATGATTTGGTGATGTGAAAAAATACATAATTTATACTTGAATAAAAAACTCTTTCTTTTACACTACTTGAATATACTGGTACTGCCTGAAAAGTCCCTTAACCCCCTATCATTTTTTGATCGGGGAGACATACCTCTTTTCCTTCCTTTGATTCTGTTGGGATGTGGCAAACCAACTCTCAGCAAATGTGAATAGATCCCTTAACCTTCCTAGCCCTTCTGACGGCACTATCTCGTCCTGCACTTGCTTATGCAGTATTGCAGCTGACGAGATAGTGCCGTCCAGCTAAGAGCTCAGAATCCCCGGCTGCACACTCTGCTCTGCTGTCTGTGCGATCCTTATGCAAGCCGGCTGTGACACCTCTGTACCAGCCTAATCTGCACATGAATGTCCCAATTTGCACATGAATATCCCAATTTGCACATGAATGTGCGCTTCTGGTACAGAAATCTGGACCTCAGCAGTGCGCTAGGGAGGTTAAAACTGTATAGAGTGTGACACTCTGCCATAGCAGGTTCAGGAAAACAAACAACTAACAATAACCTCTGTTCCCTTATCAGTGTCTGTGGAAGCCCCCCCCCCCCCCCCCCCCCCCCCCCCCCCCCCCCCCCCCCCCGTATCCTTGCCATTGAACCTATGTGTCCAGGACACGCCCACATGGCAGAATGCAAAGACAAAGGACAGAAGTGGGGAGTGGAAGAAAATGCCACTACCCTAAACCCTTACCTAACATTTTAATAATGTTTACAACAGATATTCCAGGAGATCAGTTTTGATCTTTATGCAAAGCATCTTGGGCAATGATGTTGATAACGACTAATTATCATTCCGTGCCTCCAGTCCCCAGTCTCTAGCATGTGTAGGGCTAAGAAGATGACAGGTATCAGGACAAGATGAGCACATGAAGAAGGCATTGGTGGATGCCTGTGGCAACAGATAAGCACTGCATGTTTACATGTTCAGCTAACCCAGAAACCAGCCCAGTTTTTTCTCCCCGAGCTGGTCTAAGGTTAAAAGACCAGGAGACTCATTAAGCCATTGGGATGGACTTCAGATTGGCACTTTGGATTTCTATATCTTCTTTATAAAATACACGCTAAGCATTTTATTATGGAACTTAGGACATACCTGTCAAGTATCTCGTTTTGATCTTTATGCAAAGTGTCTTGGGCAATGATGTTGATAACACGTTATGCCCATAAAGTAAAGGGGGTGTGCTATCTTCGTTTTAAAGCACCCTCCCCAATGGGCCTGTGCACCCCAACGTGGTTTCATGGACGCTTTAGCTGATGCATTAATGAAGCCCTGCAGTGACCTAGCATTGTATTGGATTGAATACAGGTTATTGTATTCAATCTAATTCAACATTTTTAAATCACCCACCATGACACCCCTCCATTATCATTCCATGTCTCCAGTATCCCGATTTCCCAGGAATGTGAAATCAGGTTGATTTAGGAGGGAGGGGGTTACTTCCATCCTAAGTTAGCATGGTACTAAATCAGAGGGAGGGGAAGATAATCAAATGGTTTGACCCCACGAACCAGTTTCCAGTGTGGATATATTGACTTATTCAGGGCCATTTTGTATATGTTTTTAATGCTGTATTCCTTTCTATGAAGCCTGGCGGTTGCAATCGTGTGGATTTTTCTCCATATCCATAAAAGATCATCCACCACCAACACAAAAACATAAAGGGGGTAAGTCAAAGTAACTCTGCAAATACACAAAACATAAAAACCAAAGAATCAAAGTGAAAAAAAGTCAAATACGGCCTTCAGGGCTAGTTACTGATATTATTGTCATACAGGAATTTATTTTTATATGTTTTGTAATTGGCAAGGCCAGACTTATGAACAGCCATTGTTCAAAAGCTATTCTATTGTTGCCAACGACACCATCACAGCAAGGACGGCACAAAATTTCTCCATATGCACTTTTATCATGTAAAATCTCGTGTGATGTAATCATACTGCAATTTGCTTTTTAAGCTGTGTAAATGATACCGCTACCCATTAACGCTTCATGCATACAGCAGACGGCTTTGATTTTATGGCAGCCTTTTGGTAATGCTTTTTAAGGCCTCCTGGAAGCCTTTTCTCTTTATTGCCCTCTCTTCATGAAAGATCTTTATTTTTTATCCTACAAGATTAAAGTGTTATTCTATGGTACATGCCTTTCTTTGTAATGGTTACAAATGCTTCTTTGAGGTCTTTAAATCATTTAAATGATCAAACCACACAAAACTGATACTTCAGACACTGCTGGGCACCTCAGAAGCTGATCTACTTCTAGAATCTTGGCTTTGCCTTTGGTTGGGGGCAATATAAGATACATAAGAGTTTAAGTATATAAGATTAGATTGGTTTCATAATTCACATTGATGCTGTGGAATGAAGCACATGGCGCACATCATATGGATGCCACCACCCAAAATGATCCTTGTCCTAGCATAAAAAATCTAAATCTAAAAAATCTTATCTTTTTACACTATGTTTGCATTTGGACACCTTGTTTTTGCAAATCTGGATACATAATTTCAAGCAGCAATCCAGACGTAACTGATACTTTATAAAAAGAAATGACATGGGTATCCATAATTGGTGTCCTTTGTGTGTTCCTTCTACATGTGTGCAATAATCCACAAATTATTCCTATGTCTGCCTCTGTCCAGATACAATATATCTTAAAGTTTTAGTAAACTGAACTTTTAGCCCTTAACATTTCATATATAAAGCTTTAGTTCCTCTTAAACTTACCTGGCAGTATACCTGCGGATTGGCTCAGGGTAGCCTATTAATACTAAAAACTGTCACCCCCAATCCACACTTATGGTGGTTTACCTGATTTAGATTAGCCAATGGCATGCTCCAGCGATGTCTGTCCGGTGACTTCTTCCTTGATGCATGTCCCTGATGTTATCACTAATGTATTCCCCATCAGGCATTGGCATCCCAAGTATGGCAAAGGATAGAGTGGGTGGGCAGTTTAAACAGAATACATTGTAATCTTTCCATACTGCTTTAAGAAAAAAAAATACCAGCAGTGAAGTTTAGATGATATTTTGAGATTATTAGAATAATTCTGGTGATTTCTCTCTCAACCCCCCTAGCAGTTGAGACAAACCCAGTTCATTGAGAGTTTGCTTGAAAAATAAACTCTAACTGGGGTCATCAAAACTTTCCAGTGCTCCTGAAACGTGCGTCGATTCTCTATTCAGCCACAGATTGATTCCGGGACCGCCTTTTCTGTGTCATTGGTAATGCCGACGGGGCAGGGGCATGCCATAGACCTTTATGTTAATGGAGGGGCATCGGTTTCCCAGCCCACATGGCTGAAGTCATTGATGACGCTGGCAATGTGTAGAGGGGAGGGTGAAAAAATTCAAGCAGAGTACTGTGTACTCTGCTGCGATCGCCCGAACCGCGCCAGTAAAAACATCATGGTACAGACTGAGCGCTAGTAAGGTTAAGGATGATACTTTTAGTATATGGTACCAAGGTGTGTGACATATAGTAAATAGCTCAAGGGACTCTATATACTGTATTTTGTGGGCTATAAGAAGCACCCCAATAATTATTTGTATACAGCTGTATACAGAGGGTCATTTTTGCAGACACCTGCAGAGCATACCTGTCAACTTTTCGCTAAATGAATAAGGCAAAAATACAGGAAGTGACGTTAGTGGCGTCACTTCTGGCATTTGGAACACGGAGATCCACTTCTGTTTTTCACATATAGAAAGTGCCTTCACTGATGTCACTTTCGGTTTCAGAGGGTTTCCTCCCCTTCTACCTATTAGCTGGCTAACTTAGGAGAGAGGGGGCATTACTTTCCCTACTTTCTTCCCACCCCACACATCAAATGCACGAGCGAGTAGAGATGGTCGAATTTATCAACTAGCTGACTTTGTTAGCTGATTGAAAAGCATCTGAAAATGGTATCATCACCAACATTGCTGGAGATGTAGAGAAGGGTTGTGGGAACTTTGGAAAAAGTTTTGCTCCAGCACATGTCGTTTTTTGCAGAAATTTTGACTTTCAAAATTTTGACTTGACTTTGAACTTCATTTATGCAAAAACGATTTGTGTTAGAGCCATAAATATTTTTGGTAGTATACCCCCCAACCCTTCTCTCAAAAAAGTTTGGGGATGAAACCATGTTCAGATTTGCAATTAATTCGAAATCGTAGAATTTTTAAAACAAATTTGACCATCTCTACAAGTGAGGTGGAAACCCCATTCCACTCCCTCCTAAGTTAACCAGATTTCATCCAGATTTGGCCAGGAAAGTCCCATAAAACATGTAACATTCACGGCCAAAACGGGAAGCTTCTGCAGGTATGCTGCAGAAGCTGTCAAAGGGAAGAACCACCCATGGTGGATTTTCCTCTGACAGCTTCTCCGCCTCTGCAGGCGAAGCTCAGTGCCTTTCGGCCAAGGGTGGTCACACATATTTTACCCCTAACCTTGGGGGGGGGGGGGGGGGGTGTGCCTTGAAGAGGTTTTGTCTAGTTATCTCTGAGCTACAGAGCAGACCTTCCCTAGGTTAGAGTGGGAGATGTTCTTAAACCAAACACACTTCTTATTTAAGGTGACAGCACTGCCACTACAAATACATATACAATACAATACAGATACAATACTATGAGGGTTGTCACTCTATGACAAGAAGTCTGTTAGTGGAAGATTAATTAGCGGAAAATAACTAAAAAACAAAAAGTAACCTCAATAACAGTAAGAACCAGTAAGCTGAAAAATGTTAGAATTTTTGTGTTAAAATATACTGTAAACCATAGAAAAGACAGCCGTGAAACGTCTTCGTTTTCTTCAGCTCCTAGAACCTCTGATTAAGAATAAGATTACAGAACAATTCCCCACAACCGACACAAAGGACCAGCCAAGTCCCGGCGTGCTCTGCGCTCCGCTAACAGGATGCTTCAAAGCCCTGAGATTCCAGTACGTGCACAAGATGCAGCCTGATTCCGACACATCGCTCGCAATCCTTCTCCCTCATAGCAAATGTGTTGTCCTTATGTATTGAAATACATCTAATAAACTGAAGTGGGCCTCGGCCTAGCTCGCTATCTCAGGGATACGAGTGCTGTAATCTTATAAAGATCTGTTTAGGGGCGCTGTATATTTTCATTGTTACAAAGAAAGCAGATATCGCACAGCCATATGGTATGTTTTGCCGCTCGGAAACATGGTTACCATGACAACAGAGAAAAGAACCAAATCAGGGCCTGCGATAGAGGAAGGGATGACATCTGGTAGAAGCTCGACGACTGGCACCAGAAAGTCTTGACTTAAAATATCTATGAAAATAAAATACAATAATGTATGTATATAAATATATATATATATAGAGAGAGAGAGTAAGGGGGCAGGCTCCTCTGGCATGGTAATGGCAAACCATACCACACAGACAGTGGCACCCAGGAACAGGGCCAACCATTATTCCTTACTAGTAGGAAATCCCTAAATGTTTTCTGCAGGCTGTACCCCATCAAATGTCCTTAATAGTGTTCAGCCCGCACTCAGACATCAACACTCCCATTACAGTCCTATGGGTAAACCTTGTCAAGATTGAAAGGGTCGTAGAAATCAGTGTTGTAAAATGTTGCTGATTTGGGGTATTTTAATGCAGTACAGAGTAGACCTTACAAAGTTGCACATGCTCCTCTCACAGTATGCATTAGAATATGCATCAAGTCGCATACAGTCCATATCTATTAGCTAGAAACCTCTGTTTTGACATCTTCAGAAGATATCATCAAGTCATCAAGCTATTTTGATATTTGTACAAGTCCACCCAAAAACCAGCCCAGTATGTGTTCTCTTGGGAGGAATACTAAAGCAGGGTGCTGAAATGATGCAATGTTCAGCTCCCTACTGGCACCACCCATTACCCATGACCTGCCTACATTGCACACAGAAGTAGTGTTGAGCGAGAATATTCAAAATTCGAATAGAGAATTCGCAATATTTCACAAATGTGCACTTCCATATTCACAATGGTGGATATTCGTCATATTATGCTTCAGCATTGTTTACTGGCATACATAGTGCATCTTTGTGCGTATTGTGAACAGATACACGCAATACACACAGTGCTCGTACTGGCTAAGATCACAGAATGAAGAAGAGAAGCTGTAAAGCTGGTTCACGAATAATTGTTAACAGCCACGCACAATGTAAGGCAATAGAATACAGTCAAATAGAATTTTACGAATTTCGTATGTTCCCTAATATACTCATGAATTTACACAAATTCGAATATACCATATGCCGCTCAACACTACAGAGAACCCTTGATGATATACCAAGGAAAAAAAACATATATCCCCAAAAAAAGGTGTTCATTATTGTCATTGGAAGAGTGAATTGAGAATTTTTACTGTCTTTTCTCATGATAAATGAAGACTTTGCAACTATGATGGTTTTACTATATATTTAAAATAGGTGCAACAGTGGGGTAGGGGCATTGCTAGACCCCCCCCCC
>CM070039.1:18635909-18650023 GCA_036250615.1 Ptychadena robeensis
CAGAGAGCGAGTGGTTATTGCATCAGTTCTGCACTGTACACAAAAGCTCATTTCCTATGCGTGACGCCACTGCACAGCTCTTACTGGCTGCTGCTGCCTGTCTGATCACATGGGACTTGTCTGGGAGAGAAAGCAGAATCCTTCTGATCATTGGCTTTAAAATGACAGGCTAGAGACGGTTAATGAAAGCAGGCCTGTGGATATGAAAAAAACCACAACAGAGCCTTGAATTAACAAAATACACTGGCCTGTCCAAAATAAAAGTCGCCAACAAAAAAAGATCACACACACTATTATTTCATTGGACCGACTTTAGCTTTGATTACGGCGTGCATTCGCTTGCTTGACATTGTATTAATTTTGGATAGAGAAGTTGAGGGATAAGGGCCAGATGTTCTTCACATCGGTCCTCAATCTCCTCAACCCCAATCATGGAGTACGCGGACGCCAAGCGGTCTTTGGGACCGCTATCTTACCATCACGCAGCCGCCAGTATCTCCCCGCTCGGCCGCACCCCGTGACAATGGTTGTTTTTGGGGGTTGCTGGGGAGGGGCGGGGGTGTCCAAGAAGAGGCCAATTGGGAGGGCGTTGTGGCTGTGTGGGGGGGCGGGGGGCGGGGGCAGAGCCATCCCCTTCGCCGGCGCCAGCCCTGGCTTCTCAGCGTTCTTTGGCGTACGCGCGTCGCACATGGAGCGAGATGATCAACGTGGCTGTAGTGGCGCGGTCCTGGGTTCCCATGGCGACGGCGGGGGGATAAATTGGCGCTGCTGCTGCGTGCGCGGCGCAGCTGATGTGACATAGGCGAGAGTCGTCCCGGATGGGGCGACGAGTTATCATGCAGGTGGGTGGATGGAGCTGTTAACACGCTGGGCTTCTACCTGGGCTATGGTTAGCACACATTAGGTCTCACAGATTCCCCACTTAGGCGAGGTTGGGAGCGGGGTGGCCGGGGGGGGGGGGGGAGAGAGTCTTTGACACTGGAACATAGGGGGAACACCTTTTTCTTTTTTCCCCCCTTAGTATGCACCACTCAGCACATACACCTATCACAGGTGGACATTTTCACACAACCACACTACACCTGCCACACTTCATACACACATGATTTAGTGGATTTCCTTGGCCAGTTGATGGGTGTTTTCATGTTTTACACCAAACTACTCTTTACACTCTGTCTCTTCACGTTCTAGGGGGGTGGGAGGGCTGTTTTCCGTATCTGTGGGATGTACGTACCTTGCCTCATACAATCTCCATCCGCAGGTGGCTGGTGACGAGCGCCTACTGTGTTCCCCCGTTACTTTGTGGCTCATGTTTCACTGGCGGAGCGTGGGATGGGTGGCTGACCTGCCTGACCTCTGGGGTCTCACATCGCTGTGGAGGGGTTCTCGGTCCTGGGCAATCAATTTACATCCTTCATGTAGGTTGTTTTTTCTATTTATCTAAATATTTGTTTCTGTAATCACACTTTTTGAAGATATTGACCAAAGCTTACTTCTGACATTGTTAGCAATGGAAACAATGAACATCTCCTGAGGAAGCCTACCGGCGAAACGCGTCGAGATGGTTATTTGGTAGTATAGTTTAAATGATTTGGCCTCTTACTTCTTCTCTGTGCTGATAATTATTTTCATATTTTTCCCTTTAGATCTTTCATAAAGAACCATGTTGATAGAAGTATCAGTTGCATAAAAAGAAAAATTTGTATGTGTGGGAGTAAAGAAGCTCTGTGAAGGTAGCAGTTAGAGGAGCTGTGGAGAAGGTCTATCCCCCCAACATCTCACTTATAGTAAATATCACCGTCATATCCCCTGTTCCACTAACACGCTGCCTTGGTGTCACCTTTGACTCTGCACTCTCCTTTACTCCCCACATACAGAACATTTCTAGATCCTGCCACTCCACAACATCTCCAAGTTTTGTCCCTACCAATGGCCAGAAACCAAAGTCCTGGTACACGCTCTCATCATTTCTTGTCTTGACTACTGCAACATCATCCTCTCTGGTCTTCCTCTATCTATACCCCAGGTGCCCAAGATGCAGCTTTTTAGGAGTTTTTCAGCGCCCCCCCTCAGTCCCCCACTTACAGCCCCCAAAACCTAAAGGTGGGTTTACACGTGTAGAACACAGAGCCTCCATGCAAAACATCGTCAGAACTGGAGACACAGCAGTGCAGGGCCTTCAGCTCCTTTGATGTCGGGCAGCAGCGCAATTGCGTCATCGTCCTGCTGCCGGGAACCTCGGACAGCTTGTATATCATGCCATGTGTTCCCTGGCTTTACTGCTCCTGCTGCTCCTCTCTGCACTCAAAATATCTACACTGGCTTCCAATTGTCTAGAGAATCAAATTCAAAGTTCTGTGCCTTGCTCTAAATTCACTCCAATCCTCTTGTCCTGCTTACATTTCCAAACTTTTACATAAATACACCCCTAACTGCCCCTCCGCTCCTCCAGTGACATACTAATGACATCTCTGCTCATAGCATCATCACATATGCAGATTCATGGACAGAATCTAGCAACTCAATATCAGGAAACGCCTGACCATTGGACCATTAATGCGGAATCATTAAAATAAATTTTACTGAAAGATAAATAATAAAAAATATTGAAAATAACTTTTTAAAATCGACATAGTGAGTCCTCTGATGGTTTCAGGAAAGAAGGTTTAGGAAAAAATTAAGGAAGACAGAAACAAGAGACATGGAAGAGATCCTTGGTGTAGTGTTTTTTCTTTACTAGTAAACATGGTTCAAAGAAAAGACAAGTAGTGTGTCACTTCTGTTCCAGATCTGCTGGAGTGCAGTATGCTGGATAACCTGCCCCCCACTCAGTGTGAACGCACTCTTAGGGTATGTCGCCATGTTGTGGAGGGCTACTTCGCAATTCCCTGTGCTAGGTGCATGATGTTACAACCCCCATGCTTCACAGTAGGGATGGTGTTTTTGGGATGCAAAGTTATACTTTGGTCTCATCTGACCACATGACTTTTTCCCATGCCTCCTCTGGATCATCCAAGTGGTCATTGGTAAACTACAGACAGGCCTGGACATGTGATGATTTGAGCAGGGGAATCCTCCGTGCAATACATGATTTGAAACCATGATGGCGCAGTGTTCTACAGACAGTGACCTTTGAAGCTGTGGTCCCTGCTCTCTTCATGTCATTGACCAGCTCCTCCCATGTAGTTCTTGTCTGATTCCTCCCCTTCCTTATCAGTGATACCCCACAAGGTAAGATCTTTTATGAAGCCCCAGTCCGAGGGAAACTGACAGTTGTCTTTAGCCTCTTCCACTTTCTAACTTTCAACAGTTTCACCAAGCTGCTTGCCAATTGCCCTGTAGCCCTTTCCAGCCTTGTGGAGGTCACTGGTGTCTGGTGACAGCTCTTTGGTCTTGGACATGGTAGTAGTTGGTGTCTTCAAAGAGCTCAGGAAGGTGCTACTAATTTAGATTAATAAATGGTGTAGAGGTGGACCTTTTTAAAGGCAGAGTAACAGGTCTTTGAGAGACAGAATTCTCACTGATTTCCAGGTGTTCAAATACTTATGTTCAGCAGTGCAATAGAAATTCATTATTTAAAAAATTATACAATGTGATTCCCTGATTTATTTTGCAATGCGGTCTCTCACAGTGGGAATTTCAGACCCCTCCATAATTTCTAAGTGGGAGAATTTGGCAAATTCGCAGGGGGTTCAAATACTTATGTTCCTCACTGTACATGACATCAACATCATTTAATTCTTTTTTGTTAACATGAAGTCCTGCTTTATTATGGAAGAGTACACTTTAATATACAGTAAAAATAAAGCATGAAAGGTAAAGATAAGGAATAGACATTGTAATTTATCCCTTTTAGAATCTAGGCCATGTTGTATCTGGAAAGTTTCAGTTGCTGTACATGGTGTCTTGGTGCCAGTATGAGCAGACTAACTTAGCAGTTATTAGAAAGTACATGAAAGGAGAGTTCTGGATGCTGCATGGCAATATATAACGCCGCGCGTTTCCAGGGAAACCTTCATTAGCGCTTAAGTGAAAGGGGCATTTCTTCCAGTCTCTGGAACGTGTCTGAGCCACCATTAGATCACTTTGATACTTTGAAAATGTCACATTATGTCTCACAATTATTCTGTTTTTCTTCTACAACAAAGACAACTATCCTATTACATGGCAGGCAAGACGCACCAGATAAAGACAAATACCCAGTTAACGAAAACCTTACATTGTCTTATGTTGTATTTTTTTTTAATTATAATGGGATTTTTTTCTGATTCTTTATATTAGAAACCTAATCCAGGTATGTAGCCTGTGTAGCCAGGAAAAAAGTGGATGCTGCATGTATCTCTCCCCTCTACAGCTGACTCCGCAGATGCACAATGTAACGATAAGTTTGCTCTGTACTGCCCTGACTATGCGTGTCTCTTCTGCTATGATGGGATCCTTGCCTGCCTTTCAGGGCACTGAGCCACCACACATAGTCCCAGCCGCCAAATCAAGAGGCTGACTGGACGAACACATGCATGTGCATGAGACCCCAAAGGAATATACTTACCACACCTTCAGACTAAAAGACGCACCCTCATTTCTCTCCACTTTAGGGGGGAAAGAGTGTCTTTTGGTCAGAAAAAAGGTAGTTTAACATCCAAACATCGGTCTGTCTGTGAACGGGCGGGTCTGACTTTTAAAGAAGTCCGCCGTCCACCTGTTCATGGACAGATTCAAATTCCCCGCCTCTAGGTGGTTGAATTTGAATTAGAAAAACCAGATGTGACGTCAGTGACGTTACATCCGGTCCCTGGAACGCATAGTTCCTGGTTAAGGGAGTCGGATGTGACGTCACTGACGTCACTTCCTGTCCCCGAGCTGGATTTTCACTAGGAGAGCGGCTTCATGCCCGGTCTTCTATTGAAAAGGTTCTGATCCTGCCGGAGGAAGAATAGAGATGGAATGGAACTCCCGTACTGCTCGCCGGCAAGAAGGAGGGCAGTTCGGCCATCACTAGTCGCCATGAACACATAGATAGCACACGTCCATGATGCCTAATGAAGGGTGCTTGAGAAATTAGTCCCTGATTTGGGCCTGTGAATTGCCACATTATTATTAATGCAGTGTTAATGTGCCCTATTACATTGCCTGGTGAAAACTGGTGTCTGATGTGTCAATTGTGGGGCGTGGTTCTGGGATTGGAGCAGCGTGGAGCATTGTGGGCTGGTATTATAGGCTATATCGTCCCCATTTTGTCCTTATATGCCAGGATTTTGGCAACTCATGACACGTCAGGTGCTACATAACAGATCCTCAAATCTAATCAATGATGTTGGATTCTTTGTGCTGTTATCACAGCCAAGGGGAGATTTTGGGGTGAACCCCAAAAATATTAAGAAATTCTCACACACCTCTATGAATCTCCAACTTTGTTATTTTAAGGATTTGGGTTTGTTGCCTTTGCGACAGGAGCCAGAGAGAGAGGTCTTCAGCATCCCCCTCACCCCCTCCTTCTCCTTCCCAATGTGTGAATGTAGCTGGCTGCTACTGACGGCAAGTGTGCTCACTAGTGGCTGACATTGGTATTGCAGGGAGATTGAGATTAAAGCTGTTTTATTGTCAAATGTATACAATTTATGTCACTTGGATAACCACAGGGAAACATTAATAACTATAAAAGGTTGCAGATAGGGGGGGGTCAAATTGGGAATGTAAATTACTAATCTAAAAAAAAGATTGGACTTCTAAGGGTGTTGAAGATCTGGGGGTTGACAGTCAGAGTAGACCACAAATGTCTTATTTGGTGTGCGTTGGAAGAGAGGTAGTCTTATACGGCGAGAATATCCCAAACTCTATATTTTGACTGGAAAAGTTGTGGGTCGTCTTATACACCCAGTCGACTTATACGTTTGAAAATACGGTATGTCACTGGTTTATCTACCACTGACATCCTCCACATTATTGCCCTTATTAATAAAGATAAAACAATTGCTGCTACCTCATATACCTAATTGCTTTATTTAATAGATCTAAACCCCAAATGGATAACATTTACTTTGTGAATACACTGTGTGTCTTGTGTGTGTGCACTGTCCGTGGTGCTGGAATGGATTCTGCTCAGGAAGAACTACAGTCAGGAATCAGGATAAAAGTCAGTGATGCATAATTGCTGGTCTTCTGTAATTCTGGTCTTCTGTACTTTCCGCTCGTGTATATTTGACTCGTGTATAAGTTGCAGTAGAAAGGTATATACATAGTGTGACTTAACTCAGGTACACTTTTACAAACAAACCTTATAGCTGAGCTCCCTTCACTAAGTAGGTTTACCAAGATCCTGATATATTGTAGAATAAACAAACTTCATGATTACCATACATAGTTTCTGGTATATGAGCATTATATTTAAACAAATACAGATCCCCAGATGAGAAGCTATGGGATGTAGGGGGGAGGATCTGTGTAGCATAGAAAGGAATATCTATCCCTAAATTCTTATAGGGGCTGTAGCCCAGCAAGGTTAAGCTGGCCATACACCTTTAGATCTCTCTGTCAGATATCCTTTAGATCTACCAACAACTATGTAGTGCCGGGTCCTCTGCGATTGAACACAGGTAGACTTGATGGTTTAGAAAGTCCCTCATATTACATGGTTTTGGTAAAACAAAAGGAGATCTAAAGGAAATCTGACACAGCAATCTAACGGTGTATGGGGACCCTAAACTCCATTGTAGGGTAGCTACGCTGGCCACTCCGGTTGCTGACCCCTTTAACTCTGTGTTTCCCAGGAGCCCCTGTGGCAAGAAGAGTATAAGAGTGACTGGCCGAAAGAGGAGGGGCAGTCCGGAGCAGCGAGTCCTGATGAGACAGCAGCAACTGGGTACACTAGCTGTTTTCAGGATCTACATGCTCACCCATTAATGCCGGCGTGCGTACAGCGGACCTGATAGTAAGTGCTCTCACATCAATCCTCAGTTGCCCTTCGGTCAGCCTGTTTCAGAATTACCCAATCTACTCCCTTCAAGTGCGGTGGGGTGGACTGAGCCTGTCCCCATCTAAGGGAAAGGCTGAACCTCCAGCAAGCCAAGGTTGGACTGAGTACCCAAGTGGTCAGGGCTATTTCTTTGAGTTCCAGTTCATTGTTTTCCTTTTTGGTTCTGCTATTGAGTTTAATAAAAGGGTTTAAGCAGTACGTACACCTGCGCATTGTTTGGTTGATCCTGAACTTGTACACCATGTAACCTGCTCCTACAAAGATATGTCTACTGAGGTCAGAACTAGAAATCTCTTTATTCCCCTCTCACCCCCTCCCCACATCTCTGACCCCACTCTGTACCATCTCTCTTGTCTCCCGCTCCATTACTTTTCTCTCTCCCCCTATTTCACATTCATTCAAGTGGGCAGCTTATTTACAAAGACACACAGTACAAAAATCTCCTGAGTATTACAGTGCAGTGCAGTACAGTGCTACTGACTACACAGGGACGTCACAGCAAATGTAAAGCTTTAGAAGGTATGAGAACAGATGAGATGGCAGTGAGCATTAGTAGAAGCTATCAGGTATGTACACATGGCAGAGATGCTTCAGCAGGGTGTAGTTCAGATTTGCTTTACACGTCTGAACATACCTACGTGTCCCGCTAACAGCAGACATTGTTCTCAGTCAGACAGAGTGCTGCAGATGTCTAGAAACAAGTTTCCCAGCTACCAACATAGAAATCTAGAGATTTGTTATTTCATCACTATGAAGGTGTCGAAGAATGACACGCAACATAGGTTTTATTTTAATTGTGTACTGTACAAAATACATGATGTTATTCATATTGTACAATCAAAAGGCTGCAGTGAGCAAAAACATAATACACAACACACAGAGCACAGAGTTCCGCAGTATGTTGTAGGATATAAGCAGTGTCTAAAAGTATGTTGTTACACATGGGCAGTCTCTGATAGTACATTGTAACACATGGGCAGTCTCAGACAGTTTGTTGTAGCACATAAGCAGTCTCTGACAGTACATTGTAACACATGGGCAGTCTCTGACAGTTTGTTGTAGCACATAAGCAGTCTCTGATAGCATATTGTAACACATGGGCAGTCTCTGACAGTTTGTTGTAGCACATAAGCAGTCTCTGACAGTACATTGTAACACATGGGCAGTCTCTGATAGTTTGTTGTAGCACATAAGCAGTCCCCTACAGTAGATTGTAACACATGGGCAGTCTCTGATAGTTTGTTGTAGCACATAAGCAGTCTCTGACAGTACATTGTAACACATGGGCAGTCTCTGATAGTTTGTTGTAGCACATAAGCAGTCTCTGACAGTAGATTGTAACACATGGGCAGTCTCTGATAGTTTGTTGTAGCACATAAGCTGTCTCTGACTGTACCATGTAACACATGGGCTGTCTCTGAAAGTTTATTGGAGCACATAAGCAGTCTCTGACAGTAATTTGTAATAGATATTTGTAAGATTCCAGAGATGGGCAACAGAAACAGGAAGGTCTGATGAGATATTCTTTATTGTGCTGAATGCACATGTTATGCCTTAGTGCACAGTTTGTGTTTTCGGATGCGCTGCATTTGGGTTTTTCCAGTACTTTATTGGAAATGTTAACTCAATGCTCTTTTCATTAAGGGTCAGTGATCAAGTTGACATACCCCATTTATCATGCCTGACCCCTTGTCTCCTACCCTGCATTAAGCCAGGTCAGGGCCTCTTCCCTACATTCATACCTCAATAAGCACATTGTTGTATTGGGGATAAGGTGGAATCTTTCTGCCCCTAATAAGTGGGCAATCAGATATCATAATCATTTCCTGGGGAATGTTCATAGGGGTATTTCAGTTCTTCTTACCTATCTTCAAAATAAGTTCAATGTAAAAAAAAACATTACCTACACACCCTAGAAAAAAAGTTTATTTGTTAAAAAAAATGCACACATATTTATTGACTTTTTAAACAAACGTTTAAGTGTGTCCCTAGAACTTAATCCATCTTCCAGTATGCCAGTGAGTGTTTACAAGGACCCCATGGTGGATATGCATACCCACTAGTGATCAAATTCCCCGCCTGTTCACAGGAACATTTCAATTCCCCGCCTGTTCACAGGATGATTCAAATTCCCTGCCTGCTCACAGGATGATTCAAATTCCGCGCCTGTTCGAACATGTTACGGCTATTACTAGTACCCTCAGTATTAATACCGGAAAAGACTTGGCCTTGGGTTTTTGACATTTACTATCCCCGCTAGCAGTGAAAGTTTTAAGCATGGGTAACATGGCCAGTTACCTAGGGTGGCATCATGTTCATTGGACCCCTCCACAGTCAGACACCACTACCACCACCCCGTCAAACACCATGGATAGAGGAAAGGAGGTGGTCAGTGAGACTGAGGCGCCACTACTGAGGCCAGAAAACATGCAAAAAGTATGTGTTTTCTGTGCGGTGGGCTTTTGCCCCAGATTTTTTTTATCATATAAGTCCACTAATTTCAATGGATTAAAAACCGAACCACATCCGATCGGCTTCCATTGACACAACTGGATGTTTTGGCCAGCACCTGTGAAGACATGCTGGGTCTACACTAGCCAGACACCAGGGGTGGCGTTATATGTCATATTTTTCGGACTATAAGACGCACCCAGTTTTTAGGGCAGGAAAACCAGAAAAAAAGGGTTATTAAGTTTTCACATCAATTGGGTTAATGCAATGAATTCACTGAATGCAATATTCAATTCAGCCAGAAGGTGTCACTAGCAGCAGTACACTCTCAGCAAAACTTCATACATTACACTGATGGCAGAAGCAAGGGGGGGGGGGTCGTGCTGTCTTCTGCTCTGCTCTCTCTCTCCTCTCCCGATGTTACTGATTCTGTGTCCGTGGGGCAGCAGAGAGATTGCTGTTCCCCAAGGACAGGAGAGAGAGGTATAGGTGCAAGTTCATCTATACTTCTCTCTTCATTGCCTATGCCAGTTCAAGGCTGGCATAGGCAATTACACAGTTCAATTGACGATTACACAGCATCGTCCGGCATCTCACATCTGACAGCTCCTCCAGCCCCCCCGGCTAATCTCCGTGCCTGGAGAGCTGGCGGGAAGCCAAGGTGCGACCACCGGCGGCTTAGTGGCCACGGGGGTTGCGCATTCGGACCATAAGACGCAGACACTTTTTGCCCCCATTTTTCGGGGTGAAAATGTGCGTCTTATGGTCTGAAAAATACGGTACATGTCGATGTGATATGTCCATAGTGGTTTTCCCACTGTTCAGACGCTGTTTTGGAGAGTTTAGGGTTTATTATTCACCATGTTGGTATTACCGCGCCCCATACTTTCCATTAGCAAACCAAATCTACACTTTTTTTCTTCCTCCTCTGTTGCTGCGCAGGGACCATGGGGAAAACCTCGTAGTGGAAGATACTGGTACTTGGGCATAACGACCTGCGTCAGGGGGCAGTATACACAGTTGATTCGCCGTGCGTTATGCATCCAGTGGTGTCCCGTGTATGTGATGGAAAATATAGTATAGCATGCCAGATGAATGTGCCTGATTGTGCCAGGTCTGTGGATTTACATCAGATAGAACGTTTACCAAACCCCAAGCAGGTCTGAATCAAAACCTAATCTAAGCTTTCAGTGTTTCAGCAACACCAACTCTGTGCTTTCCTATGCCTTACATTGCCATTATTATTTTTTTGCCTCTCCTGTTTCTGAGATCTTCTCTGCCAGTATAGAGCGACCATTAATGATGGATATAATGACTGTGACAGTTAGGCTATGTTTCTACGGTGTCCGCCAAGGTCCCTCTTACTAACGCATCTATGATGTGTTAGGACATCCTGTAAGGCATTCATAAAGGCATGCGTTACAGACAGAGGGCCCTTTCTGCCCATTTTTCTTGTCCTTTGCGATCCCGGAAAGTGATGATTGCGAAAGAACGGAAGTGATGCTGGGTAATGCCCTTTTTTTATCCACTGGTAACCGATTCAATACATTCTCTATGGGTGCATCAGCACACCCACGCTTGCGGTAGGCTCCGTTGTGTCAATGCATCACACCAAGTGAGAACAGGTTCGTTAAATATAATGAGATTTGTCAACACACCTCTGTTTGCCATATGTCAAACAGAGGGATTTATATGCTGTGGAAACATAGCCTTACATTTTCCCACTAATTATTATTGTGTTGCCCATTAATTCTGCTTGCAATACATTTTTGGACAATTTAATTTTATTTAAGTCCCTCAATATAAATACAAAAACCTTAAAGACAAATATTGTTTATCTAGTGGGAAGCCAGCATTTTCCTTGCAATCTTCTCTAAAGCCCCCCATACACGTGTCGGATTCGCACCGGATTCCGGCACGATAGATTCCGGCCGCGTGCACGCGAAACGATCGTGCCGGAATCGCATGCAGCCCACCTGATCCGATCATTCGCGTCCGATTGATCAGGGGCTCAGAATCGGATCCGACAGAGAACCAACATGTTGGTCTTTCTCATGCGATTCTGTCCGGATCAGGGGGAGTTGCCATTTGTGAGGTGGACAATCGGACACTGATCCGTCCCGGAATCCGTTGGACAAGGTGGTATGCTGCGATGGATACTCTTAATTGGCCGATTGATCACACCTGCGATTCCCGGCAGAATCGCCGGAATCGATCGGATGATGAATCGATTGGACATGGAATCCGACAGGTGTATGGCTACCTTTAAAGTTCCAGTTGAAAATATCAAGTTGAAACTACTCAGCATGAGTTAAGCTCGGAATAGACATTTAGATTCTATGCCGATTCCTCAGCAGATCGTCATCATGCAAGGCCGGTTGTAGTGATGGCCGAACATCAGCTGCGGCTGTTCGCGAACAGGCGAATCAAACTTTTGCAAATAACATGCAAACTTCTCAAGCCTTTAGGTCATATTTGTAGCCAAAATACCAATAAAAAAGGTGCAACCACCAGGACAGTGTCATGCCAAATGGGGATCAATGGCTAAACTTCTCCCACAAAATACGGATTTTTTTAAATACTGATTTCTTCAGGTGTAATGGCAAATCAAAGTAGCTCAGCCATCCCTCAATCAGCAGCAGCTCTCCCTATCTATCTAGTACTATTAGATTGTAAGCCCGACCGGGCAGGGTCCTCTATTCCTCCTGTGTCATTACCTGTATCAGTGTGTTATACTGTGTTGTATCTCCACTCTTATGTATTGTACAGCGCTGCGTTATATGCTGGCGCTATATAAATAAATAATAATAATACTGGAGACACAGGATAAATGTAAAAATGTCCGCTCCTTTCAAAAGGGTTGGTATCCTCCAGGAGTGAAAAGAAGTGTTATTGGCTGTACTGTCCCACCTGACTACAGGTCTCCATGTTAAGGTGTAGGGAGCGGGTCGAACACCCATAATGTTGGCTGGCCTTGCAAACTATGATCATGCTATTTTTGCGGCAAACTGTCCGCCGGGAGAACTTTTTGGCCATCACTAGCCGGTTGTGCTGAGAATCGGCCGCGCACCCTTTGTGTGCTGGCATTTACTTTGGATGGGGATGGTGGTCCCCATCCAAAGTAATGAGATTGACCTAATAATTACAGTCATGCTCATAATTTGACCGATTGATTTCTGGGCCAATTCATGGCACGATTTAAGGTGGGCGCGTTAGATTTGCAGCAGATCGATCGCCGTGAGTGCACATGGCGGTCGATCTGTGACGAAATCTCCTGCAAATCGGTCTATGCCCAGATTTTGTAATGTTGACATGTCAACATTACAAAATCTGGGCATAGACCGATTTGCAGGAGATTTCGTCACAGATCGACCGCCATGTGCACTCACGGCGATCGATCTGCTGCAAATCTAACGTGCCCACCTTAAATCGTGCCATGAATTGGCCCAGAAATGTCCAACAGGTTGACATTATTTTCTAGTTATTGTTTTTTATATTTTACTATATGAACTAGAATTAGGAGGCCTAAATATTTGCAGATGAGAATAACAGATCATGGAATGGGGCCTGTTGTCTCTGTAGAAGGGATCAGTAATTATGAAGATAATTCATTCCACACAACTGGAATGAAGGATCAAGTCACACCAGCTCCATCTAGAGGTTCTTTCCAGGAACATCACATTTACCTTCCGTGATGCATGACCTCATGCCATGCGCTAGAATCATTAGAACTTTCCACAACAGCAAGCACAAAAACAAACCATAGTAGAAGCAGAAATGATGGAGTTAAGCAGCCGGTGCAATCAGATGTAATCTTTTTAAATATTTAGTGTGATCAATTTTTCATACCCTGAAAACTGAACTGAATCAGACTACCAGGGGGTTTAAGACCAATAATATATGTAATTATAAAAATGCCATGAAATAACTTATTGGGAGGAAAAATTACCCATGCTACTGCGCATATCCATAAATGTCACCTACAGCAATGCTTGTCAACATTATCAAAGTGGACAACCATGATGTCATAAATGTGGCACAAGATATCTCAATTTCACTAGCTTAGCAGTAGATGATTCAGGTAAGCCCTGCAGGGCTCCCCTTTTTTAGAAAGGAACATTATTGAGCACCCCCACCCCCCTTATTCAAACTACACAGGTTCAGATTAAAATTGTATTTAAAATACAACTACCTTTTCTAAAACAAATGTTATTACAAATGGTGCACTTTCACAAGCATACTCAAGTCATAAACAAAAGTACACAACTCCACAAAATTGGCAGGAAGCATTTACCAGTTCATAAGGGAGACATGCATCAGAGATACACACACCAAACTTTCAAAGACTTGCATCATATACACACACCAATTGTACAGAGAGATGCATCATATATACACATACCAATTATGCAGAGGCATGCATCATACACACACCAATCATGGAGAGACATGCATTATATGCACACATATACCAACCATGAAGAGAGATGCTTCAAAATATACAGTATACACACACACACACCAATCATACAGAGACATAGATCATATACAAACACCGATCATGCAGAGACATGTATCATATATACACACACAAATCATACAGATACATGCATCATATACACACACCAATTATACAGAGACATGTATCTTATATACACACACCAATCATACAGAGACATGTATCATATAT
>CM070039.1:18653965-18664749 GCA_036250615.1 Ptychadena robeensis
GTTAGCAATTGATTTTTATTGGTATTGTGGCTACAATTATGACCTGAAGATTTGAGAAGCTTGCCCTCCATAGAAGTCAATAAAGGTTCACCATGAACAGGTATTTGCAGTTTGATTCGCCTGTTCGTGAACAGCCACAGCTGAAGCTCCCATTACTACCCATAAGACATCCTAGTTTAATAAATAATATATTTTTTTTATTCCAACGTTATTGAACTCGGACAAACCAGTACACATTCAGATACCACACAAAGTGCCTTTATTTTCAACTTGTGATAATAACCAGATTGAATAGTGAAATAGCTGTGGTTATCAATACACAAACCCGTCATATCTCTTTTTTGTTTTTTTTCATTTGTTTTTTTTAACTTTTATATACAAAAGGCAAAGAAATATATTTATACAGTTTATATACTGTTTCATAAAGAGTATGTTGGAATATATTTCCTTATATTTGGCTATGCATCAGGTAGAAACCAGGCGAGTGTTACAAATGTATACTATCTTCAAGTGTACACCCTGATGTGATATAATGTCCTTATGACTCATTTAAGTTATGGCTTTCTACTTTATGAAGATTCCCTGGACATTATACAAAGTAGCATCAAGGCAAACGTATAAGCACAACTGTACAAAAGGTAAAGGTTGAGAGCAACTCCATGATTGTTGAGTTGACTTAAACCAAACATACATAAATAAATGAAACGTATAAACAAAGACAATAAAAAAAATGAAATGAAAAAGTCAGAAATATAACCTTTAGAATAACTTGCTTGCGTTGGCTTAGAAAAATAAAGCTGGAGCAAACCCGGCTCCATAAGATATTCAAACAAAACAAACAAAACGTTTGGCTGCAATTAAATACAGCGTATTTGCGTTTACAGCAAGCCCCCTTAAAACTAAAATTAAGGGGGAGGTGCTGCTGTCTTGGCCTGTTGCACAAAGCTTCTCAGGCTGGCACTGCCCATTCATTAACATTTTCGAGAAATCCAGAGCAGGCTGACTTCCTAGTCAAAAGGCAAAGTTATCAGTGCGTACTTCCAGGCCGGTGTCATAAACAGCCACTACCAGGGCCCCGGGGACCTCAGCTCCATAAGGGTCAATACCCCAACGTGTTGTTCGGTGATTCATCCGATGTGTTCTCTCTTCCGTCTGCAGAGGTAGGGAGGGGTGCAACGCAATGTGTCCTCTCTTCTCTCTATTGGCGGGTGAGGGGTGTGCAATGGGGTCTCGCATAGGCCCCCAAAGAGCTAGACACAGCACTGGGCACTACCATACCTACATGGGAAGTCACATTGAGGAGGTATGTGGAAAGACAAGGAGGCTCTGTACCAGCAAGAAGGGGGTGACTATAGGATGAGCAGCCATCAGACTTTTTGGAAAGTCAAAAATTTGCTTATATCACATGCAGTTATATCTCGGCTTTCAAAGCAGCACAGCAACTGGATGAAAGTTAATTGCTTTTTATGTTCTTCATGGATTTGAAGATTATTTATATAAAACATGGCTTGGTGATCAGCTGTATAAATTAAACATAAAATATATTACACAAATGTAGATAAATTATACAAAACAATGACACGTCTTAAAAAATATGTTGTGAAAAAGTCAAAATAAATACATCTTAAAAAAAGGATAATGTAAAAAGACAGTTTACTTTGTGTTACCATTCTTGGAAAAGCCTATTGGCATATGAACTATATGCATTACATGGCGTTTTCAAAATAGCAAAAGTTATTTTAAAACCAAAAGGAAAATAAATAGGAGAAACCTAAAAATAATAGTAATATAGGAGGCTGTAACCATCATGTAGAATCTCAAACACTTTGTGACATAGTCCAGTTTTTTTCCCCTTTTCAATATATAGAAGAGCACTTTACAGACGCATGATCACTTGCTGAAGCTGAAAACCAGAACCATTTGTGACGTCAGAGGCACATAAACATTATTGAACAGATTATTAAAACTTCAGCCATCAGGAGATTGATAAAAAAGGTGTTCAGATGAGTTAAGTTTTCTTCTTTTTTCTCTTCTTCTTTTTTTTTTAAAGTCTTAAAGACATGACAGATGTGTTCTGTCCCACCGAATGCATCCATTGGTGATTATATGAATGAGTCAATTATATAGAATGACTTTAAAAAAAAGCAATAGTCACTGTGATTGTCCAGCAGAATATAGGAGACAACTAATGCCAAGTGACCAGCAGTTTAACATACGGATTTTGCATCAGTTCATAAGAAGGTTCATCTGAGTAGAGAAGAACCCTAATAAAAAGCTCACTTACTTACCGAAGTCATACAAAAGTTAATTTCTACATGGTTTTATAGGCACTAAACTTACATCATACATATAATAGACATTTTGGCATAGAACTCCAAGTAGAAACTTGTGGACCACATCAGCCTTCTCGATCCCACGAATGCTGCCTCACTTATTTTTTGCATCCCTTTTTATCCCTACAGCTGCCTCCTCTTTGTGACCGGTCATATTTTTCTGGTGTCTTTTCTATACTGTCGTAGGAAGGCGGTGAGGTTGTTGAGGTGGACATGTCAGATCTGATTGTAGACGAGTTTTCACTGTATTTAGTTAAAGCACTTCTGTCATCCTTGGCCCGAACACTAGCACGTTTATTTTTATCTTTTCTGTCCTCGAGAGATACCTGTGCTAGTCTTCTTGAGTGGTAACGTCTGTAGCAGCGTTGAATGGCAACGGCGGATAGTTCTTCCTGTTTGCGAAGTAAGGTAGTTGTAATGGGCTCATAAGGAACCTTGGATGGATTCGATGCCATGAATCGTTCTTCCATCGGTAAACGCAGATTGTCCATGCCTTCCCCTTCACCCAAGACTCGTTTGGTGAAAGCAAAGAGAATGTCAAGGCAGTGAATTCTGTCCCCACTTACCATGGGTAGATCCATTGCAATGAGCTGGACGCGATTTGGTTTCGGTACTCTTAAAGGTGGATCCAGGGCATCTGCAAATTCAAAGAGTTTACTGTATTCTATAAACTGTGAAGCGGTTGGGTCAAACCTCTCCCAAACTTCGTAGAACATCTCGAAGTCATCTTCTCCTAGCGGTTCCGCGCTCTCTTCGGTGGCAACACTAAAATTTTCCAAAATGACAGCGATGTACATGTTGACCACAATGAGAAAGGAAATGATGATGTAGCTGACAAAGAAAAAAATGCCTACGGATGGATTGCCACAATCACCTTTCACGGAACTTCCAGGATGTTCAAAGTTTGGATTACAGTCTGGCTCCCCACTGTTCAGAATCGGTTCTAACAGAAGATCCCACCCAGCTGAAGTTGTGATCATAAACAAGCAGATCATACTGTTCCCAAATGTTTCAAAATTAAACATGTCATCAATTCCACCTTCTTTCTTGACATAGGCAAAGTTGGACATTCCAAATATGGCGTAAATGAACATCACCAAGAAGAGCAGAAGTCCGATGTTAAATAAGGCAGGTAGTGACATCATCAAAGCAAACAGCAGAGTGCGAATTCCCTTGGCTCCTTTTATGAGTCGCAGGATTCTCCCAATTCTGGCAAGTCTTATAACTCGGAACAATGTCGGAGATACGAAATACTTCTCTATTAGTTCTGCCAGAAACATACCTGTAAACGGAAAAAACAACGTTATTTACTGCACTATACGCACAAAAATATTTGAAATTCTAAATACTTTAGCCCGATAGCCGTATGTGCTTCGGCCAATTGCCCAGCGGTCGAAAATTGGGTGAGCCCACCTGGTAAGATCGACCAGGAATCTCAGGTAAATTCCCAGCTGATCCCATTACTTTAAATTACATTGGCCGGCACACAAAGGATGCCTGCCGATCAGCTGGGGGGCTATCGAGGGAAAATGGCCTCATGTATGGCTACCTTTTCAAATGTGTAAAATCAGGTATAATGGCTTACTATATACATATAATATTACTATTCAATGTAAAGGGATCACTGATGACACAAGCTGGACATTGCCGGAGGAAATATTGGCTTGTCTGCATCAGGTAACAATCCTCAGCGTGGCCACACTGGGGACTACCACTAGGAAAGAAAATATGTGCAAAAACAAGAGTGTCTGTTTTCATGGGAATATTTCCTAGAGCTATGTAATGATGTGTAACAGTGAACATGGAGTTAATTCAGAATTTCCACTGCTAGCATGCAGTCACACCTCCTTATCACCTCGTGTGTTATACATTTATGTGAGATATTTACATATGAGCACAGACTTCTTTTTGGAAAATATAGAAAAATTATTCTCTATGTATACTTGCTCCTACTTAAAAAAGCCCTAAAAACCCACCTCTTCAGTCTGGCCTATCCATCTTCTCTTTCCTAACATCACCACCATACCAGTCCCATCCCCCCGCCTATTGTATACTCTGTTCCCCAACCTATTAGATTGTAAGCCCGTCCGGGCAGGGTCCTCTATTCCTCCTGTGTCATTACCTGTACCTGTGTGTTATTGTGTGTTGTATCTCTAATGTATTGTACAGCGCTGCGCAATATGTTGGCGCTATATAAATAAATGATAATAATAATAATATACTAATATATGATGAGTATAGGTGTGCCAACATCCTAAATTAGAAATTCAGGCCTAAGAAACTAGTTGCACTTTATTTTCTATATACCATCGGACAGATGCAGTAGAGGGATTTTGAGGCAAATGGTAGGTTAAGTATTTGAGAAAAGTATATTTATTATATTCCTGACGCTGTGATACGTTTGAACTCGTTTCACTTATGCTTTATCGTGTATAAAATAAATATACTTTTGTCAATTGCTTATCTTTTGCCTCCCAATCTACTTCATTTATTCGATGTAATCTAGAAAATAAGGTGCAACTGTTTTTGGAAATTTCTGATCTCTGATCACTAGTGATGACTGAACATTGGACGTGTCCGTCCGCAAACAGGCAGATCGGACTTGAAAAAAGTCCGCAGTCCACCTGTTCGTGGAGAACTTCTAATTCTAATAGGAAATACGGAAATGACGCCGCAACATTACTTCAGGTATATGGAATGCACAGATACTGGTTCCTAAACCGGAAGTGACGTAGGTCAGCCAGTGCCCGGTTTAGCACTAGAGATCTGGTTTCTCTACTTGGTCTCTAGTGAAAATAATTCTTCCTCCGTCCGGACCAGACACAGAAAGGTCTGGCCGGAGGAAGAATTACAGACTTCACAGATAAGTGACCAGACCTTAATCTGTATCTCTCTAATTATGCAAATGGAAATAATTACTATTGATTTGCTGCTAGTCATAGGCAATATTCAAATTTACAAAATTTTCCTAATAATTCTACTAATATTGGACGTGATATTCATAAATATGAAATTCACGCGTATGGCCATGCTTTACGATAATCTTCAAAATGAATGGTCAGATATTTACTATCATGTTGCGATTATGGCCATGCGATACATGACCATACACATGGCATCATGTTTAAAAAAAAAGAGAATATTTGAAATCGCGAATATCAGTCGCCATATTTGAGATATTTGCAAATTTTCAATATTCGCTCAAAAGATATGCCATTCGAATATTCAAGCTCAACACAATTAACCACCAATACATATTTAATAAAAGTCACATTTGCTGCTTTACAGAAATAATCTCCTTTCATTTTTATATTTTGAAATATATTTTTCGCTGTTTGGATAGACAAATGTAAAATAAAAACCGCTTCTGGGTATATATTGATAATATTTGCCATCAGTGTCTTATTGGGTGATTTCCTTTCATTTCCTATGCTGTAGACACAATAGAACAAATTCATAAAGTAACAGATGAGAGATGATTTCTTCTATTCTTTTTTTTACTAAAAACTTTTGGTTTTTCCCTGCCTTGCAACAAAAGTTAGAGGGAAAACAATAAAAACTATTCTTCTTATGTTATTCTGCAAACTTTCAATAAAAGTTATTATGGAAAAAAAAACTATTCAAAAGTTTAGATTTGCGTAAATAAATGTGATATTTATATAAAACGATCAGTTTAATGTTGATTCAAGCTCTTCCACGCTTGTTCCAAAATTCTCTCATCTAAAGCAACGCAAACAATAAACGTTGATGGTTGCATTATCTTTAATTCAGGATAGTGAATGAAATCTCAGAATAGAGAGGAAGGAGGATGCTTCCCAGACATGCAGCAATAAAACTAACAGCGCCATCTGCTGTTCCTTCCACGCAGTGTCCTCCTAAAATCTCAGCAGCATTATCATTTAGCCTCAATTCATATAGCATTACACAGCTTTCATAGTTGTTTACAGCCATGCGACTCTAATTCCTCAATCTAATTGGCCCCCTTAAAAGTAACCAGATATGTGTAGCTTTGTGATTGAGTCTTTTGTATTTCAGAGGCCCAAATGGAAAGAATAACAACACATCCAAGAAATATATATAACACATTATACAAAGGAATTTCTAGTTATGAAAAGAAGGTCAGAATCCTACCTACAATAGAAAGTATAATAACAACTAAATCAAATATATTCCATCCAATGGTAAAGTAGTATTGTCTCAGGGATATGAGCTTGAGAAGGAATTCACCGGTGAAGAGGATGATAAACACCACATTGATCCAATACAGTCTGTTTTCCATCTCTTTGCTTTGGTCGTCAGTTTCTATCATCATTGTGACCATATTAAGGAAAATGAGACACATAATGAAAATGTCGAAGCTTTGCTTTGTGACTAAGTCAAATATCATTCCCTGGAAAACATTCTGCGGAGACAAAAATTAAGCAAAAACAGTTATACAGAATAATACTATTTTCTGAGTGGATGTAATAAAAAACCTTATATTAGGGCATTAACTACTTATTCAAGTCAGGTCTAAAGTAGACTACTCGACTAGTTGATAGAAATGGTCAAATTTTTTGGCTTGCTAACTTTGTGAGCTGATTATAAAGCCCCTGAAAATGGTATCATCGCTAAAATTGCTGGAGATGCAGAGAAGGGTTGTGGGAATATTAGAAAAAAAAGGTTTAGCTCTAGCACATGTAGTTTTTGCATAAATTAGGTTCAGAGTTAAAGGCGAAATTCAGAATTTCAACATTTATACTTGACTTTGAACTTCATTTGTGCAAAAACTATTTGTATTAGAGAAATACTTTTTTTTTACAAGTATTCCCCCAACCCTTCTCTACATATCCAGTAGGTTTGGTGATGATACCATCTTCAGGGGCTTTGCAATTAACTAGAAATCGTCGTAATGGTCGAATTAAAAAAAAAATATTCGACCATCTCTACTGGTTGATAACACCATCACACAAATGCAGCGGAGGAACACAAGTGTTCAACAATGAACAACTTTTGTAAGTTCTCTGTAACATTAACCTCCTGGGCGGTGTGGCCGTATTGCTTTTTTAACCACTCCCCTTTCTCCCATGTACACATTGCTGGAATCAGCGATGATGCCAGCAATGTGGCAGGGAAAGCGAGGCCCCTCCATTAACACGGAGGTCTATGGCGCCGTTGTCACCGATGAAGATGTAACACCGGGAGTGATCGCTGGGCTTTGTTTTGTTAAGAAACTGTCCAAGCTGGGTTCAGATTGCCAAGAAGCATAGCAGTCCACATGACAACTAAACAAAATGTATACTAACACTTTGAATTTTGTAGTAAATTTAAGTGCAAAACAGAAACTGGAAAAAGCTATAACCACATCCGCAAAGACACGCAGAATGAGTGAACACTATACTCTGTGGTTCACAAAAGAGAACATTATCATTATAAAATAAATATAACTATAAAGCTATTCAGAGTGCTCTGGACTTGACGATTCATGGCAGTGAAAGCATCACCCATGTTAGCTTGCAGATGCCATTTCAGATTAGTGTTGAGCTGCATATGGTATATTCAAGTTCACAGATAAATTAAGGAACATCTGAAATTCGATTCAATTCTATTGCCTGTGTGTGTCTGTTCACAAAGATTTGCGAACCACTTTTACAGCTTCTCTTCTTCATTCTGTGATCTTAGCCAGTACAAGCACTGTGTATAGCGAGTATCCATTCGCAATGCGCAAGAGAGGAGAGCTCTCTATTCTCCACAGGAGCAGTGAGAATCCCCCGCGGAGGGAAGAAACTTTTCACTGAAGACACTGTAGAGACCGCCAGTCTTGCAGTGAAAAGCAGGCTCGTACCCCCGGAAGTGACGTCAGTTTGCGTTCCAGGTACTGAGATGTGACGTCACTGACGTCTTTTTCAGATTCAGATTCCCCGCCTAGAGGAGAATGAAGTTGCCTGTTGGCTTCTGGGCGGTTTTCAATCCCAATCAGTCAAAGGAGACATTTGGACTAAAGGTAGTCTCAGGGGTTAGTAACTAACGCAGAAAATTTCAGGGTTGTACTACTGGAGGTATGAGATCTGGGGTTCAAACGTGTTTGAACTGTGAAGATTTACATGTGACCCAAAGCCAGCTGGTGACCTGTGGATGGAGACATCTAAATCGGAGGATCAATCAGAAACAGGGAGGTCCATCTGCAGGCAAGAATCTACCAGTACAGAAGGCTGACGCAGAACCAGTGAGGGAGCCACCACATACATATGGAGTGAGTACCAAACACCATCTCTAGTACTCACTTAAGAGCCCCCCCCCCTACAGCTTTACAATCTTCCATACAATTTCTGTACAATCAAATTTTGTTCTACCAAAACCATGTAATATGAGGGCCTTTCTCTAATCCTTCCAATCACTATGATATTCTCATCATAGGAGGACCCGCACTACATAAGCAGTGATATATACCTTTCCAATCACATTATGATTCATCAGGAGAGGACCCATCCCTACTACAGTGATATAACCTTCCAATGACTATAGTATTCCTATCAGGAGGGCCCTATACTACACAGTTGTTGGTAAAAATCTACTGGAGGATTGTATGGATCGATCTTAAAAGAAGGTGTAATGGGGGGCGTAAACAAGTTATGTGCAACCCCTGTTTATATAAAAAACCCTACTTATTCTTGCCATGAAAAGCGCCAATACTATTGTTAACAGGGCCAGTGTGACCAGGCTTTGGGCTTGTGTTATGGCATCAATTTGAAACATGAAGCATTGACAGGAATTGGAATACAGTCGACTTAAGGGGTTTGAGAAACGGATGCCCCGAAGGGACATAGTATAGGGGGATCAGGAGCTGCCGGGCTTACGCCGCGTGGAACGAGGGGCGTGGAACGGGAGGTGTAGGGCGTAGGGGGGGTGGTGAGCGGTGGTGGGGGGGGAGTAAAGAAGGGTATTCGAGGGGGTTGGACAGGGGGGGGGGCGTTAACGCGGGAGTCTACTGGTAAGTGCCATGTGGTATTAATAAAAAGAAGGTCTTATTCGGATACATTTGACCTGACCTCAACTTCCTTGTAACCTGCATTTCACCTGTTTCATGTAAGTTTCCATTCCTATAAATTTATATAGGAGTGCAAATTCCACCTGAAACAAAAGAGTAAAACCCATCAACCCTGGCTCAGCAGGAAATGACAAGTCTCTGGCATTGCTCCAGACATGCAAACTGTTTTTGTTCCATTTGCAGGAGTAAAATCACAATGATTCATCCTCATAAGTACATTGTATTTCCCCTGAAAGCGTACGGCTCTTATGGATTCCAACCCCGAATAGAAGCTGAGCAGGATATTAATCCGGTATCACGGCTGAGCATCATTGAGAGATTTGGGGATTGTGACTGTTCTGAAAGTAATAAGTGTACCTTAGGCCGCGGGATTGGCTTTTGAGGTTTTTTGGACCCAAGTTTCTTCATTGCGTTATAATATTTCTTCTGTTCCTCCGTCATGAAGATATCTTGCCCGCCTAAGTGCAATATTCAGGAGAAGTAAATCATAATGCAGAAACGTGTACGCACGTACAGAGAAAATTATTCATGAATACATTTTTGGAGGAGGCTCGTCTACCTTTCGGGAACTATGTGCAGAAGTCATGAAAGTACTCCAGTGAAGAAAACGCATGGAACTGTTTTAATGGAGGATGTGAGTCTACATTACCAAATTATTTGTGACTTTTATTTATTTATTTTTATTTCCACACAAAGGGAAGGTATACATCACTAGCTGCATTAAGGCGTTTTTAGCTGAAGGTATATTCTTAGGAACTACAATGAGACATAGTGTGGCTGATGAAAGAGGTCTTTTAGAGAATTTACTGTATGTTCTGCACCATAAGACGCAATTTTGGTGTGCCTTTTTACATGTGTCTGCCTGCATTTGTGTGTCTATGTGCCTTTCTATATGTGTCTGTCTGCATATATGTATCTATGCAGGGCCGCCGTCAGAGGGGGACAGAGGGGACCGTCAGGCCGCCCTAGCTGCTTGGGCATGTAGGGGCCCCAGCCTCTACTCATTGTGTTTTCCCACACTGCCGGCAGCCACTGTGTACGATATGGCTGCCAGCAGTCCGGGAATAACTTACTTTAGGAGGAATATGGCGGGGGGGATTTTTCTGCTAGAACCCCCCACTCTTGTCGTGGGGGGCCCGGACACTTTTGCAGTACGGGCCCCATGGTTTCTGACGGCAGCCTTTCTACATGTGTCTATGTACATATATGTGTCTATGTGCCTTTCTACATGTTTCTGTCTGCATTTGTGTGTCTATGTGCCTTTCTACATGTGTCTATGTATATATTTGTGTATATGTGCCTTTCTACATGTGTCTGTCTGCATTTGTGTGTTTATGTGCCTTTCTATATGTGTCTGTCTGCATATATATATATGTCTATGTGCCTTTCTACATATGTCTATGTACATATATGTGTCTATGTGC
>CM070039.1:18668279-18681902 GCA_036250615.1 Ptychadena robeensis
CAGAAGATGAGTATTGCAGTTGTGTTTTTTTGGGATGGGATTTAACTAACACATTTCTCACAATGTAGACACAATATACAATCAAGGGTCCCCATCCAAAAGGGAATCTATTTAACAAAGTGATGCGCATGGATTTCCCTTCAATCCATGAACGCTCAAGCACAGCGTGGTGACGTCACCATGGTGTGCTCGAGCGGGTCATGGATGGAATGGGCATGGGTGTATGGGGACTTTAACAGTTAACAAAGGTTAACATGTGATACTTATCTTCTTTTTCTGCTGGTTGAAGTTATCAATGATCACACCAATGAAGAGGTTTAGGGTGAAAAAGGACCCAAATATAATAAAAATTACAAAGTATATATACATGTAGAGATTGTCTTCATATTTGGGTTGCTGATCTGTCTATGTTAAAAGAAAGAACAGCAGATTAGTATAAAGAAGTGGCACCCCTGAAGATACGGTACTGTAACTCTGCACAGGGGTGATCAGATGGGGCAATCAAAATGACACAGGTGGTCATCCCCCCTCTGAGTCTCCTGTGCCGTTTTAATTCCCCCCTCTGATCCCCCTGTGTCATTTTAAGTGATCCCCCCACAATGATACCCCAGTATCATAAGACATCCTGCCAAAAATTTGTAAGCAAAAATTTATATAAGTACTGTCTTATTTTCACGATATGTTGAGATGACAAGTATGCTAGCATTGCAGATCTGTAATGTATAAGAAAATCCAGAGCCTCAGTGAAGGAAAGACCAAGCTGAAAGAACAACTTCTCAATTGTACAGGGTGGGCCATTTATATGGATTCACCTTAATAAAATGGGAATGGTTGGTGATATAAACTTCCTGTTTGTGGCACATTAGTATATGTAAGGGGGGAAACTTTTAAAGATGGGTGGTGACCATGGTGGCCATTTCTAAGTCGGCCATTTTGATACCAACTTTTGTTTTTTCAATAGGAAGAGGGTCATGTGACACATTAAACTTATTGGGAATTTCACAATTAAAACAGCGGTGTGTTTGGTTTCAACATAACTTTATTCTTTCATGAGTTATTTACAAGTTTCTGTCCACTTATAAAATGCGTTCAATGTGCTGCCCATTGTGTTGGATCACCGCAGGAGAAATGCTAGCACAGGCTTCCAGTATCCTTAGTTTCAGGTGCTGCACATCTCATATCTTCACAGAATAGACAATTGCCTACAGATGACCCCAAAGATAAAAGTCTAAAAGGGTCAGATCGGGAGACCTTGGGGACCAATCTACTTTCCAGGAAACTGTTCATCTAGGAATGCTCAGACCTGACACCCATAATGTGGTGGTGCACCATCTTGCTGGAAAAACTCAGGAAACGTGCCAGCTTCAGTGGATAAAGAGGGAAACACATCATCATGTAGCAATTTCAAGGTCTACCAATCTGACCACCTTAGACCCGTGAAATATATATTGATCATTCCGGTCTAAGGGTTAACGATTGAGGAGTAAAGCTTCAGAGTGGACAGTGAAAAATCTGTGGACATTGATTTCCTCAGTTTCCATCTATTCGTCACCTACTTATATAATCTTCACAGCGTTATTGGTGGGTTCTTTAGCTTTCCATTTTTTTTTTATTAAATATGTTTTATGACCTTTCATTGGATGACTGACTAGGGCTTTTTCCCCACACCGTGCTTTGCTAGTGATGGCCGAACATCCGGCTAGGTCCGTTCACAGACCGGTGTCATGTGAGGACATCATCACAGGTTGGAATATCGACAAATAATCTTAATGTGAGTGGGGGGTGTGGGGGTTATGAGACACTGTTCAGGTACTTATAATAGAAAAGTAGCAATGCAAAACCTTACACCAACTAAGCCAAAGATTAATACTCACGCCTCTTGAGTCAACGGCTGCATACATGATAGGTGTCCATCCCTTGAATGTAGCCTTCAAGAAAGCAGATGCATGTAGAAGAGAATAAAAAATATTATGGATTTAATTGAAACCAGAAAACACTCTCGAACACATACAGACATGAGGGCTTTGTGCACACTTGTAATACTTGTTGCTTGAAACATTAAGTATGCTACACACAACTTTTATTCTCTGAAGAAAAGAATTGGTAGATGATGAACAGGCGTGCACACCCCGCCATGTTGTCTCTTATAAGAGAATGTACATAAGTGGTTATTGGCTAATTTTTCATTAATCAATAAGCAATCGTGGAGAATCAAATTGTACCATTCAGTATGTATGAAGCTGGCCATCGAGTGTTCACCAATCGATGCATATTTAAAGCGTGCGATTGACCGAAATGACAAGAAACCCCATTAAAAATGTATCATGTCTGTAATTTTTAGTCAATATATCAAAAACCGAAGGACGTTATTGGAGACTTTAAGGTCTGCCCATGCAGGCCTGATCCCACTTCCATCATTTCCCATCCAATTTTTTGTGTACCTGATCTTTAGGTACGTCACTGATTGATCTGGCGCATAAATTGGCAATTAATCGTATCCCGAAAATGGCGCAATTATCATATATATAATGATATTCACTATAATTAGTGAATATAGTATATTATATTAGTTAATATATTAGTTAATATACAGGTTGATATACTGGAGAATTGGCCCAATGTCCCTGAAGCTTTTTTTTTTGGAAAGCTTTATATAAAGGAAGATTTTGATTAATTGGCGCCACATTGGTACTATGGGAAAGTGTTCTTGCAAGAGCAATAAGCTTAAGGGTGTAAACATAAAATAAATAAGCAGTGTGACGCAGTGCGATGTGTTTAGTGGAATATTTAATCAATATATACATTTTAAAGCTTCTGGGTATCACTTTCTTTTTTTATTTAATATTTATTTTATTTTTTATTTTTAAGTTTATATATTCTTTAACAAAACGTAAATGAAATACCTACCACTTGAAGTAAAGCTAGATATCCTGCTCCAACGTTATCAAAGTTCACTTTGACGTTTTTCCAGCGGGCATTTTTTGTGGCATTGCTGAGCTGCAAACAATCGCTGCGGTTGTTAACTTCAGTTATAGGGAACATGAGGCCGGTTGTAGTGTTAACACAATGATAATATTTTCCAGCAAACAAGTTCACACCCATAATGCTAAAAATTAGCCAGAATATAAGGCAGACCAGAAGCACGTTTATGATAGAAGGTATTGCTCCGATCAAAGCATTCACAACCACCTGAAATGATAAAGAAAGGTATAACCTTAAGACAATAGACTTAAAATGTTTCGATCCATGGCCAGCCTGTGGCAGACCCATTACAGTGTGGTGACGTCACCACACTGTGAGTAGTCGGCTACAGAACTGACGGCAATCCTGTGTGCTCCACTAATACAGGGATTCCCAGCAGATTGCAGCCAATCTAATAAGTAGAGGGGGAGGAGGAGACCATGTATCATATAGATGTTTCTAATTAAACATACAAGTGAATACTGAAGAGTATAAAGGATTCAGCAAAACCAGCATGGGCAAGTGAAAGGAAAAACTCCTTAATGATTTGAATTATTACATATAATGGAAGTTCGTAAAGCCCCCCATACTACCTTTAGATAATATCATACAATTTCCATTAGATGTCCAACAAACTATGTAGTGCTGGGTCCTTCCTGATGAATACTAAGTGATTGAAACAGTTTAGAAAGGTCCTCATATGTACATGGTTTTGGTAAAAGAAATAGTGCATTGGAGAAATTGTATGGTAAGGATTGTATATCAGGAACACACGGGTTGTCGATATTGGAGCTGTTTGTGTTAGCAGCGTGATTTTGTCATCACGTTGCTATCAGATATCGGAGGAGCTGGAGAGAAAGCTCTGCTGTGTCTCCAGCTCAGCCAATGCTTTGTATGGAGACCTAGCGGTCTCCATGCAAAGCAACGGACATAAACCGTGGTTTACAGTTATGACCGATATCCCTGTTTTCAAGCAGGATCCCACTCGAAAACAGGGATGGTCGCATATGATATGGGCCAGATAGATGGCCGTGAGCATGCACGGCGCTTGAAGTGGCCATCGATCTGGCCCATATCTACGAGGGTGTACCCAGTTTAATTTTTATGGGGGCCTTAACTCAAAGACTTTCTCACTCCCCAAGTGTCCTCCTAAACAAAATGGGTATTTTGCAGTTGCCTTTCTAAACATTCTTTCTAATCTTCTACAATGCAGGGTTATAATGCTACATTGCAGGAACAGGCCACCCACAGCCCATGGCACTTTTCAGGACAGGGAAGTTTCAGCCCCCTATTAACCTCCTTATCAAAATGAGCATTAAGGTCATAGAGTGCAGAGCTAGCCTACAAGGGTGCTTTGTTTTTGGCTCTACTTGGTACCTGAACAAATGTGATGCACAAATGGTACCTGGACCATCTCCGAGTGGAAATATGGAGGTCACTAATGTGTAGGTTTTATAGCTGGAAGACATTGTCACCTTTTTGCAGATTCTGGCTGGATAAGGGACCCTGACTATGAGGACCTGGATCATTACTTTATTAAGAGTTTCAGGTTTTAAGATGTTCAAAGCAACTTTAAAAAACTTCTGAAAACAACTGTTTCCAACAGAGAGTTTGAAATTTCACAACAAAAGGGCTGAAATAAGATGCTTCATAAATGCAGGAAAAATACATATAAAATGATTTAGTATGTAATGTAAACTTACCCTCATCCCTTCAAACCGTGACAAGGCCCTTAGGGGTCTCAGAGCTCGCAGTGTCCTAAGTGACTTTATTGCCCCTAATTCTGCGTACCCCAAAGCATTGGCTACAAGGCTAATCAAAGATATCTTTTAAAAGAAAAGAAATTACAATTACAATTGAGTCTAAACACCTGCAAACCTATTACATAATGTTATGTTAAAGTGAATAATAATAGAATTTTGTAATAATAATAGTAATAAAAGTATTCTTATAAATGAAGATGATTTACAATAAAACCTTCAATTTACACAAATAACACTAAATATATTTCAGGTTTTTCAAAACAAGGGTTCTATTGAAGGTAGTGGCAGGGAGACATAGCTTCCTGTCTTTTCCTGATTCCTGACACTTCTTTGTGATCGCTCTTCTGACGGGCATGAGAGGTGGATTGGCGGGGTGCCACCCGTTGCCACGACAGGAAAATGAATGGCATCACCACACACTAAAGTTTGAACAATGTGTTACTGTGCATTGCACTATTATGTTTGAAGCTCAAAACTGTACACACAGCGCTCTTTTATATGGGGTGGAGAGGAAACGCAAGTGACACCACCCCAGGGTCTTCCCTACATAAAAGACTAGGGGTATCGCGCAGGATGCCTTGGCCAAGCAATCAATGGCAACACCCAACAACCGTATGAAAGATATTTGGCAAAGGTAATTATTATAGCTAGCCTTAGCCAGCGTTTATCTGGCGCATGTACAAGCGCTTAGTAATCAAATAACATTGTTGGTCTTTACATTTTTATAAGCAGCAAGTTCCAATGTGGTTTAGGTATTTATGAATATAGTTTGAGTCCAATTTCAGCCTTTGTATCCTTTCCATTTTGAAGTGGCTTCTTACGTGACCAGTTCATTCTTTCATTATGGTTTAAACCCCAGATAGGTTACAGTTACTTTTGTTCTTGATGAAATACAGTTCCTGTTACAGGTGGTGGGGTTTACTAGATCTGTTGTATGTGGCACTATTCTGAAATTAATTTATTATTGCTTGCAGGGGCACATATACAGGGGGCCAACGGCCTAAGCATTTGTCTTTATATCTGGGTGAAGGATGGCACACAAAAAATTAGATCTGAAATTACTTGGCATCATCTTACATGGATGTTACATGGATGCTACACAAAGTTACAAGGACATAAATGTTGTAAAAAACAAATATTTATGTCCTTGTAACTTTTTGTGTATAAATGTGAGCTTCTAAAACCAGATTTGTATTAGCCTGAAAAAGGGATCTGCGATATCCCGAAAACTTGCTTCTCTAATGACTTCAGTTATCCAATAAAAGGTATCACTGGAACTCCAAACTCTCTATATTTATCGATGGCTAACACGGTGCAACACTCTTCTATTGCTATGTAATAAAGTAAAATATAAAAGTGTTCACCCTTTGTGTTTGATTTTATGCCATTGGACTGACCCACAATATAGCAACCATTGTATCTCTTGTCAGTCACATAAGTCAGAGTCACATAAAAAAAAGAGCAGTACGTACGTCTACAATCAAGAAATCCAACCAGCACCAGGCATTAGTGAAATAAGTGACAAATCCATAGGCCACCCATTTTAAAAGCATTTCTGCTATAAAGACATAGGTGAAAACTTTGTCAGTGTAGTCCAAGACGATCTTGATAGTCTTATGTTTCTCAATATTAATATCCTCAAATGCCTAAAAAAATTGAGGTTAAAAAAGTTAGTTGGGCTGCATTACAATACACTGTACAATTGTACATTAACAAAGGGAATATCAAGTAAATAAAATCTACCAGCTGGACAAGTTATGTCCACATGTTAAATCACTAAATAAATGTTGTTGAGCGAGGGGGGGTCTAGCAAAAAATCTCACACCCCCTTTCCCTCCCCTAACCGCCGGACCCCCCTAGCTGCTCGGCCCCTGACGGCAGCCCTGAGCATGACCATCCACCATGGCAGGGGTGTCAATCTCAAATACACTGTGGTCCAAGTATAAAAACATGGACAAAGTCACAGACAATTTTAATTACACTGTGGGTCATTTTTGGCCCATGGGCCAGACATTTACATCATGGAATACACTCTCACTGTATAGACAGAGATGGGGATACACATGAACTACAAATAAACTATAAAGTGTATACAGTGTGTAGTCCATGTATGCTCCAATCCCTGTGTGTTCAGTTGGTGTACTTTGCCATTCCCAGACCAATCCTGGTACCCCTTTCCCCAGCTCTGCCTCCCCTGCAACGCACCTACATGCTGTATTCACCATTCTCCTGTCCTCCAACTCTGGTAGTTTTGAACTAGTAATCCCAGCATACTCCGGGTAGCTGGCACTCATTTAGAATGTACTGCTGAGCAGTCAGGACATGCTCTACTCCCTGAATGAGAGCACAGAGCGGTGTTCATTGCACCTGGTAGAGGGGGCTGTCAGGAGCTGAATATTTGATTGGCGGGACAAAGGTTGACATGTCTCCACCATGGCACATCCCAAAGCAGTAATTTATTACTGTATCAAAGGTAATACAGGCTATAGAGCCAACACACCAGGAAAAAGCTTGTTCCCACTTAGACGATCACATTCATGTCTCAGGTAAGGGCAGAAAAATCGCGTTCGCACGCAATTCTGATCTCAGGGATCCCCAAATCTGATTGTGGAACTAAATGGAAACGATCAGCCACCATCACAGTGCACAATTTAAATGACGCTTGTGCCACGACTGATCGCCTAAGTGGGAACATAGCCTAAGCGTCGGAATTTTGAAAAGGTAAGTTATTTTCAGCTGTTTAAGGATCACATGCAAATTACTACTAATGTAAATCCTAATAAGTAGGTAGAACTACTTAATGGTTTCCAGCTATGTATTTTGCTGTTTGATGGAGTTCAGCAAAATACAATTTCTGTCCAATCTCTCTGACTTTATTCTAGCATGGGCACCCCATAGCCACAGGGGTGCTTTGAGTGGAGGGCTAGGAAGCAGTGGACAACTTCAATTTTTTTTCTCTGTACTGAAATGGTGTACTCTCCGTGCTCTTTTCCTGATTAATACTCACTCATATGTAATTCCTTAACTATTCCCCTTCATTTAAAAAAAACAAGAGTACAAGAGAGAATTAAACAAGTCTGATTAGGTTGGCGTAGTGAAACACTGAATGTGTTGTTCTCACCAAGGCCCCGCTGCTAAGAAGAATCATGAGGATTATAAATGATTCAAACCAGCTGTGCTCCACAATAAGGTAGCAGGTTTTCCTGAGGTTCCACCAGGTTTTTCCTCGCCCCTCTTCAATGTTGATCCGGCAGCATGTAAATTTCTCCACGCAGCCTGGGGACAGAAGAAAAGGAGCTGGCAAGTAATCAATTAACACTGCTAACAAGGGTTTTCCTGCCCCTATGAAGTCCACTGCCTGAATAGAGCAGCAGTTGCCGTAGATTTACCTTTGTAGAGTGTTGTTTTTTTTTATTATATAAAAATGCTTCCAGTTCTTACATCTGTTCTCTGAAAGTATGTTAACACAATGTCTCTAAAAATAATTCCAAAGCAATTGACCTCAGGGGTTAAATAAAGCTATTTATAACTCAAAAAAAGTTAAGCATAACAATCAAAGCAAGGAACTTGTACCAAATCTCCAAATTAGAAACTTAACATTTACTTCAGACACATTGAGGTGGTTAAGATGAACCCCATTTATTCTATTGTGTTTGGGCTGCACTGGAAATGGTACTGGGTGAATGGATATGATATATGATAAACAAAAAGAAGAGTTTTGGGGATGGAGATGGAGGGTCCTCATCTACACTAATAAATCTTTAGGACAAATACAGGCTTATTATTGAGATATAGGCATACTACCATAGGGTAATGGTTAGTATATAGCAGTGGTTCCTAAACTTTACCTGCAGGGCCCCCCTTTTCTAGACAGGAACAGGGCTTTTTTTCTGGGGGAACGCACTGGAACGGAGTTCCGCCACCTATTTTAAGCATGCATGGCCCCGAAATAAGGGCACTGGCTGCAGTTGGTTGAAGGTAGCCCGCGCGGGGCCCCCATGTGTGTTGTTTAGTGGGGGGAAATGTTGGCCATTCAGCACGGGTTACGGGCGCGCCACGGGCGGGGGATTTTTGTGCCTCCCCTCCCTCGCAATGTGCAGCGAGGGAGGGCGGACCTTCCATTGTTTAGGTGGTGGCCCTATGATGGGGCGTCTCCTCCCACGTCCATGCTGGAGAGATCTTTTCTTCAGTGGGATGGGGGTGGAGTTCTAGCCATCCTGAGGGAGGGGAGGTGGTGCGCCTGCCTGCGTGGCGGGCGCACTTGGCCCCGTGTTCCCGAAGGGGAGCTATTTATGGGCGGACACGAATAAAGGGGTGGTTTTAGGGGGCAGTCCTAAGGGTGGGTAGGGGCGGGGCCAGGGGAGGGGGGTGAGTTCACCACCTTTTCTCTGAGAAAAAAAGCCCTGGGCAGGAATATTATCAGCCCCCCCCCCGATCAAACTACATATTTTTAGCTTGAGAGTCATTCACACATAGTCATGTTTGTGTTGCAGTATGTGTACATAGTACTTGTGTAACATGGGGGGGGGCTAGTTGGGGAAAGCATCGGTGTACAGGGACATAAAGATACACTGTCACCCCCCTTGCCAGAGTGTCTCTTACCTCGACACTCCAGGGTGGTGTTCCTCCATGTTCCACTTCAGCCAGCATGGAGAGTCCAGCCTGCATGCCAAACACCCTAGGGGCGTGCGCTCGAGCTCACCTGAACTTGTAAATGTGTAATTAGGGAGGAGACTTCCCCTTCCATGGTGTGGACTTGATCAGCACTGACTATTAAGTGATGACCTTCCCTGTGGCCAGTGCTGTTTATTTCAGACTTGCTTATGTGGAACTAGATCTCCTGACTGATCACGTGTAAGTGTCCGAACCCTGCCTGTTATCCATTCACCCGACTTCTCCGATCCCGACCGGTCTGTACTACGAGTCCGGTACGCCTGCCGCCTGCCCCGACCCTGCTCGTCTAATCGTTTCTGACCTGTGCCTCCGGCCCTGACTTCTGCTTGCCGAAAAATAAGGGCACTGGACTGCAGTTGGTTGAAGGTAGCCCCCCGCGCGGGCCCACCCCCATGTGTTGTTTAGTGGGGGAAATGTGGCCTATCGCACGGTTCGGCGCGCCAACGGGCGGGGATTTTTTGCTCCCCTCCCTCGCAATGTGCAGCAGGGAGGGCGGCCCTCCCATTGTTTATGGGTGGTGGCCCTAATGATGGGGTCTCCTCCCCCTCCATGCTGAGAGATCTTTCCCCCCTTCATGTGGACTGGGGGTGGATTCTAGCCATCCCTGCGGGAGGGGAGGTGGTGCGCCTGCCCGCGCTGGCGGGCGCACTTGCCCCCGTTTCCCCGATGGAGCTATTATGGAGCGGGACACCCGACATAAAGGGGTGTTTTAGGGGGCAGCTCCTAAGGGTGGTAGGGGCGTGGCCAGGGGAGGGGGGTGAGTTCCACACACCTTTTTCTGAGAAAAAAAAGCCGCTGGGCAGGAATATTATCAAGCCCCCCCCCTATAAAAACTACATATTGTTTTAGATTGAGAGTCAGTTCACAATAGTCATGTTTGAGTTGCAGTATGTGTACTAGTACTTGTGAAACATGGGGGGGGGGGGCTAGTTGGGAAGCACTGGTGTACAGGGACATAAAGATAACACTGTCACCCCTCTGCCCAGAGTGTCCCTTACCTCGCACTCCAGGGCTGGTGTTCCTCCATGTTCCACTTCCAGCCCAGCATGAGAGTCCAGCTACTGCCATGCCAAACCCTAGGGGCGTGCGCTCGAGCTCACCTGAGACTTTAAATGTGTAATTAGGGAGGGACTTCCCCTTCCCTGGGTGTGGACTTGATCAGCAATGACTTTTAAGGGATGACCTTCCCTGTGGCAGTTTGCTGTCTTATTCAGCTGTTTATGTGCGAACTATATCTCCTGTACTGACCACCGTGTACCGAACCCGACTGTTATCCAATTATCCCGACTTCTCCGACTACCGACCCGGTTTGTCTACGATTCCGGTACGCCTGCGCCTGCCCGCCCTGCTCGTCTAATAGTTTCTGATCCTGTGCCTCAGCCCTGACTTCTGCTTGACCTGACCATCCTATTCTGCCTGAACCCTACTCCGTACTTCGCACCCAAGATTCAAGCCTCTAAGGGGAGCTATCCCTCCTCCGATCCTCCAGGTGAGCTGGTGGGTAACGTGGGGGTAGCGGAACCTGTGTGTTCAGTGCGAGAAAGTCCACAGGGCCCCTCAAGGGCCCTGCCATCTCCCGCTAGGGGGGCTCTGGGGAAAACCCTCCACACGCTAGACTCCTGCACCCCGCGGAACCCGAGCCAGAGAACGGCTCCCAGAGGCGATCCCAGAATTGACATGCTGTGCCAGCAGATGGAAAAGATAGAAATGCGATCTCCTTCCAAGACAACGATAATGGCAGCTCAGCAACACAGCCACCTGTTCCAGCCCCTGCAACTGCTCCTCGTCAAAAGGAACCAAAGATCGCCCTTCCAGAGAAGTTTTCGGGAAAGAGAGAACATTTCCGCCAGTTCAAACGCAGCATGCAACCTGCACTCTCCCTGCTACCTCTCTTTACCCCACAACCAGTCCAAGGTCGGTACTATCATTACTCTGCTGCAAGGTGAGGCGCAGTGTGGGCCTTCCAGCTATGGAGCAAGCGGATCCCTGCTTGAATTCTCCCTCGTTGTTCTTCGATAAGCTAGCGGAGATCTATGATGACACCAACAAAGCGAGAACGCCGAAGCAGCTATCATGTCGCTAAAGCAGGACGCAGACCGTGGAGGACTATATTAGTGAGTTCAGACTCTGGCCCCCGACAACCAAATGGGGACACCCGGCCCTCAAATATGCCTTCAAGCAGGGGTTATCTGAAGCTTTGAAAGATGAGCTCGCAAGGGTCGATGTGCCTGATACCCTAAGGGTCTCATGACTCTCGCCACCAAGTTGGACCGACGTCTACGAGAGTGGCGGCGCCCAGAGGTTTGTTCCTCCTGGGCTGTCCCTCTACCATCCTCCAGACCAGTCAGAGCCACTCCACGATGGCTCCCTCATTCTCCACACCCCTCGAACTACCACCACCCGACCCATGCAACTCGGGTTACCAGGGGCAACCTGACTCCCGCTGAAAGACAGAGGCGCTTAACGGGACAACTCTCCTGTATGTGGAAGAGAGCGGTCACTTCCTGAGGGACTGTCCATCAAAGCTCCAGGTAAACTTGCTACCACTATGAACCCCGTGCTCCGTACCCTACCCCTGCAACTACTTACCTTTCTCTCCCCATCTCCCTCCAGGGCCCCGGGTTCCGAAGGACCTTTCAGCCATCGTTGATTCCGGAGCCTGTACCTGTCTGCTAGATTCCGCCCTCGCTACACAATCGCTCCAGTACCCCTGGACATATCCCTTGCAGATGGCTCACCACTTAAAACCGGACCTATTATTTTTGAAACCCGCCCAATCCTCACTAGCACCCCAACGGCACCTCCGAAATACTGAAGTTCGCCCTGTCCGATCACCCATCTTCCCCGTGATCCTGGCCTCCCCTGGTTGAAGCCCACAACCCGTCCATCAACTGGGGAAGTGGTAATTCAACTTCAAATCATTGTACTGTAAATCCTCCTGCCTGGCCCCAACGGCCGTTCAAGTGTTGTCCGCAGATGAACTCTCTTCCTCCCCCAGAGCATACCAGGACTATGCTGACGTTTTGACAGAGGGGGCAGAAACGCCTTCCCCCTCATCGTCTATCGATTGTCCCATTGACCTCTTGTCAGGAGGAGGAGCGGAGATTCCATATGGAAGGATTTTCCCTCTCTCCGGCCTGAACAGGGACTCTAAAAGAGTTATCTAGAGACAAACCAACAAGGGATTTATTCGTCATTCCACCTCTCCTGCGGGGCCGGCATGTTTTTCGTGACCAATAAAGACGGAACACCCGACAATCATTGGACTATTCGGGACTTGAATCGGATCACGTTAAAAAACCTATACCCCTTGCCTCTCGTTTCCGATCTTTTACAGAAACTGTACATGCAAAGGTTTCAACCAAGCTTGATCTAAGAGGGGCGTATAACCTGATTCGTATAAGACAAGGTGACGAATGGAAGACGGCCTTCCGTACAAAATACGGCCACTTTGATACACCGTGATGCCGTTTGGGCTCTGTAACGCCCCCGCAACCTTTCAGGCATTCATTATGGGTTGTATATCTGACGACATACTGGTCTTCTCCCAAACTTGGACTCACATCGTGTCCACGTGCGTAGGGTTCTGACCGTTTTGTACACTCGCTCTACGCAAAGGCTTCAAAATGTGAATGGAAAAGACGGAGATCACGTTCCTTGGCCTAGTCTCACTCCCACGGAGTGCCATGGATCCACCAGAGGTGAAGCCGTAAGAGATTGGCCTACCCCCACAAACAAGAAAGCCGTCCAACGTTTCCTTGGCTTCTCGAACCTACCGTCGCTTCGGAAGGGGTTCTCAAAAAAAAGACACCCACCGAACAAGGTACGACGTGGGGGATCGGAACTCCTCGCCATCAAGACAGCCCTCGAAGAATGGCGCTACACTTTAAGGGAGCCCCTGGCCATTCACGGTGTATACGAACCAAGAATCTTGAATACCTCAAGACGGCAAAGAACTCAACCCACGTCAGAGCCGTTGGAGGTTTCTTCTCCCGTTTTGACTTTAACGTCACATTTCGGCCAGGAAACAAAACGTTAAGGCTGATGCTCTCTCCCGGCTATACCCAGACTCCATACACACCGAGCAGCCAGAGTCGGTGCTCCCTCCACGATGTTTTCTGTTGCTCCCAAACCTCCACAGCCTTCTCAAGGTACCGGCTTCCGTGTATCCCCCTCCGGGAACAACACGCTGGGTGACCACCTCTGACACGACGGTGTGTTATCC
>CM070039.1:18681927-18702136 GCA_036250615.1 Ptychadena robeensis
AATCGCATTGCGATTATATAATCGCGATCCCATTCATTGCAATGGATCGCAATGATAAAAGCGCAATAAATTGCGATCGCGTCAGATATCCGATGATATATTCGCGAATATTCGCGAAATGGCGAAATAGCGATATTCGAGCTAAATATTCGAAAATCTAATATTCGAGCTCAACACTACTTAACAACACTTCTGTTTTTTGGTTTTAAAAACACTATAATATTTGATTAAATTCTATGCATTTAGGAATGGGTCTAATGTCCTTTTGGCACTGTTCCCACTGGTGCTCGTGATTTTCAATTGCCTGCGGAATCGCCTACACTATTTTAAATGGGCTAGTGCCCATTCAAGATAAGATCGCGCACAGTTGTGATTGGGACCACATTCTGATCACCGGCGGTTGCAATTATTTTCCTCTTATGGCGCCCATAGACATGAATGGAGGTGATTTGCGATCGTGTGTGGAGGCAATCAAAAATCACGGGCATCTATTTTCTATGGAGGCAATTTTTTTTATATTGGGGGTGTGTTTTTTTGTTTTCTTTAAATCGCAGGTGACAATCGCCTGTTGATCGCCCGCCGGTGATTCTGCTGGCAATTGAAAATCGCGAGCCCAGGGGATTCATTGTCTAAGTGGGAACATGGCCTTAGTTTAAGTGAAAAAATATGTTAATGTTAATATGTGTCATGCTGTGAGACATTATGGACAATTCTATGCTTCCAACTGTTGGAGAGCAGTTTGGGCGCATAAAGCGATGGTTGGGTGTGCTGTGAGTTTGGTATGATCCTTATCTCACAAATACACTTTTGAATAAATAACCAAAAGCGCCTGTGCAAAAGCGCCAAGCAAATTTATTGCTAATGGAAAATAAAAAGCATTGACGAGTTTTGTGTTGCAACGGCCACTTTTTCAGGATGGTAGGATATTAGCCTTTTTTTCATCTGGGTAATCCCAACCAAAGACATGTACCCAAAGTGGGGAAACAGATGGTACAACCGTTTCATCACCCCCCGGTAACCCAGAGGCAGAGGAGTGTGAAAATAGAAACGATGTTAAAGATATTCACTATAAGTCCAACACAGGGGTTTTATACCTCTTGTGTCAACAGCCGAAATTTTCATATTATACCTCGCAAAAAATACTCGGCTGACTATTGTTACACTCCCATCCTCTTAAACAGATTATTTAATCTTTTTTCTACCTATTCATTCATCTGTCCAAACATCCTTTGAGCAACAACTCAAGGATAGGACAACCTCTCTCCGGTTCATAGAAGAGCTGAAGCTTTTTTACCTATGGATTTAGACTCAGAAATATAAAGCAATAGCAGAAACATTGGCATTGGTAAGGGCTTGTTTCCATTTATGCGATTTGCCGCAATTGTGTCCGCGCAGCTGCCGCCCCTCCGACCGCATCCATAGGCAAACCATCAGCCAGGCTCCATTGGTGCGGCTGAGTGTGGATGCGGTGCGGATGTGGATGAGGTGCGGTTCCGAACGCTAGCTACAGCGTTCTCTTGCGGAAACCGCAACCGACCGCATCTTTTCACATGGGGGCTGCCCAGAGTCTTCATCCGAACGCACGGACGTACGTGTGCATCCGCATGAAAACAGCTTGGGGTGCCGACGGGAGCGGCTGCAGCCGCGCGGATACAGCCGCAGCAAATCGCACCGGTGGTAACAAGCCCTAAGGAAACAAAATACTTACATACCATACCATACTTACAAACGATATGCTTGTTTAACTGGTGGGATTTAACATATGCAACCTTGGCACCTGGGACTTCAACCAGACATCTTTAGTGCAAATTGCAATGCAGAGATCTGACCAAATGGGCTGGATAATAAACTCTATTTCCGATTTTAGATAACAAAACTCAGAAATATAAAGCAATAGCAGAAAACATTGGCATTGGGAAGAAAACAAAACATACCATCTGTGAAACATGGCTCTGGATCAAATGTCTCCTCATAGTCATAACCCAGGTAATCAAGTTCTCCTTCCATTCCCGGTGGTCTGATGTCTATCGTGCTGCCTTCTGAGGAGCTGGAAAGTTTTACCTTCTGCAAAGAAGTCAAACAGTGGAATACAGTTACTTACAAGGAGAGATCATTCTTTAAGCACCCGCTAACACCATGGTGCTAGAGCAACGAGTCACTCAGATCAACCAATCACATATCAGTTTTCAATTAAATGAAATAATCAATTAAAACTGACATTTGATTGCTTGCAGCAATTTTCCTACTGATAATGTATTAATTCATAAAGGTGGTTCCTGGTGCTATTTTGGAAAAGCATCTAATGTGGGAAAAATAAAAATTGAAAGCTGCCAATTGTAAAGTACAGCAGATACAGAAGAATTAAAGCAAAGCTGAATCTAGATACCTGGATTTCAAAGAATCATTTTTAAATACCAGTTTGGCCACTCAGATGTTTGTTAACAGTTGTCATGACTGTCCACAGTCTGCACTCTAAATACATACTATGTTAAACAAACACAGTACTGATTATATGTTTTCTCATATACACTGATGTGGGTCAGTATATCTGACATATTGAATTTCCAAGTGATTTTCAAGACAGTATACTAATAAAATCCAGTCTTACCGATGGACAATGCAGCTTTGTTCTTACACTCACCGGATCATATTGTACTTCCATATTGGATCTTTCTTACTTCTTTTTATATTCACCACATTACTCCAGGAACCACCATGAATACTTTATCCCAACACAACTACATCAGATCCCTCTCCGCAACTGGAAAACTAATTGGTGACTTCCTAGTTTAGAGGACATAGAGAAGTCAGTGGAAGGTTTCTACTGCTTTCATATTCCTAAAATATCACTTAATATTCAATGTTGTATGTATATTTAATGACCTGCCGGAATTAGTCAGTGTCAAAGTTTCTTCTTATGGGGAGCAACATTTCAAACCTCCAAAATATTCATGGGAAATAAAATGCATCATTGATTTGGATAACTATGGTCTAGTTCCCTTGCATTTTGGGGGAAATGTAACTTAATTGATTATGGCCCCCACATCTATTAATACCTATTAATTTCCTTGCCTCACGTAACACTCAGATCTCTAGCAGGAGTACAGAGGTATTTTGTGACAAAGTGAGAGATTATAACATACTTAGGGCTCCCACCCTACCAGCATGAAAAAAATGATGGGTGCCCATGCAGACAAATTTAAAGAACAAAAATTTCATATCAGTAGAAAGGAAATAATCCCATACTTATCCATACCTTTAGGCAATAACTACTTCTTGGAGTAACTGGACTTTTCACATGGGCCAATAGACCTATCTTTTAGGAAGGGAGCAGTGTAGACAGTAGATGGCAACCTTAGATAATGTTTGAGCAAAATGTTTGTAATTCAGGATGAGGAAGTAAATGAAGGCCTACACTGTGATGTCTGGGCAAGACTCACACAGAGACTTACACCACGCTGTCAGCAGTGCCCCTTCTCCCCCTGTGCCCTCTGCTCGAACAACGGGAGCAAGGGGCATGAAACCCAGATACTCATTCAGAAACTCACTCTGGGCTGTCAGAAGCCCCCCCCCCCCCCAGTAAATATACAGCCTGTTCGATAAGATTGTACAAAGGGGAAGAACTGCTTATAGCCCAGAGTGAGTCTCTGTTTCTCCAGGCTATCAGCAGCCCCCTCCTGTGTACTCTGTGCAAACATGCTGTAAATTCACTCTATAGGACACACATATGTAATTCCCTGATTTTGGAGGAGAAAAAGTGTGTCTTATAAAGCCAAAAATATGTGATCAATATAACTGTATATCTCTGACCTCTGATCCTACAATATCACAGACACAAAGGTATTTTATGTGTTAGGCTGAGGCCCCACTAGGATAGTCTTGGAGAGACCAAACCTTCCCCATTGTCTCCAATGGGTCAGTCTGCACAGGAGCGGTGTGATTGTGGCGCAGCTGCAGAAAAAGTGCAATTTACTGCTGCAACCACGTCCAAAATGCCCAGCCGAAATGCTTCCAGAAAGTATATTAGTTAACGATTTTCCTGTGGCCTTCAGCCTTCATTTATAAGGGGTGTCAAGTTTTTATATAATCAGATTTCAGGATGTTGTTCCTGATCCCAGAGCAGCAAAATAACAGATGTTCCCAGTAGGTACTCCCAGTAAATACAAACTCTTTAGAATTATAGGCACAAACAATATAAAGACAGACAGAAGTTACCTGATATTCTATTAAATACAAGCAAACCAAGTATGATATCGGCATTATATGCAATTAGGGCCCATGCATAATGTTTCAAAGGCAATGGCATAACTTAAAACATATTTCTTTAATTAAATTCTGCCGTCAATGTAATTATCTGTACGTTTTGTATTATAGAAAAAAATTGAAAGGCTACATACTTATTGAAAATGATGCATGTACCCTTTTGCATTTTTACTTTGCAGTTTAAATTGTTAACCCTGTTAGGTTAGTCTTCCTGCAGAACATGGCATGCACATCATTTATTAGGGTGGCGTCAGTAACCACCGAGTACATGCAGCTTTTATATAGCAACATCAACCTGAGAGTTGATGAAACGTATGACCAGTTAAAGCAACATGCTGATCTTGTACATTTCAGCACCATGGAGCGTGGCAACTGCCCACCCTGTTTTGTGAACACCCGAGAACTTGCTGTATTCGCAGTACAGGGCAGGTTTGCCAGTCTTGCATGATCATGCTGCAGAATTCTCATTGTGTAGCAATGGATGAGAAGGCCCATAGCAGAGTTGCATGCAGACTCATAGTCATTGGTAGCATAACCATATAGATTACTTGAGGAGACACGTTGCTGTGTCTTGTTAAAAAAAACACCAGAGCTGTATTCTTGACTCCTCCAACTTGTTTTACCCCTGTGAGAAGTAAGAAGGGGAAGCAATAAAGGTAAACAATATGCAATCTTTCCATGTGTAGCATGTGCCTGGATTTAAAAGCAAAGAATGAATTACTGCAGTCATAATTATTGTTATTTTATGAAGACCAAAAAAACACAAACTGTTATAAACTGCTGTACTCATGAACCAAATGCTATGCACTCTTTAATTTGGAATTCCACAAAGCTGCAATTTGAATCAGGGTCAGTGCCAGAAAATATTAAATAAATAGGCACGATTTCATTCACGTGACTTACAGTAGGCAGAAACTTACTGGAAGTGACAAAAGCCGTAAAGGCAGTTATGGAGTATCACTTCTGCATTCCAAGAGCCATGAGTTATGTTATAGAGTGTCACTTCTGTAGGCTTGCAGGGAGCCAGATTGCAGACCCCTGCTCTAGATGATCATAGAGGTTCCTTAAGTCATAGAGGAGTCAATGAGACACTGAAATGTACTGAAATTATATGCAGACTGAAACTGAGCCAACAGCCGGTGTTGTTCTTGATTGGTTCAGTTTTAGTCTGTATATAGTTTTCATGCTGATATTATAATTTCTGCATCTCATTGGCCATCTCTTTTAAGCAGCAATAGTTGTTCTTCTCATTGCATGGTGTTGGAACAACATCACAAGGCAAGGACAACAGTATGGGATAGGTGCAGCCTCTATACTTTTTACTCAAATAAGTAACAATATACATTATGAAGGTTGTATGGGTCAATGCAACTATGACGTTTTGTGTATGACCATTATAATTTGATTCAATTATTAAAACTAACTCATTCATATTGGTGATGGTTGTGAGTGAGTGTTTGGGGGGTCAAGGTTGATCTACTCTGGGTGCTAAGGTTTGCTTTTAAAAAGACTTAGATTTGGTGAGTGAGCAACATTTTAAAAGAAAAAAAAAGCTTGTGTAGGTTTGGTCAAGTTATGAAGAAATCATACTTTACAAAAAAGATTACAGTCTTTGTAGAGATTAGGCGAAAGCAATTTTAAAAACATATATAAATACAACAATCTTGTTTAAAACTTTCCATTGTAATACTTCTGAATTTCATGATAATTTTGGAAGGCTTCCATCGGCTTTTAGTGAAAAATATCACCCAGAATTGAAGGGTCCAAATCAAACTTAACTTAAACCATACAAATTATTTTAGAAATTCTCAGTTCAATTCAGGTTCTTTCATCAAAGGTTAAAAATAAGGGAACAGCTGAAACCATAATTCTGCAATCTGTCTTTGTGACCAGAAGCTTCCAAAATTGTTAAAATAAATTACACAAAGTTTATGACCATCATAATAGAATGTGTTTAAGGTGCACAAGTGTTAATTACTAATATGAAAACATGAAATCCTGCTAATTACTTCATTACTCTAAGGAGAACAGTAAAGAAAGTGCCATTTCTCCTGGCTTAACAGTATAGCTCCTATGTTCCTGTCTCTGGATGGACTAGGGTCAAAGTGGTGCGCATCGATTCACCGTTCAAAAGACAAACGCTCAAGTTTAGCAGTCACATGCATTTGGAACTTTGCTGGGAGGCCGAGCCTACATCTCATTGTTAATGTAATATTTATAGAGTAGTTATACATGGTAAGTATCTAAAAACATTTGATTCTTGCTTAAATGACGAATAATATGGAAACAGATTACTACGGACTATGCAGCAAACTTCATATTAAGTCTCACCTCTTTACTTTCTTCAGGGTCAGATTCGCTGCTAAAATCTTCAGTGTTTGGATGTTCAAAGTCCGACTCTCCAGCCGCAATAGGCACTGCTACGGTAAGGCACTGTTGGTTTCTAATAGCCATACAGTCCTTCTCATCCCCTCCATACTTCTCCACGCTGCTGCCTATCCCACTCGTTGTCCCACTAACTTCTTGACAGTAATCTTTTACTTTAATGTTGTGCACCATGATATTGCTGTAAACTCCATTATCGCGTCTAATTCTCAGCTCATCCAGTTGTTTGGTATCGTCCGCATCCTTTTTAGCTCTTAAAAACAATTTCTGGAAAAAATCTTGTAGGCATTTCTTAATGTAAGACACCCCCTTCTGTATCCTGCCCACTGCAATCTGCAGGTTGTTCATTTCCCCATCATCGTCCGTAGCTGAAAGATTGTCAGAGCTGAAAGAGCTTAGGAGTAAGGCCAAGAACAAATTCAGCACCTAGAAATCAAACAAAAAAGGTGTTTTACATGTACAATATAAAGAACATAAACAAATAGAAACATTTTGCTTTGGGTAAAGTAGGAAAAGCTTAAAAGCTGGTATTTTTTATATGACCCATTTCCAGAGATTTCCCAAAGCTTCTTGTCCTGGAGAAGTATCATGGCTGAGAGCATATCTTAATACGATTTTACTGAAAAAGGTCTGTGGAAATATTCATCTGGAAATCCTGGAAAAGGTAAAGCGGACCTACCACCTGGTAGGTCACTCAGTAGTTTTAGCTGCAGCTCAGCCGATACTGCTGAGATACGCAATTGAAAATAAAAAAACGTTTTCTGACCACAGGAGGGGCGCTTTTTTCGAGTGTGCCCCTCCCACAGCCTTACGTAGCGCCGAGGCAGCCGCAATGGCATTAGGGACATCTGTCCCATATAGGAACTTGTCTGCCCGGTTTTGTGTCTTGCGAGAGAGGTGGGGCAGAAATGGCAGAAGCAGCTTCACTTCTCCAGGAACTAAGATGCTGGCATCAGAACTGAAGGTGAAGGTTTTTTTTGTGTGTGTGTCATCTTAACTGCTGACAGGTGAGTATTGTGTCTATTTAATGTATGAGTGTGTTTGTTAATTTTGTTTTAAAACTGCTTTAAGTTTCCATCACTTTTTGTATTGTTGGCAGTTGCCACCAGGACAAATAGCAGAAATCCAGTCTTAGTATTGTGGTTTAGCGATTGTCTTCATCGCTGCAGCATTTCCGGGTTGGCGGCACCGCCTCGATCGCGTCACGGTGACGCGGAAGGGGGCGGGGGGGGCGCCATAGACCTCCATGTTAATGGAGGAGCGCCGGCTTTCTCTCTCGCACAGCTGTTGTCAGTAATGACAACAGCTACGTGTAGAGCTCCGGCGGGAAGCCGGACACGAGAGGCAGTGTACTCTGTACCTGCCTCGATCGCCCGTATCGCGCCATTTACAACGCTAGGAAGGTTAGTATGGCAACTTAAGGTATTTTATAGGGACTAAGGGTAAATTTTAAGCTTCCCAGGCACCTAGACTGCAAAACGAGTGAAAAAAGTTTTCACTTTGCAAAGTGCTGAAGACGCTTTCAGATCTTCACAATTGAAGTCAATGGGGTCGTTTAATGACCAAACGACCCTCTGAACGCGTCAGAAGGCATTTAAAAAACGAACAGAAAACATACTGCTTGATTAACAACAGTCTGACCGCTGCGCAATGCCTTCTCCAGCACATTCCACAGATTCTTAATGGGGTTAGGGTCTGGACTCTGTGGTGGCCAATCCATGTGTGGATCATGCTCCCTGAACCTGCTCCTCTTTTTACAATTTGAGCCCGATGAATCCTGGCATTGTCATCTTGGAATATGCCCGTGCCATCAGGGAAGAAAAAATCCTTAGATGGAATAACCTGGTCATTCAGTATAGTTAGGTAGTCAGCTGACCTCATTCTTTGAGCACATACTGTTGCTGAACATAGACATGTACCTATTTGCTCAGTGAAATCCAGGTGGCGACTTTTATTTTGGCCAGGCAGTGTAGCACTATATTCAAGAAGTGACGATATTTGCAAGAAAATATTGCAATCAGAATAGCTATATTGCCTTATAATGCGGGTTCAGTTGTATGCTCTGGTTCTAATTCTAACGAGGAATATATGCTGTCCAAGGAAGACTCAAAAAAAGCTATAATAATATATTATTATAAACAATTTTAAGAATAACTTACCACAAGATTGCCAATCACCATCACTAACATAAACACTAATATGCACAAGGATTGGCCAGCGACCTCCATACAGTCCCACATAGTGTCGATCCACTCTCCACAAAGTACACGGAACACAATCAGGAAGGAATGGAAAAAATCATTCATGTGCCACCGTGGAAGCTCACAGTCCTCTGCGATCTTACAGACACATTCCTTGTAGTTTTTGCCAAACAGTTGCATGCCGACCACAGCAAAAATAAACACAATAATGGCCAACACTAAAGTAAGGTTTCCTAGAGCTCCCACAGAGTTACCGATGATTTTGATCAGCTTGTTGAGTGTAGGCCATGATTTTGCCAACTTGAAGACTCGGAGCTAGAATGATAAAATATAGTTTTGTTAAAGTTTTTCTTTTTGAAAAAAGTAGCTTAAAGTACAATTCCTTATGCCATGCAGTAGATTAAAAATTCATGTTCGCGTACAGAAATAAGAGAGACAAGCCCCCCAAAAATGTAAAGATGGAAATAGTGTCATTTATCTATCTCCGAAAATTATATAAGCATAAAAGTTAACCGCAACCTAAATCTGACATTTAGCCATTGAGCTCTGCCCTCATCCATGGTTAAATAATGATCCTCTTCTAAATTAAGTGTTGCCAAACAACATTCTACTTACTTTTAGTGATGATCGCAAATATTCGGATTCCGAATATTAATCGCGAATATCAGCAATTCGGAAATTCGCGAAGATGGTGAATATATTGCCGAATATTCGCAATTCCGGATATTCTGTATTTTTTTCCATTACACACGCCTCTCAATGCAAGTGGACAAATGGGAAGGCTGCAACAAGAGCTTAGCAACACTCCCTGCGACCATCAACAGTTTTTAAATACAATATTGGGGTGATGCGAATATTTGGAATATTGTGAAAATCGGTCCAAGATGATTTTCAACAGGCCCCTCAATGCAAGTTAAACATATATTCGCAAAATTTGCGAAAAAACTGCAGATTTTCACAATAAGAAGAATATTGCCGAATATGAATATTTTCCCAAAAATTTGCGGCATGCCGCGAATACGAATGTTGCCTATGCCACTCATCACTACTTACTTTGTGTATAACCAGACTAATCCCACCAGGAAAAACAAAATATATAAAAATAATAAATACATAAATTCAGGGGGAGGGTGAGTGTGATGATTAAGAAAGTTGGAATTTAGCTTGAACACTAAACCTGCTCACTTATACTTTACTTATCACCTAACCCCCCAAACTCTTAAGGCCCCCATACACTTTCCAAACTTACCATACAATTTCTGTACAATCAACTTTTGTTCTACCAAACCCTGTAATATGAGGAGCTTTCTAATCCTTCCAATCACTATGTATTCTATCAGATGGGCCATTATACTACATAGTTGTTGGTAGATCTAAAGGAAATTGTATGAAGTCATCTAAAGGTGTATGGCGTAGTGATGACCGCAAGGCAGACAGTTCGGCCCGTGAACAGTACTAGTGTTCAACCCGCCCTAAAGGTGTAAGGGGTAGTGATAGCCACTCAGCGGACAGTTCCCCCGCGAACAGTACTAGTGTTCGACCCGCCCTGTTCACCGGTGGAAAGAAGCTTTCTATTCTTCCTCTGGCTGGATCAGGAGCAGAAAGATCTGGCCAGTGGAAGAATTCTTTCACCTGAGACCAGGTAGAGAACCAGGTCTCTAGTGAAAGAAAATTGTCTTAAACCGGAAGTGACGTCTGGATATCGAAACTGGGAATGGTGGGGAATTTGAATCTTCCTGCGAACAGGTGGACATCTGACTTTTTTAAAAGACCGATCCGCCTTTAGGCATACGGATCTGGCAGAAGTTCGGCCATCACTAGTAAGGAGGCTTTACTTTAGCTGTTATCATCAATTGTACCCTATTACTGTCTCCTAATTTGTAACCTTATCTCTAAAAACTGTATAAATATCTGCTAAGTAACGTGCAGCTTCTCTGGTGACATGAAGCATTAATGAATCTTGCTGGGGACTACAGAAAACCTCCCGAAAACTGTAGTAGGCAGAGTTTGAAAAGTTTAATTTACCAGTCTAAAAGATCGCAGGACAGCGAATCCTCCTGTTGTTGAAAGCCCGAGTTCCATTAAACTAAGGCTCACAATAAACCCATCAAAGATGTTCCATCCTTCCTGAAAGTAATAGTACGGATGCAGTGCAATCAGCTTAAACAACATTTCGGCTGTAAATATTCCCGTAAAAACCTAGGAAGAAAAGGAACAATGTCATGTTGATAACTAACATACATTTTCATTCATAAAATAGAGGAATAATATTCTAGTTACAAATGATGTGTTTAGAAAGTTTTCAGGCATACCAGATTTCCAACAGATAGCACTTGAATAAAGTCCTTGGTCATGTGTGCATGCTCCATGGCCATGAAGATGGTGTTCAGCACAATGCAGATGGTGATAGCAAGGTCCACGAATGGATCCATCACAATAAGCTTCACTATGTCTTTAATTTTCAGCCACAGGTCGGAACAGTCCCAAATTAAAAAGCACTTGGCGAATTTGTACCAGCAAGGATGACATTTCTGTTGTCTTGATTCTTCTAATTCTGTCAAATCAAATAAACCTCTTCAAATGTCTGCTGTATCAACCATTTTCTTATACTGCAACATTAACATGTAATTAGAGTGCATTACATTTAACATGTTTGCTTGACATTTGTTAAAACTCAAGTTTTTGAAGTTTCTAGTTTCTAGTTGGAGAGATTTCTTGTCACTAGATAGCTGTCACTGCAACATATTTTTAGGATCTCTCGTCACTTTTTGGTTGGTCACCAACTATAAAATGTCAATTTACTCAGCAATAACAACAACCCTTTTGTACACTTTAATTGCCAGTTAGTGTCAGAATTGGTGTGCTCAAAGGCACAGAATTTTTTGGTTAAATTTAGAAAATTAAGCTCCACATCCCCAAAATTTGTATGCAAAAATGGATTCTATTTTTCTTTCTCCAATGCGACCATATAGAAAAAGGAAAACAGAAGAAATGGGTACCCTCTACCCTAGGGATATTTAGTGGAGCTCTATGAGTGAATCAATGTATAGTGTTGAGCTCGAATATTCGAATGCCGAATATTTTTCGCGAATATCGGCAATTCGAGAATTCGCCAATATCTCGAATATATATTTTCGCAATACATGGTCATACCGCGAATATTCGATTTTCCGAATATAGAATCGAATATTAGTAGAATTATTCGTGAAATATCACGAATTCGAATATTGACTATGCCGCTCATCACTATCAATGTATCATCAGTATATTGATTAACTCATAAAGTTCCACTAAACATCCCTAGGGTAGAGATGGTCGAATTAAAAAAATTTGACCATTTTGACGGTTTCGACTTATTTGCAAAGCCCCTGAGCATAGTATCATCACAAAACTTGCTGGAGATGTACAGAAGGGTTGGGGGTATACTCTTAACACAAATAGTTTTTTCACAAATTAGGTTCAAAGTCAAGTAAAAATTTCGGAAATCAGAATTTCAACTTTAACTTTGAATATGTATTTATGCAAAAACTACACATGCTAGAGCAAAACTTTTTTTCTCTCTACATCTCTAGCAATGGTGATGATACCGTAATAAGCTCACAAAGTTAACAAGTCAAAAAATTCGACCATCTCTAGGGTAGAGGGTACCCATTTCTTCTGTTTTCCTTTTTCTATATGGTCGCATTGGAGCAAGAAAAATTGAATCCATTTTTTGCATAGTGTCAGAATCTGCACCATAAATCTCTCTAGAACATCACTGTTATTACATACCTACCCCTAGGAACTTTGTATTCATCCTCTTTGCCCAAGTGATGTATCTTATTCAACCCACAAAGAGAAGGAGTTGGATGGAGGAACCCAAGAGGGCATCCGCAGTCAGAAGTATGTGATGATGAGCAGCATCCTATCTCCAACATATATGAACCTTGCTCTGATCAGGAAGGGGGGGGGGGGGGGTTACCAAGGCGAATTCTGCAGCACTTTTCTTTGCCCAGAGATTTTGATCCTGTTCTAGTTCATGAGATTAAATACTAATTGGCTGTGCCATGATGAGGCACAAACTCAAGATAAAACAACACCCTTCTCTATGATTGCATATATATCATGTATGTTTCAGCTTTAATGACACGTAAAGAGTTAATAGGAAAGTCTTACCTTCCATTGTGTTAGTTAAAATTGTAGCTATACTGAGAGCTCTTTGTCTGGCAGTTGGGTCTTCCAGCAAGTCCATGGAGATTTTGTATGAACTCGGTTTTCTTCTGATTACATCAGTCTCTGTGGTGGTGCCCTAAAAAATTGCAGACTACACTGTTACACTGTTAATATATAGAATATAATACAGCACAGATCATTATAAGCAGGCCTAGACTAGCCTGGAGATCAGTGGCTCTCAACCCATGGGTCAGGACTCTCAATGGTCGAAGGACCATTTCACAGAGGTTTTACAGCTGAAATGTGTTGACACCATCTTCATCAGAGTGAAGTGGGAAGTAAGGAGGGAGAGTATGGCTATGTTTTCTCATCCTTCGGACCCCCTCCGCTAAGCATATTGCTTGGAGGGAGGCCCAGATGGAACACGTTCACTTACCTGCTCAGCGGTTGCTGTGTTCTCACAGCCGTTCTGCCGATGCAGGGCTGAACGTAGTAGAATACGCATCCGCCTAGCAGCTAAAGTCTATGTGCTCTGTCGGGATCCCCGCAAAGCAATGCGCTTAGCAGAGGGGGTCCCGATGGATGTGGAAACCCCCCCTTACACCCCTCCCTCCTAACAGAGTAGGTGACACTTTGCAACGTTACTTCTGGGGTCACGGATCTAAAAAGGTTGAGAACCACTACTTTAGAGATGATGAACAGAGAAAAATATTGAGTTATCTACTAGGTAAAGTAGATCAATGTCCAAGAAAGTTGAGAAAAAGCCCCTTCATGCATTACTATGCATTCATTCTGACTAAAGTGAGCTAAATTAATTAATTAAAGGGAACTTGGCTGCTTGACAGCTGAGCTATATTACACAGTTGAGGACAATTCTGTCTGTGTACAATCATAATTTGTGTGTCGATACTTCCTAATTAGTTGCATGTTGTGATCCCTTATGAGTCAATTCAGACATGTGTTAACTGTGATCTGGTTTATGATAAAGGGATGCCACCTGCTATTTGCCAATCTGTTAAATAAGCCTTGTCGAAGTTTGCTCTGAACATCTGTAGAAGCCCTGCTTCTCTTGGCCTCTAGTGGTCTGGACCAGTTAGAGCATGAATGCACAATGATAGAGCGCCTTGCTAAGATGGGAGAAAACACCAAGGAGACATCTGTAGTAATTGTCCATGTGAACTACCTATCTGATTACATCTGATTATTTCAGATCCAGCATTCTTATATGCCTGGTAACCCCCCCCCAAAAAAATAACATCTGCTCCTGCTGAATAAGTGCTTGTTTCCATTATACGTCGGGACCCCTCCACTAAGCGTATACGCTTAGCAGGGGTCCCGACGTATCCCACAGACATTGCCTGCCGGCGGATGGTCTGTTTACACATCCGCGGGTGTAAAGGCTGAACGTACTTGACTACGTTCAGCCTTACACCGGCGGATCGGCTCGGCGCAATGAAGACAGAGTCTCCTCCGAGCAGGTAAGTCCATCTGTTACGTTGGGACCTCCCGCTAAGCGTGTACGCTTAGCGGAGGGGTCCCAACGCAATGGAAACAAAGCCTAAGGCCCTAAGATTCCAACTAGGCCTTTGAAAACATGCTGATAAATCAACCTCACTCTAAACTCTAAACCTTTGCTGAACTAAATAAAATTGCTACAGACATTAAAAACATGCTGTCAGTCAACATTTCTAACTTGAAAGGCTATTTGGTCACCCTCATAGACAGATTAAGGTTAAATTAACCGATAGCCCGCAGCAGCTTGGGAAACGACTGTGCACTCTGGCAGCCATGCAGGAAACAACTGCCTAGGTGCCTGCAGGTGGTCTTGACAAGGACCCCATGGAGGTCCTATCATGCAAAAGCCCAAATAACCGTCCAGCAGACGCCTAATGTTGCGTCCACCGGTCAGTTGCAGTTTATGTTCATTTACCTGGTTAAAAACCACCAATGTAAATGAGCCCTTAATGTACTTACTTACTTACTTACACTAATATTTTTACTGCATCTGCCACATTTAGGTTTCACCTCTTGGTATGAGATCAGGTCTGGGTACCTCTCCCAAACTTCCAATTCCCTGGCTGTGACGCCACCCTTGGCATTGACAATCTAGCAATGATGTAACCTACTGCTACAGTTTATATTAACCATAGGAATATCCATGCCCAAGTAGAAATGAATGAACAAATACATGCTGTGATGATGATGCTGTTGATATAGATTCTGTTATGATAATATGTGCATTTTGGTTTTTATAGAACACTTTGATCTCTGCAGGGTGAAACATGTCAGGTCTCAAATTGGTGCTTATTTTCTTATATATAAACTATCAATTATTTACATGTGGTGGGTGTTGTACCCCTTTTTATTTTAGTGATTGATTTGAGGACTATTTAGTATGATTTTTTTATTTAATTACGCGTAATAAAGATTGTAATTTTTTTATGAATGTTACTGATTAATCATGGTTATTCAAACCAAAAAAAGTGTATGTGCCTTATAAACTCATTACTATGATCATATCTTGTTTATAGTTCATTAGGGTGTGACACTTGAAGTTATTTAACACCAAGGTGGCCACCATCTACTATCTTATCACTTTGTCTACATAACTATATAGTAGAAATCTCCATCTGTAAGGGCACATATCACTATTAATGCAACCCTGGTCATTTTGCAGGATTTCCATTACATGGAGGGTTATCACATGTCATGTAAATCCTTGAAATCACCACCTCTACAATGAATTTCAAAGCCACTAAAGCAGTGGTGGCCAACTAAGTTGATATGGGGGGGGGGCACAAGTGCGGCCCTCAGCATCACTAAAGGGGCTCACATTTTCAACCTATACTGCTTATAACGGTTATAAGGCCCTATTCTCAGGTTATGTGCCGCAATATATATTATACAATCACCCCCTGTTCTTTGGTGAAACAGTGGGAGCAGAGGCCCTCACCAGTCTGATAATGCCCCACCAAAACCGGACGAGAACCTGTCAGTGGGGGATCAGCGGACCTGTGAGTTCCTATGGTCTATGCAATAACAGGAAGGTTTTGGTAGAGGACCGAGGGGGGTGCCACCAAAGGGCCGTAGGTTGGGCACTAAAGGATCAATTAAAGAAGTTTACACCCATCTTAATAATAAATTTTGATTCCTTCAGTCATTTGCAAACTTGTGAAAGGTTATATTTTCAACCCATGAAAGAATACATTTACTTTTAATGGAGCTTCTACTACATTGGCGACCTTCAATGTTTTTACCCGGAAGGACATCATATCGCTTTAAGGCAAAATACATTTCCAATGTCATGATTTCTGGAGTCTGTGTTGAAGATTTGACCATAAAGTATGGATTTGCCCTTTAACATTTGTGCAGTCATTGAGTTAATAGATGGCAGCGGGTCTTCCTTCTGTACTCTAAAGATGGCCATACAGGGGTTCGATTTAGGTTCCCAAATGATCGACAACAGCACATGTTCACAGTTTGGGCATCGATAGCTGACCACCTTGAGCGATCGACCAGATCAAAGAGAAATCGATGAAACAAACAGGGTTTCGACATTTCTGTACTTTCTGTTCGATTGCTGTTACTTTGGATGTGGAACCTGGATCCGCATCCAAAGTATTGAGCAGAACTTGATTCCCAAAGGTGGTACTCACTGCGAACGTTGTACGGTCGATCAACAATTTTGCGGGGAGAATCGCAAAGTGTATGGCTAGCTTAATAATCTCACGTGTAAGGGGGAAGAAGAGCTGGCATTTCCCCTTTAAGTTCGGTGTGTGGTATTGCTCTTCCTCGGGTTAAGTCTTGCAGTCATCTCTTTTGATGACTACGGCATCACATGGAGCCAAATATTTTATGATAACAAATACATTTGCATTAAAAGAAACCCCAAAAGATATTAATCTGAAGAATTTGCCACCAGGGAAGTTTAGAAATGGACTGACATAATATTGTATGAATTAAAATATTCTTTCTTTTCACTGTAACCTGTTTCCCCTAAAAAAAGGCATCCTCTGAAAATAAGGCACCCTGGCAGACAGGGGGGATCAGAGGGGGCAATCAAAATGACACAGAAGAATCAGAAGGGGTTACTAAAATGGTAATCACCCCTCTGAGTCTCCTGTGCCATTTTGATTCTCCCTTCTGATCCCCCATGTCATTTTAAGTGATCCCCCCACCCCAGTGTCGTATTCCTTTTCATGAAAAAATAAGACATCACCCGAAAATAAGACATAGGGCATCCTTGGGAGAAAAAACATTTTTTAAGACACTGTCTTATTTTCAGGGAAACAGAGTAGATCAAAACTGATTTAAGGAACAAAGTGACCCAATGTTATTATGTTTCCTAGGGCCCCGATTAATCCTAATCTGTCTCTGATTCTAAGCACTGCACCTTCAGCTCACATGACCTGGGCCTAGAGTTTTTTTTAACAAGTGAATTTATGCCGCCTTAATTGCCCCTGCCCTGACCTTATCTGCTAAACGCTAAGTCTATCATTAAATAGGATTTTTTTTATAAGCAATTTAATATTGTAATATCTGTCCTCTGTGCACCCCAGGCACCTACCCCTGCTAACCTTTCATTGTTCAGTCCAATGTAATAAGATATTATTGAAACCGGTGTTCAGGTTCACATCATGCATGTTTTCCTGCGGTGATCTCCCACACAACTTCGTCTTAGTACATTCGCCGGAACTCTAATCTTGAAAGATCTTCACTATTGTAAACCTGCCACAATTACCGGTACATCACTCATAATTGCGCTACGATTAAGTGGGTGGGTAATTTGGCAAAAGGGGATTGTAAAAGCACCTCTGAATGTCACTTCACTCCTTGCACTGTACATTCCCCAGTGGTTCTGCTAAAATGACAACACGCCTACACAAGAAACCTTAAAATAAGACACTTATGGGTAGTTTGACGTCCGTGTCACCTGAGAATTTATAACGGGCAACGTATGATTTTCCCAAACATTAAGAAAAGCAAATGACTTGCAAAACACATAAAAAAAACATAGCGATACCGTATTCAACTATTACATTAACAAACTATAGATCTGAAAGGAAATCACATACGTTCCATTCTATTGTCAGCTCATGCTGTCAGACGTTATATATGTCAAAACATTGTGTTTGATAGCAGTAAATAATAGTAAGCATTTCTCTGCAGAACAGATTTCAGGGGAGTTGGTATCTTTCTACACACTTATTGGTAAACCTAAATGAAAAATGCAGACAACATACATTTAATTGGTTTGTTTTTGAAAAAATCGCGGCATTTTTTAGGTGGACTTTATGAGTGAATTGCAAAGCCCCCAAACATGCTATCATCACGAAACTGTAGCTGGAGATGTAGAGAAGGGTTGTGGGAACATTTGAAAAAAAAAATGATTGCTCTAGCACATGTTGTTTTTGCATACATTAGGTTCAAAGTCAAGTCAAATTTTGTGCAAAAACTTTATATGCTATAACAATACTTTTTTCTTTACAATGTTCCCACATCCCTTCTCTACATCTTCAGCAATGTTAGTGATGATATCATGTTCAGGGGCTTTGTAATTAACTTACAAATCTGCTTAATTCAATAATTACACCTCAAAACAAAAGTATATTTGCTGTGTGGTTTTTTGCCTTAGTTGCTGCATTTCCCTCCCTAGTGTACTAAGTTCAAAGTCATTTCGACTTTAGAAATGAAGACTTGACTTTTAACTTAAATTATGCAAAAACTATTTGTGTTAGAGCAATACTTTCTTTTTTTTGTAATATAACCTCAACCCTTCTATACATCTCTAGAAAGTTTGGTGATGATACAAGGGCTTTGCAATGAATTCACAAATCCAACTGGTCAAATTTATTTTTAAAAATCGACCATTTCTATAGAGAACCTGCCACAACTGTAAACGGCAATTGTCCAGTGGATGAAAAATGTCACACTTGTCACTATAGGCGCAGTGATTGAAAGAAAAAAAATATTAAAACAGGGCTATCAAACTCAAATAGACAGCAGGCTAAAATGAAAAACTTTGATAAAGTCTTTCCTTATCATATGGAAATAAACTTTAGTTTTGCTTAAACACGATGTCACCAGTGATGTGAAGAGGGGGAGGGGAATCCCTGCACTACCATCCAGATTTGGCCCCAAGGTCGAAGTTTTACACCACTGCTTTAAAAGACGCATATGCTCTTACAATAAGTAAAATCATAGCATTACCTCTGGATAGAGTCCACCAGGAGCACCAGATCCGCTCACCAATGAGACCACTCCATTGCAGTCCACTGTACTGTGCATTTTACCATTAACGGACAGTAAAGGCTGAACCTTGGACGATCGGCTTGTCAAGCTTGCGTTGCTGTTACGTCGCTCTCCATGTGTGCACGGCAGAGACACAGAATCCTTTTCGTTATCTTCAAAAGTGCTATGTTCATCATCAGCGAAATCATTCTCCGACCCCACATCCCTAGTGGGGTCTCTGAAACTGAAAATGCTGACTCTGCTATTACGTCTAGGGCTAAACAGAGGGCCACGGACACTCAACTGTGACTGCAAAACAAATATATGATTAGAAGGTCACATATCAACATGATACTTATCATTCTTGTGACAATGATGGGTGTTCCTACTGGGGTGAATAATTCTCTATTGTGTCCTAATAATTGTTGTTTACACTGAAAGTGATAAAAACTTTTTCTTTAGACACCAGAAGATGAATAGAGTTTAAAAAAGTGATTCCTTCACATGCGGAGCAAAGAGAAATCATTTTTGTTATATGTTATCAAGTCCCCAGAAAATTATTTTACAGTTTTATTTTTCTTTCCAAACACCTTTATATAATGTATGGCAGTGATTCTCAACTTAGGGGTCGATTGACCATTTCAGAGAGGTCAACGAGTTCATTGAAAGCTAACAAGCAGCAACACTGATACTCAGAAAGGAGAGTAACACCCCTGCCTCCTAACTTTGGAGAGATGGAGTGTTAAGCTAGCCATACATGGTTCAATTGACATCAAATCGATCATCAATTCGATCGAAGTTTTCGATCATTAAAACGTATGTCGATTGTAATTGAATCGAAGTACACACCGCATTGAGTATGCAATCAAAGCCCAACTTCGATTCAATTTCATCGTTTTTAAACATAGAGTAATCATAAACAATTGTCACAGAGTGATCAAAAAGGGACCATTGATGTTCACAGAGTGATCAAAAAG
>CM070039.1:18717755-18729438 GCA_036250615.1 Ptychadena robeensis
GATCAGCTGTGGTGTGCAGCGTGATGACGTCATCACGCTGCATTCCCGTGCTGTAAGCATTGGCGGGCACCCTTTGCGTGCCGGCCATTACCTTTAATAAAGACGCCATCCTTCATTGAAGTTAATGGCATCGGCCGACATGTCCGAAGTTCTCTGGCCGGCCGGCTGTGGGGCGACAGGGATCTGTCACCCCATGTGGCACCCCCAATCGGCGGCCGATTTTGTCACCGACCGACAGACGTGACCGCGCACGCCCGTTGGTCAGTGGCAAAATCGTCCGCCGATTGGTGTGTGTATGGCAGGCTTTATTCCACAGTTGACCCCTGAACAGCTCAAGCCCAATCAGCGCAATTACACTCAGACAAAAGCCCCCCTGTGAGGCTGAATCCCCACATTTTGAATTTACAAACAAGATAATATAAGTGTACTTAATGACACTATTAATCTTTTTATCTTCCACAAGGGTCTGGAAAAGTGTTCATTTGGATTTGCTGAATCAAAACATATTTTGTTAGATGACTCCATGAGTAGAGATGGTCGAAAATTTTACGATTTCGACGATCTCGAGTTAATTGCAAAGCCTCTGAACATGGTATCATCACCAAACTTGCTAGAGATGTAGAGAAGGGTTGGGGTATACTACAAAGAAAAAAGTATGTCTTTTCGTTGTCGTTTTTGCACAAATTAAGTTCTAAGTCAAGTCAAAATTTCGAAAATCTGAATTTCGACTTCGATTTTGAACTTATTTTTGCAAAAACTGCATGTGCTAGAGCAAAACTTTTTTTCTCGAAAGTTCCCCCAACCCTTCTTTACATCTCCAGTAATCTTGGTGATGATACCATTTTCAGAGGCTTTGCAATCAGCTAACAAAGTTAGCAAGTCGAAAAATTTGACTCTCTCTATCCATGAGTTTAAACTTCCAAATGACCAAACTTACTTTCATCTTTTGCATATTCTTCAAGGCTTATATTGGGAGGTAACCCTGATGGTAGATGCAAACATTTATTCCGCAGGTGACCCATGAATAGCTGAAGCCCAATCAGCGCAAACACACTCAGACAAAAGACTGTGAGGATCATCACATCTGAAAGCTTCTTAACCGCTTGAATCAGGGCAGCCACAATGGTTTTCAGCCCTAGAAAATGAAATCAAATAAGTTATATGCCCTATGGAACAATAAACAGAAGGTTATGACAAGTTGATGTATATCTGTTTAGGATATCCCACGGATTTAAGGTTCTACCTAGAAGACATCACTACAGCTGACCACATGTATTATAATCTGATTGTTTGAATTCCTTTTGATTTTCCAGCTATGAAGTTCAAGATACAGATACGCTGATAAAAATTGAATGGATTGTTTCAGTAGGGGGTCATGCTGTATAAATGTTTATAACTGGAGATTGTACAGAGGTTGCTCACACAACCCCTTCCAAAGTATAAGCCCACCTGTAAAGGTTCCCTTATACGTACAGATGGGGGCACAATCGATGACCCATTTGATGGCTGATGCCATGCATGCTCATGGCCACCCCTGTCTGCAAGCAGGATCAACCGATCCCGCTGTCGGACAGGTAACTGACATATCCGTAAATCTCAATTAAACGTCATCCCCATCCAAAGTATTGACCAGGAATCGGGCACCTAAAATGGTGCTCCTTGATTCCCGTCCAATTGACGAGCGATTGGTCGCAGCCTGGTGTCGTCATCCTGACGTTGTCATCCTGACGTCGTTATCCTGACGTCACCATGCTACATTTGAATGGGTCATCGATTGTGCGCCCATTTGTATGTGTATGGGCACCTTGTACAGACGTCAGTTTCTGAGACCAGCAACAGTCTATAGTGATCCAATGACGGTCAAACAAACAAGTACTGTACATTTATATGGAAAGGAGAGGCATCTGCTGTGTCCACCCCCATATAAATAACTGGGGTTGGTTGTTTAACAACCCACCACAGTGGATCATAGAGCTGTAAAAAAGCAACATTTTCACTGGCAAGGAGTATGACATCCCTGGTCGTTTTATTATTTAACATATAAACATTTACTTAGAGTCACTTTTGCTTTTCCCAGATAGTCACAGACAGTATGAATTTTGCAAGCCTACATCTAAAAAGCTCACCAAAAAGTACAATATATGACAGAGTTTGCAGTGACCATCCATTTTTAATAAAGGTCTCTCTTCTGAATTCATCCTTCTTAGGTACTCAGAATACTCTTACCATAACTCCTTGTTCTTTCTACCTTTGTTATATAATCTCACCAACAAATGGTTTATCCCAGTTTAGGATCATTTACAATAAATTAAACTACTGCTGTAGAAAGAGAAAGCCCGTCTTGTAATGGTTAAGTCAGAGCTGTATGCTGCATGCTTGTAAAGATGCCATTGAAGTCCTTTGAGAAGTAAAGGTCACCAACTAAACTTATTTTGGGTAGTTCTATCATTGTGATTTCTACATCTAACAGATCACATAAATATATTTTAATAGCAACATTCAGAGGAAGGCTCCAAAGGAGCACCCCAGAATTCATCTCAAGACCTTTGGACTTTAGCTTCCGCATCTGTCCTTTGCATTACTGCCAATCACAGACTGGGGCAGAGGTGGGAAAACGTTTTCACTCTTGAGCCACAATGGATTCTTATATATCACAGAGGGTGTCAACAATTCCGTAGGGTCATTGTGATCTTTTAACATTTCCACGGAAACACTGCTTGTTCACTGCAAAGAGCTATGAAATAACTCCTAAAATGTAAGAGGTAGGCCACTGTTGCCGGAGGACGCGCCCATCATAATATTGCACCACTGCGTTGTCACAATAGCAATGTTCAGATACCTCTAGGCCTTATGTATGTCATTGCAGGGAAGCCAGAGGTCACCAAGGTGACAACAGGCCGGATTAAAAAGCTAAACTGGTCCTATCTGGTCCTGGCCTAAGTTTGCCCATGTCTGGGCTGGGGGCAGTCAATGGACCTGGCGTACATAACTTATCTGTGAGCAGTGGAAATGCATGCTTGTGATGTGTGACAGATCTGTATAAATCTATAGACTTAATGGCTGAAAATATAGGGAGACCTCCCATATAGGGGATGTTTAACTGTTTGCTTATCGACTATGAAAAAGCCATAAAGCATACTGAAAAAAATATACTTTGAATTCATACTAGGATTGCCCTACTATCTGTATCATTGACTTCAGTTCCATGGCAGTGATTACAATTGCAACAAATCAGAAGAGGGTTCTGTAGTGGGGACCTCTCCCTGGTCACTACAGGAGAGAAGGTGCCCATCATTGCAAAGGGAGAGTTGGGTTCAGAAGCTGCAGTTTGTCCTTCTGACACTAAACACTATTAGATTGTAAGCCTGTCCAGACAGGGTCCTCTATTCCTCCTGTGTCATAACCTGGTTCTGTGTGTACTATCCTGTGTTTTATCCCCACACATTTATATAGCACCAACATATGTTGGTGCTATATAAATAAATCTTAATAATAATAATAATAATAATAGAGGGGGGGCCCAGCATAGAGATCGTAGTCGCAGCTGCACCAGGGAAAAGTTGGGTGGATCCCCCCCACCGAAACAGAGAGGGCAGTGAGTGTACAGCTGGAGGCAAGTGAAATATCAGAGGTCCACCGCAGTTGGCCTTGGGGATGGTTTACTTTTGTGCGCGAGGTCTGGGTACTGGACGGTTCCAACTCCTTAACTTGCCGCCACTTCGCTGCAGTGCAGTGTGAAGCCTCAAAGACTGCACTTCTTTCTACATAAGACTGAATAGTTATTAACTATTGTGCTGTGCCTCAATAAAGCACAAGTTACACTATACTGGCTCTCCCAGTGTTTCCTAGTTCACTACCCGACACCTGTCCATTACAGTTCTGAAACTTGTACATGCAAATTAAGGGGTACCCAAAATTAATCAGCTATACTGCCCAGGTCTACAAACTCTGTCACGTATTTGCAGAAAAGGAGTTTCACAGACAAGCACAAAGACAGACACGATGTACACAGTTGGATATACAAGGAGGCCTGACACCTAACACCAATGGCACCTTACCTGGAATTACAGAAATAGTTTTCAGAGCTCTTAACACTCTGAAAGTTCGGAGAGCTGAAACATTGCCTAGGTTTACAAATTCTGTTACATACCTGTAATATTAACATTGACAGTTATTGACAGTAATAGCCATGATATTACTTATCAAGTCTATTGCAGGGACCACGTTAATCTTAGAATTATGATCCTGCAAAAATAAAAACATTCTGGAAGATAAAACTGTTTATCTGGAGTTCAGTTATAAAAGTGGAGAAAAACAGTGCAAAGACAATGTAATGAATGATCTGGGGTCCCTTGTGCATTTTATTATTTCTGTTCAGCTTTTTAATAAACTTTTAAAAATAGAATTGTCAAAAAAATTCACTATGGCGCAAAACTCATAAACCAATATTAACAGTGAAAAATGTATATAAAAATTTATAATATATATAGAAATACAGTATGGTGCTTCTTGCAATGGCTAGCCAGGTCTATTCCATATTTATCTCCCAAACCTCTCTATTGGTCAAGTAAAAGATAGGCATGTGGATGCCTTAAAAGTCCCCCTAGCCCTATGCCTTTGGGAACAGGGAAATCTACCCTATGTGGTGAATCTGGTTTCTATAGCCTGTTGGGATGTCAGCATCCAGTGGCGTAGGAACCACCACAGCAACCATGGTGTCTGCTATGGGGCCCATAGTCACAAGGGGACCCACCACACCTGGCTGCCAGTTCTTTCTTTTTTGTTTTCCTTTCTCTCTATTCCCTTCCTGCTGGGCAGTATTCCTGAAAAAACTTACTGAAATCAGTAATCCCAAGCTGATGAATTGTAACAAAGTAGGCAACAGTGCCATCTTGTGGACTCTTTAATAATTATTAATAGACATGGTAAAAATTCCACTATCTGACTTTGCAAGTTTAAGTACCACTTTTGGTACATAAATCTGGATCTCAGTGGGCCAACAGGGTGGTTACATTTTTTTACCACTTTTGGCACAGAAAACTGGACTGAATCAAACTGCCAGAGGGTTAATTCTTGGTTCTAGATGGTCAGGAACAGGACCAGGGAGGCCAAGGAGGAAGAGGGGGGATTGGAGTGGCAGGTATGGGGGAGGGATCCAAAGAAAAAAATTGCCCTTGGGCCCAATCATTTCTAGCTACGCCCATGTCGGCATCATGATCATGCTAAGGGAGGTATTCCTTATATTTTAAAGTTTAGCATACACTTTGACATTTACTGATGGCCAAATCCGTTCGCAATCGGATTTTTAGAAAAGTCAGGTTCTCTATCCAGTCTCTAGTGAACATACTCTACCACTGGCTGAATCTTGCTGCTCCTGATCCGGCCAGTGGAAGAATAATAATCTTCTTCTCATTGGCATATGTGATGGTGTCGAACACCTATACTGTTCGCCAGGAGAAGTTGGCCATCACTTTTACTCGTTACACTCCAAATCTTGTGATTGATCCTTGCATATAATGTACTATATATGTGTTAGAGTTTATGGGGATAATTTTCACCATTATAGCTAATTCAACTCTTTACTGCAATACATTCTGTAACCAATTACCAAGAAATAAGCTTGATCCCTTTTGATGTCTAAGGCAAGGGTGTCAAACTTAAATAAACAGTGGATCAAAATTAAAATATTGGGCGAATTTTAGGAAGTTTTTCCTTCTCATTAGTTATGTTTTAATTAAATATAATGATAAGATTTTGCTTAGAATCTGAAACAAATTGAAAAAATCAAATAAACACATCTGTGATATTTAATTGTTTAAAAAAATCAAATCTGGAGGGCCAAATATAATTACACACAAGCCAGAGTTGGGCCTCCATCCGGAGTTTGACACCTCTGGTCTAAGGGATCATCTAATCCTTTAAAATGGTCACATTATGTATGCCTACTGTAGAAAGGAACATGACATTCTTCTTCTTGTCGAAGAATATAATGTAAGCATACAGCAGTAGTGCTTGCCCCCCCCCCCCCAATCTAACACACCCAGGGACAGTACCACTGTCAGCACCAAGTGCATTAACACTTTCATTATCATCTGATATCACAACTTGGAAAAACACAAAGTTATTCCTTCCAGCTGCCATCTCTCTGTGGTGTAATCCCTTCCTCCCACCAGTAATCACCTCTCTGATTGCAGCTACAGCGGAACTCGGAAAGACAGTCTGTTCGCTGAACAGGGAGTCACGTTACCATGGCTTCCCTCTTACTGTCATCCGACATCCTGTACACATATGATGCTGCACTGATTAAGTAATGATAGTATCTGTGAATGTCAGTGTTTATGCCATCAAATGCCAAACAGGCTGACTGAAAGTAAATATTTCAAGGCAATATTTAGTTTTTTTGGTTTTCACGCATTAAAAAAAAATTGGAAGAAGGCCAGTGATGTTAGATTGTAGCAAGTAGATTACAATTACTGAATACATGTATGCATGAGTTGTTCACTAGGAAAACAAGCATGACACTTACTTGTGCACTGATATTCCATTTAATCTCTTTTGTATTGCTTATTAAAAGGACTAAGTTGCACTAATGTGTTTTCATGCACATTGTAGACATTCATGTGCGTGTTATGTGTATGGGATACCAGAATTGTGATCATGACGGGTTAAGTGTGCTCTGCTGAAGAATGTAACATGACCCTGTTGTTGTGCAGAGCAGGTGTCTGTGCTACTATAAAGGTCAAGAACATGCTGTAAGATTCCATCTGATGTAACCATGACATGCCATGTGGGAGTGCCCAGCCTGGGGACAAGTATTATAAGGCCCAGGGGTCTTGTGTTTGAGCAAGTGACCAGTTGTGGTCTGGAGTGTCGTGTTGGACACTGCCCCCCCCCCCCCCCGTGGGAACGGACATCGCTAATCTGTAGGGTGGAAGACCACTGATGAAACCCCCCACTTTTCCCCTTCCTTGGGCTAGGCTACCCTAGCCCAGCAGCATGTCACCGGGTTGGAGGTGGGTTAGGCCAGAGACTGAAGAGAATGGCAGCGGTTGCTCCCAACTTGCTGTACCATGATGACATCTAATTAAGGGGTACTGGATCTTACACCAAACACACGGTGTGGGGAGAATTTATTGGGATGTGTGCAACAAACTGCGCTGGGAACACTGCCCCTTTAACTGGCAATAGAGACTGTATTGGCAGAGTTGCAAAGCGGTAGTTTAGCTGTTCCTAGCTGCTCCCTTAAGCCCCCCATACACCATAAGATCGATCCATACATAATTCATTAGATCTACCAACAACTGTGTAGTAAAGTGGCATCCCTGATAGAATACATAGTGATTGAAAGGTTTAGAAAGGTCCTCATATTACATGGTTTTGGTATAACAAAAGTTGATTGTACAGAAATTGTATGGAAAGATTGTAAGGTGTATGGGGGGCTTTAGATGGCAGGGGAGTGTATGCTTTGATGGAGGAGTTGGATGTCTGGCCGCAAGGCAACAGTAAGTGGACTATTCCTAGTGGCATCCCTGATGGGAGTAATGGAGGGCCTAGTGGAGTGGTCTGCAGCCGTGTGCAACAGTCTGCAGAGACCCAGTCAAGGTGAGATCATTGGAAGATTCTATAAGTTGACAGAAAATTGACCTCAGAGTTAGCTGTTTCACTACAAGTTTATTGGAAATGCTGATACTTGGACATTCAGAATGTGTGCAGTAGGGCATTGTAACATAAGGCAACACACAAGGCAGAGCATACCAGAGAAATATGGTTTAAAAGAGCCATTACACCAACTGTTATGAATTCAGATGTCCTTAAAAAATCCTGGTTGTGAACTTTTCACAGAGGTATTCCTGGTAACAACAAAAATATAATCATCTTCAAGTACATTGAAACACAGCTTAAGGATAAAAAAAACTATCCTATTGTATGCAACTTCTACAGCAGATAAGTCAGGTTCCAATGTAAATGGCCAGAATCGTCCAGGCACCCTTTCTGTGCTGGCACTTTCTTTGGAAATGTCCCCATCCAAAGTAATTAAATAATTACAGGCATGTTCGTAATTTGGGTGAAAATGTGTATGGGGGGGGGGATAACTGTTCAATTACGCATTACAGAAGGAATACTTACGCAAGTAAAATGACACTAAAATCCAGCCAATTCCAAGGATCACGCAGAAAAGTAAACTTTTCTAAACAGAAGCCCCGTGCAAGAATTTTAATCAACGATTCTAAAGTATAAATCCCAGTGAAGGTATATCTGAAAGACACAGTTATACAGAATATGTAGTGTATGAATTATTCATGGGTAAACAAATTACAACAAATATATTTTCATCCAATTGTGATATTGTTCAGTCTTATGGGCTGCTTTACATTATCGGGATCAGTTAGTTACATGCAGAATATTCAAAGGCATTAAATCCACTATAGTCTTAAAGTGAGTCAAGATGATGTCTGACTTACCTAAACGTTTGCCTAAAGCTCGAGCACCAAACAGCTATATGCACCTCTGAAATGGTAAATTTTTTGGGCTACTAATGGGCAATACCTTTGTCTTGTAAACTCACAATCCCAGCTCACAATCCCTTATTCATTGACACTGTAGCTAAACAGCTGAATAACCAACAATGAATGGACAATAAGGGAACATCTGTTGACTAGTTTATCTCTCCCTGCAGACATAAGAGCAGACGTAGATCCAACTTTTTAGCAAAATAGGGGGAGCTCCATCACAGACAATATATAGCTGCTGGTTCCCAATTGTATTGTGGTCAGTGCTGCTGTGGTGGATAAAGGGGTGAGAGAGCAGGAACTAGAGACTCCCTTCCTGCCAAAGTGCATCACCCAGTAAGGAACACTTGTACTTAAGGCCTCTGCTCTGGATTTGGCCTTTTGTTGCCGCTGAGGCCCATCTGGTTCTGTACACAGTGTTGTGTCCAGGCCAGTGGACTTGGACGTTAGCAAATATTTTCTGCCTAGGAACCAAGTGTCCCCAGGCCACCTCTAATAGGACTTCCTGTTCTTTCTTTTGCCTTGAGTTGCAAATCTGCACGTTATTGTTTAATAGTTAAATGGTTCCTATGTCCATTACCAAGTACAGGCTTATTACATTGGTAATGTAACTGCAGAGACGTGAGCAGGGCGATAGGCAGGAGCGGGGCGTGACCGGGCGTGGTGGCAACGTAGATGGACAGGTCTAGGAAAGGGGAGGAGTTTGGGGGGGCGGGGTTTAGATTATATAAAGGAGGGTAGACAGGAAGTCAGGCCTCTTTGGACCTTCAAGCACCCACCCTCCCTCCCTGAATTTTGTTATGTTAATTGTACTGCTAATGCTGGAGTTTTATGCAATGTATGTAATGGGTTCTTTTGTATTTGTCGCAGCAGACGGGTCCTCGTCAGTGCCTTAAGTGATATTAAGCTTAAATTGTAGGGTGACGTGCTTATTTAGGGATGGCAGTCATCAAAAGGTGGGAAATAGGTTTAGTTATGGAGGGCTCAGGCCCTAAGTTTTGGTATTATTTTTATTGGGAAATTGGAAGTACCCACTGTGCTGGATTCTAAGGGCAGGTGGCTGATAAGGACGGTGGGATTTTCAATGTTTTAAAAGTTATTTTTTAAATGTTATGTATGATATTTAAGTTAATATTTAATGTACAAGTTTATTTGGTTGTATGTATTAAAGTATATTGGCACTGTCGAAGGGGTTCAGTATTTTTGATGAGCTGTGGCCTTTTTATGTAACATCCACACTAATACAAAACAAGTTCAAAAGAAGTTATGTGTTGAATCTTTATTTCGGGGGGTTTGTTAAGGGGGGTAAGCAGGCAGCTCAACACTGCCCCGTAATGTTAGGCTAACAGCACTGTGAATAGCCCCAGTGATGACTCTTTCTCTTCAGCTTGATGCCCTACTTCCATATTGGAGCTTAAGAAAGTTTTAAACCAACATTTAAGTTTTGATAAGTAAACCGGTAATCTATTTCCTGACAGCAATTTTTTTATTTACAAATTCTATATCTTCATGATTGAGTGTATAACACTATATAAAGAACTCTGCAAAAACTTGTAACTTAACTTTAGGAAAACCCATAGGAAATGTGGAGAATCACTTAAGCAAGGCATATGAAACAGTTTGTACACTATTGTAATAGTGAATGATTTGCTGGCAAAAGGAGAAGTAGTTATATGCCAGAGTTGTCTAACTTTAGTCATTGTAGGACACATAAAGATTGAATTTTGGTATAAACCAGTGATGGGCAACTGAGTTGACATGGAGGGCTACAAGTGCAGCCCCACGGCATCACTAAAGGGCCGCACATAACATTTTCATTTGCATTTTTAGTGGAAAAAAATACAGCAGGTATAGCTAGATGACATTATTTTTAAGTGTTTAATAACAAAACTTGTTTTTAAATGCATTAGGGAACACTGTAGTATAGTAATGCACATTTTGTGTCATATCAAATGTTATGTGTCCCTATTCTTTTCCTCTCCTCCACTTCTTGCTGTAAGAAGACTCTGGGAGAAAACTCTCAGTGGAGGATCGGCGAACAGGTGAGTTGCTATGCCCTGTGCATTAACAGTTAGGTTTTGGGGGCCACAAGTGGAGGACTGAGGGTGGCCGCTGAAGAATGCTCAAAGGGCCGCAGGTTGGGCACTTGGGGTCTAAACAGTCTTTATTTTACTCCTTCTAAACCATTTCTCTTATTATTTACTGAGATCTATTAAACAAATACTAAAAATGGTATGAAGATGCCTTCTATTGACTGGAGTTGGACAACCCTACATACATCATACTTTTTAAAAACAGGTTTTATCAGGTAGTGAAAGGGTGCTGGTAGGGTTACTTTAGAACTAAAATCCTTAGGGGGTGCACTATTGCACCCTGCTCTTCAGAGGCTGAGACTTTGCTGTGAAATGTTACTGCTACTGTATATGTGATGTAGACATCCGCATTTGAACCATCTAACTTAGCACTTACCGTAAGGTACAGGATTTATGATGGTGAGATTCTCAAGAGAGACGAATTCCAGAATTTGACTCAATGGCTTTATGATTACATAAAATACATAAATAGTATACAACCGTAACAGGACATGTGTCTGCAGCAAGAACTCTGGTTGGCTTTGGCAGACATATTAGGCAGCTTTGATATTTAAGCCCAAGATACTCAATGCCATAAATCCCAGGCAAACATGGACGTGCGGCATTTAAACTGACTGCTACTGAGTGGCTCTAATTTTTATCCTGACATTTATCTTTTCAGACTCTTAATGGTGAAAATCCATAACTATCTACAGGATGGTCTACCCGATAGTAATATATTATGTGCAACCAGTTCTACCCAGATTATACAAATGAGCTTTTCAAGATCCTAATGAGGTTTATGGCTGTCAAGCACGACATCCCATAATTAGGCAAAGGAGACATAAAAACGAGCGACCATATATTTACAACAGGCTGAGTCATTAAGAGGGTCTATCTGATTATTTGCTGCGAAAACTTGAAGGATTTAAGCTGAACTATAAACAAACAGCTAAGTACCCAGTTGAAATACACATATTGGATTTGCATAAACTAGGAAAGCATTTGTGATTCTGTACAGCCATTACAACCATATTATACCTAATGCTAGCCATACACAGCCCGATAAATAGCCCGATCAACCAAGCCAGATCGAAGTTT
>CM070039.1:18729538-18751519 GCA_036250615.1 Ptychadena robeensis
GGGGGGGGGGGTCGGAGGACTGACCCTGCTTTGTCTTTTAGAATTAGGTATCTACTAATATCCCGTCTTTACCTGCAGTTTATTGTGTACACCAGTGGTTCCCAAACTTTCCCTCTTTTCTAGATCAGATCATTATTAAGCCCCCCCAATTCAACTTTCACAATTTCAGATTGAGGGCCATTTTACACTAGCTGCCTTTGTGTTGCAGTATCATATACTAATACTAGTGTTAAATGGCCGTCAAACTTTATTTAAAATACCGCTTCTATAACTTTGTTTGTTTTTTACACCAATCATGCAGAGACATTCTTCATCCACATAGAGACACACTCACACTACTCATGCAAAGACATCAATCACATAGAGACAACACAGACACACACATTACATGCACTCTACTTACTGTCTGCAGCTAGTTCCTTCATGTTTGGAATTCTGTTTGTCCATCCCTCAGCCCCCTAGCTGTGCCCCCCCCCCTGGAAAAACCTTGCAGTGGGGACCTCTCCCCGGTCATTACAGGAGAAGAGGCACCCATCAGTGCAGAGGGAGGGTTTGGTTCAGAAGTTGCAGTTTGTCCCCCCGACACTAGAGGGGGCTCAGCATAGAGACCAGAAAACCCTTCCAGCCAGAAATGCAGGACTCATTGATAGAGAGGAGAAGGACTCTTCCTGGTCTCCCTGTGATCAGGACTCAGCAGGAGGGTGCGGTCGGGTGGCTCCCAAGCGGAACAACCCATGCCCCATGTCTGGAGTACAGAACTGTTCCGATTACCTTTCGGTCACAGTTGCAGCTCTGCCAGGGAAAAGTGGGGTGAGGAATTCCCCTTTAGAGAGTTCAGTTAGGGCCCAGGAGCGGGAGACAGCTGGAGCTGGGTGGAATTTTGGAGGCCCTCTGTGGTTACCCTTAGGAACGGTTTGCTGTTGGGGGCTGGACTGTTTCAACACCTTAACTTGCCATCACTGCAGTGCGGTGTGAAGCCTCAAAGACTGCACTTCTCTCTATATAGGACTGAACAGTTATTAATTATTGTGCTGTACCTCAATAAAGGACAGTTCACTACCCTACACCTGCTTGTTACTACAACCCCCCACTTCAGCAACCACTGATGTACACAGTGATGTCCCAGCAAACATCATCATCATCATCATCATTAACTCCTGTCAGCATGCTCCCTGTTCACATGGATTACAGAAAGCTAGTGATGACTTTTCATACAGGAATACAGAATGATGATGTTAGTGATATGTAAAGTATTTCTTTTTAAAGAGCAAAACTAGTTTTTCTGTCTGGTGTTCGGCTTTAACTTTTTTTTTTTCAGAGTGACCCATATTTTTAAAGTGCTTTGGGGAGTCCCTCTAGTCCTCAGTCTGACAGATTTCTAGACTTCTATCACAGCAACAATTCCTTGGAATTCCGCCCACAGTTGTCATCTTCAGCTGTTCCCATTGCAAGTATAGATTTATTTTTTCTGACTGTATTCATTATATTGCTGTAGAACAGAAGATCTCACTCCATGAAATGTGAGACTGGCCCGGACTAGAGAGTACACGTAGCATTTCCTATTGTTTCTACTAGTAGTAAACAAACCTGTATTGTACTTGAACAGCCATCAATGGACATGAACAAATGGCTTCTCATTGTTTTATTTTATTTGCTTAGCAAAGTGTTCTCTTTAAAAACAGAAAAAAAAATTTTATTGCAGGGATCACACAGCTCGATATAGGAGCCGTTCGAGGTTCCCAGCAGCAGCGCGATGATGTCGCCATCAACATCGGAAGAGCTGAAGGCACAGCACTACTGTGTCTCCGGCTCAGCTGATGCTTTGCATGGAGACCCCGTGGTCTCCATACAGTAAGAAAAATCATCTATGTACACCCATTCACACCCAATATTTAACATGCATTGGCATGTACATTCATTCATAATCAATTAGCCTATTGGATATGCTTTGCATATATGATACAGGCATATGTGAGCATTTGGCATGCCTGGCAAGAACATTCCCCATGCCCCCCAGATCATAACAAGTGTGATTTAGGGTTACTGCCAAGGGGATTAAACTTAAGGCTCCCATACACGTCTAGATTTTTCATTCAATCAACTTAATTAATTTTTTTGGTTGATTGATTGAAAATCTATGGCAGCCCACATGGTGAGATCAACCTAAAACAATTAAAATTGGGAAAAAAATTTATTGAAAAAGGATTGGACGTGCTGGTAAATTTTAATTGGTTGTATTGAAATTGATTACACTTTCAGTTGATCCCAAAAAAAGTTGATCAAATATCTGTTACTACAGTTGCAAACATACAATCAATCACAGATTTCCCTGACCCCCAAAAATTTATCTTTTTAAGTTGATTGAACAGAAAATCTAGACGTGTATGGGGGGCTTTAGAAAGGTCCTAATACTACATGGTTTTCGTAGAACAAAATTTGATTGAACAGAAATTGTATGGTAAGATTGTAAGGTGTATTGGGGTATTAAGACCTTCCAGTTAAAGGTTCATGTTAAGGCCCCCATACACGTCTAGATTTTTCATTCAATCAACTTAATTCAATACACTTTTTTGTTGATTGATTAAAAATCTATGGCAGCCCACATGGTTAGATTGACCTAAAACAATTAAAATTTGGAAAAAAAAATTATTGAAAAATGTTTGGACGTGCTGGTAAATTGTAATTTATTGTATTGAAATTGGTTACACTTTGATCCCAAAAAGTTTATCAAATATCTGTTACTACAGTTGGCAAACATACAATCAATCACCAACTTCCCTAACCCAAAAAAATTATCTTTTTAAATTGATTGAACAGAAAATCTAGACGTGTATCGGGGGTAATAGGAATGCACAGGTCCTTAACACAGACAGAAATACCTACAATGAGCAATCATTATTAATGTAGTTCAAACCATTATCTCAAAGTGGCAACTAGTGATACGCTGCATAGGCAATATTCAAATTTGCAATATTTCATGAATAATTCTGCTAAAATATTTGTGAATATTCGCAATTCCAGTATATGACCATTGATTGGGAAATTGCGGATGGCTTGCAATGCATGGTCATAAGCTTCCCAATGCAAAATATTGCAAATATTTGACATTGCGAATATTCAAGCTCAACTCTAGTGACAACAAACATTTGAAACGTATTTAAAATGCAGGGGTTCTGTTTATAGTTTTATATAGTAACTTATAAGTCTATCTATATCAGTGGTGTCAAACTCAGGCCCGGGGGCCAAATCTGGCCAGCTTTGTAATTACATTTGTCCCATTTTTTCATTGTATTTGTGTTTGTTGATGAGAAGGAAAAATTTCCTCTATTGTAGATCTTTTTTCGATAAATAGGTTGGCCCTTCACTTTGTTCAAACTTGTAATTTGGCGCACTATGTGTTTGACTTTGGCACCCCTGATCTAAATCTTCTGATCCAAGGCTGGCCACATTTTCTCTCCATAGATACAGTGGAATGAGTGTAGCCAGCCTACAGCAGGTGGTGTATATACTAAATATCAATGAAAAAAGGTCACTGATAGTGTTGAGCTCGAATATTCGATTTTCGAATATTTAGCTCGAATATCGCTATTCGCCATTTTGCGAATATTCGCGAATATATCACCGGATATCCGAAGCGATCTGATTTGTTTGCGATTATTTCGCTTTTATAATCGCGATCCATGCAATGAATGGGGGGATCGCGTATATAATCGCAATGCCGATGTTTTAAAACGGACATGCCGGATATTCTCCCCAGTCAATATCCGAGCTCCATGGACTTGCATCATTGGGCGCATATGGGATTGCAATGCGCTTCTCGGATAATCGCAATTCGGATTCCGCCATTCTCTCTTGACTCAATGTAGTGCGATTATTTGGTCGCATTGCGCTTTCTCGGATAATCGCAATTTCGGATTCCGCCATTCTCTATTGACTTCAATGTATTGCGCATATTTGGTCGCATTGCGCTTACTCGAATAATCCGATTTTTTCGGATTCCGCCATTTCTCATTGACGTGCAGGCATTGCGCATATTGGATCCGCAATTGCGATTGTTTAGATCGCAATTCATGTCGTAAGTGCGGTATTCGAGATTACGACTATGGAATCGAATATGGATATTCGCGAAATGACGCGAATTCGAATATTGCCTAGTCGCTCATCACTAGTCACTGATTGTCCTTGGTTTAGATACATAACAGTTTGAATGAAGTCTTAAAATACAGAAAGTTCCTGAAATATTTCATATATGAAATCAAGAATATCTGAATACTTACTCTACATTCTTGGCCCAGTCCTCGGGATTACTCATGGTCATGAACACACAGTTGGTGAGGATAGTGAACATTATGAGCATGCTGAATAATGTATAGCACTGTCAAGGAAGCTAAGCATTAATATTTGTTATAAGAGTCACCAAAGCAAAATAAATTTGACAAATGAGTCGCTCTGACACAGTGGATGTAATGTAATGTCATTTCTTCATTACAGCACAAAAGGCTGCCACCCTACAGAGTTAAATATAAGCTTTGCTTATGCCTTTTTCCTTTAGTTTCCAGAATACATACAGGTGAAACAAAACTGCCTATTGAAAAGGAGAGAACAGCCTTTGTGTCAGACATTAAATCAAATAGTGACTCACAAAACAGTGAATAGGAGCAGCAATTGAGAGGGAGAAAGAAAACAAAATTTATGGAACCCCAGCAGACTAAATTGCATGATTCTCGCAATGTGATTTCTGCGGTAAAAGAAAAAAAAAGGTGAAATATAGAGAATTTAAAATGATAGCTGCGTATGTACTGTATATAAACGCACCAGTAAAATGGAAAAAAAAATTAAATGCATTGTAAAAACTTTCAATATGGATTGAATCCTTTTTTCAGTACTTGCTTTCAGTAGGGATACTACAATAGAACGAACCTCCACATCTAACCTGAATAACTGCAACTCATAATTTCTGAGCCACAAATAAATCTATCACCCATTATATATGTCACATGCCTCTAAAGTCCTCCAAACACCTTTAGATCACTCCATAAAATTCCCTTTAGATCTAGCAAAAACTATGTAGTATAGTGGCTTCCCCTGATAGAATACATAGTGATTGGAAGGTTTAGAAAGGTCCTGATATAAGGACCTTTTAAGTAGAAGAAAAGTTGATTGTACAGAAATTGTATGGTAAAATTGTACGGTGCATGGGGGGCTTTAGATGATTTTTGTGTTTTGTGATGCAGCAACATCTTATTTCTGGTATAGGTTAATGGAGCATCATATCACCACCACACATTTTTTAAGCATTATAAGCCTTTGGCAAAAATTGGGGACTTGCTTGTATCAGTTGTTTGATCAAGTTCTAGCCTACAGAAATAACAAGAAACAAGACATAATCAAATGATCCTGGCCAACCTATCAGACTGATCATGTGCTTTTTAATGAATTCTCCTAGAGATGACATTTTGGTAAGGGAACTTTGTCTAATCCCAACTTTTTAAAGCCACGTGGAGGATTGCGCTTGTGGATGTGCATTTAACGATTTGGAAAGGTACCGTATTTTTCGGACTATAAGACGCACGGACCAAAAGACGCACCCAGTTTTTAGGGCAGAAAATCCAGAAAAAAAAAAGATTTAATAAAGATTTTCACATAAATTGGGATAATGCAATGAATTTAATGGATGCAATATTCAATTCAGCCACAGGTGTCACTAGCAGCAGTACACTCTCAGCACAACACGTCACACTACACTGATCTGTTCAGTGTTCTGTGGATTTCAGCATCCCCTGCACCCCGGCCGAGCCATCCATAGCCGAACTGAACACAGCACACAGCTCTCCTCTGTGTTCTCCTTGGTGGGGATGCGGCATTTAGATAGAAGAGCCGAACATCGCAAATGACAGCAGCCGCAGCTCTGCTCCTCAGCTCTCCTCCCCACATTCAGACCATAAGACGCAGGCACTCCCCCCCCCCCCCGCAGGGGTGAAAAAGTGCGTCTTATGGTCCGAAAAATACGGTAATTGTTTGCAAGAAATGGTAGAATTTTTAAAATAAACTAGCAATAGTAGAGTGTTGTACCGTGTTAGCCATCGATAAATATAGAGAGTTTGGAGTTCAAGTGATTCCGTTTATTGGCTAACTGAAATCATTAGAGAAGAAAGCTTTCAGGATATCGCAGATCCCTTCTTCAGGCTAATACAATTCTGGTTTTAGAAGCTCACATTTATACACAAAAAGTTACAAGGACATAAATATTGAAATAAACTAGCTAAATTTGTGAGTTAGGCTAGAACTCCACTATGTTTTGATGTGGAGGGGGGCCTTGACCTCCTCGTATCCCAGCTGTAGGATGGCTATTCATGGCAATGGGGCAATTACACAACCATTGAAAACCAATGGGCATAAAGTGTCCAATATACATCCGGGGTGCACCCATTATTTTTTTAAATAGATGTGTCCCACATCAGACGTGCAACATTGCCTCCTCATCATTTTTTTTTCTAATGCGTGTGCAAACAATGCCATGTCTGTATGTATAGGCATGTCATTGCCCTATTACTTTAAATGTTGCTCCTGTGTAGTAGGGTTTTAGTCTTAATTGCAAAACCTCTGAACAAAATATGGTTGACCCAAAAGAGTTGCTCCAGCACATGTAGTTTTTTGCATAAATTAGTTTCAAAGGCCAGTTAATTTTTTTTGAGTAGACAAATAACTCGTTCAGGGGCTTTCCAATGAACTCCCAAGTAAACTAGTTAAAATTTCACAGCCACCTCTATTTGTTGGTAATAACTTGGTAACTTGGTAACAGATGGGAAGTAACAACTGTTAATAGGCTGAGAGGTGCAATGCTTGAAAATTCAAACTTTATACGTTATGGTCAAAAGTTTACTTTAACAACATTCCCTAGTGGTCAGTCCATAGCGCTGTTGAAAAGGGTGCTGTACGGGTGATAAAAACAGAGTACATTGTACTTTGAATATTATCCCCGCCCTCCCTGCTCCCCTGTACACATCGCCAACGTCAGTGATGTGGGCTGGAAAACTGACATCTCTCCATTAACATTCACTATGAACAAACTCTAGACGAAAAAACTCTGGATGAACTGGGGTTGTCTCAACCTCTAGAGAGGTAAATTATATCAAGTGTGTTAAACACACGCCTTACCTGTCAGGACCTCTGATTGTAATATTGATCTGGTGGCTATGTTCAAGGTCATAGAACCTAAACATATGCAGATTTCTGACTCAAGTGCGTCGCTCAGAAAGTTCTGATGCAGAAAACTAAAGCAACATGAAGCTAGAAGCCAGAGTATTCAAAATATTGGGTTGTATGGTGTTAAAGTAATGCTGGTTTGTATGAATGTTGGTGGTATGGAACACATCTCTTCCAAACAGGACAGGCAATAGACTGGGAGATATACATTTCTAGTATATCTATTTCCAATGTGGGACTATAGCACCCCATACATGTTTAGATTTTTACCTGATTTTGATGACGTCATCACACATGGCCAATCGGCTAAAAAAATCAGGAAAAAATCGGCCGGGCACCCTTTTTGTGCCAGCATGTCTCCACTGTTTTCTCGACTCCGTCGCCCCCCTTACGCTTAGTGCATTCCTTTGGCGGGGACCAAAGGAACCGATCCACATACACATATGCAGCAGTGGCTGTTCTCATTCTGCTGATCCGCCAGAGATTGACGTACTGCACTACCTTTCGGACCAGCAGATCGGCAGAGCCCCGTGAGAACAGCCGCTGCTGCAGGCAGGTATGAAGTGGAGACATACGATTACTTTGGATGGGGAAGTAATTAAATCGATTTAAAAAATGATAGACATGTTCGTAATGGCTTAGATCGATTTGGTGGCTGATCTCGGCCCGAATTACACTTTTAAGATTTAGATTTCCACACGATTTTTGGGTCAATCAACCACCATGCGCTCTCGAAAAATTGGGTGAAAATCTAAGCGTGTATGGGGGGCTTTGGAAGTTATTATTGCCAGTCAGCGCCAGGTGAGTATGAAACCCACAGTATCCTATAAAATAACTGGGCAGATGCAATGTTTTTGGACAGGTGCACATTTGTGGCCATGTTCTTGCCGTATCTGAGGAGCCCAATGTACAACAATACTCACCTCCTATTCCCACCTCTTGATGTTGCCTCCTTCCACAAGGGTCAGCTAGTTTTGTAGTTACCTCCTAAATTTCAATCTGTACCATAGACATTCATGATGGCCCCTTTACCACTTTAAGACACAAAAAGGCAAAAATAGGAGAAGCAAATGACTTTCCTGAACATATTATACAAATGATGCCGTTCATAAAGGATATGAGTGTACCAGTATTTTAATAGCTGCTTGACGCACAGGGTTGAAGGGGGTTAAAATGTACAAGGCAGACGTGGCACTGAAGCGGAAGATTGCCTTCCCTTTATTCAATACTATAAAGGTCTGAAATAGAAGAAAAAAAGTCACACATGAATGTCTTTACAAGAGCTGGAGAATTGCATTTTTTTTTCATTGAACATGACTGTATGACATCTAGTTATTAAAAGTGTCCGGCACAATTGTGACTTGAGATTTTATCTGCATATTATAAGCTGTTGCAGGCATAGCGTTTTCTCTCATTCTTTGACGATGTAACTGTATTTAACTTTACTGACTGTAAGTATCTCTCTGTATTTTTGTGGAATCTGTGTTTATGTTTGACTGTATCACTACGTACAAAGTCATAAGAGAGAGGATAAAACTATTTCATTTCTAGGACCAACCTGTAATTCCAATGAATTAATTATATTATATTATGAGGAAGAATACAGAAACATTGGGAAAGGCAATATATGTAAGTACCAGGAGATGGTGTGTGGTACTCACCCATATGTAGTGTAGGTTTAATGAGTGCAGTCTTCCTCACTGTCTCCCTCACTGTCCTCTGCGTCAGCCTCCTGCATAGTAGATTCTGCTGCAGATGGACCTCCCTGTTCTCGATTGATCCTCCGATTAGCTGTCTCCATCCACAGGCTTTGGGTCAAATGCAACTCTCACAGTACAACACCATATAAACCCCCAGATCTCATACCTTAGTAGTGCAACCCTAAACTAACTAACCCCTGAGGCTTTCATTCCAACTTATAAACAGTACCTAGTTCTTTTATTTCCCACCCCTTACTGCAACCTTTTATAGTTATATTAACGTTAACCTGTGGTTATTCAATTGACATCAATTGTTTACATTTAACAAAAAAATGTAATGTATTTTGGTCATCTAAATAAAGTAACTTTTACACTAGTGTATACATAAAAAATAAAAGCTATTTACAGCTACAGCTATTTAATGTGTTCGAGCTTCAATCTCAATTGGGGAAAAAAAAAACCTTGCAATACCACCTTCACCCACAAGATTCCCCCAATAAAAATTTGCCGTCAATGCACAGATCACGTCACCAGCTTCTTTCTAACACATCAGGAAATATGGGGGGCAGGTCTGCCAAGACTAAGACCCATGTCTGGTAGGTGAGGAGTGCCTAGTTCAGGGGTAGACAAACTAAATTCTGGGGGCCAGGTCCGGCCCATTTAGCTTTCTTTTCCGGCCCTTAGTCACCTTATTGAAAAGATTGATTTCTGCAATGTTCTCTGCAATGAGTGCACATAATGCCTACAGGTGTCCAAAAATGCCTTGGAACGATGCAGTGGTAAGATTATGACACTGTGGGCGCATCCTCATGGCAACAACAGGCAGTCTCTAGGAAGGAGCATTTTTTTAAGTGTAGGAAATTAAAAAAGATAACAATGTCCTTGTTACATATTACCGCTATGATTAGTGATGCCGGCCATGCATGGAATTGGCACCCCTATGGCCGGTTAGCCTTTACAGGCTCTTGGTCCGGGCTTCTAATCAAATTTGAGAAGTCAATCTGGCCCACGAGTCAAAAAGTCTGCCCACCCTTGCCCTAGTTAGAGTGTGACTGAGAATTGCAGGAAGAAGAAGATACGGCTAAACTCATCATGTTGTTACTCTGCTTTCTTCTTTAATTGGGATATTCCTAGTAAATTCAGGTCTTGAGTTTTATTTATGATACAGAGAATCCAGGTTAGACTTTTATAAAAAAAAACTTGTTGACACTTACCCTAAAATATCAATGTTACCAATACAGTAAAAGGTAAGTTTATACAATACAACAGTACATAACAGTACATAATCTTACCTTCTGGTTAGCATAATATGGATCCATATCCTCCAGGGGTTCTGATACCATTCCTGGTGGAATGTCTCCATATATAAAGGGGAGCTTTTTACCAGCTTCCAAGTCACTATTTGGTTTGAGACCATCTTCTTCACTTTCTTGTTTGGACTTGGCATTTTTTTCCTCTAAAATACGTTTCTCAATGGTGTTCAGAGACTCCCTGGTAAATCGTTGAAAGCTGTCTGGTCCAGGTGGTACAATCCGTTGCTGTGCCATCTTCTCATCGTGCTCTGCTAATTCACCATTGGGCTTCATGCATAGCAAAAACGCTAATCAATAAACAAACAGATGCCTTGTTAAAAAAACAGGATTTAAATGTGGAAAAGTAATAATAATTTCTGAAGTGTTAGAAAATAATCGAACAATCTTTCAATGGCCTTTAAATTGTAGAGGGGACAAAGAACCTGTAAGGGCCACCCAGCCCTAAAGCTAGGCACACACGGGTCGATTTGTAAAACGATTCGAGTACAATCAATCAACGTGCGCGGTCACGGTGATTGATTGTACTCGAATCTGCTTACAATCCTTCCTGTGTGTGCTGTCCTTCGAGGGGGTTCAATAGAGCCCCCTCGAAGTACCTCGATTGAACGGGTTTCCAACATGTTGGAAAACCACATTCAATCAATCACCTGTACTCAACATGAAATGTTTTCATGTAGAGTACAGGGAAAGCCGACATCTTCACACAGAACTGACAGCTGCAGCGCAGCAGAGTCTGTGTGAAGGGGGCGGAGTCAGCACTCTTCATTTCAGCCGGGGAGAACGGGGAGAGAAGCAGGCTGGATTTCTCTTCAGCTTTCAGCGTGATTCATATGCTGAAAAGCCGGAGAGAACTCTAGCTAGCCGGAGGTCTTTATTGAACGGTAATCGATGTGCCCATGTGGTGCACATTGATTTCCGTTCAATTGATCCCCGATCAATCACAGGGTGGTAATGTCACCACGCTGTGATTGATTGGTGGTCGATTGCACGGGAATCTACCCGTGTGTGGCTGGCTTAAGTCCTAGTAGTCTGGGTGGGAAATGTAAACAGATAATGTTGATACAGTGATAAACTTTCCAAATGCTTTTGGAGGCTTTGAAAGGTAAACTTAAATATTGTATTGCAGACTTGAGCAAACTATGGCCTCTAGAAAGAGAACATAACAATCATCCTCTAGACATTATCTCCACTTATTGCTGCTGGAGGGGAGCCAGAGCATCTTGACACCCAGGCAACAAAGGCCTGATTAAAAAACGAAACAGGTCTTATATGGCCCGCGGGCTGTAGTTTGCCCACATCTGATCTAGACCATATTAGTTACATAAGACTATAGTAGGGGAATAAGATTGTGAGCTCCTGTTTGTGATAAAGTTAGCAATATGACTTTGGCACTATATAAGTACAAGTTTATTATAATGTTATAGATATAACAATATCTATAACTTCTCAAAATTCAGGCAGATTAGGGATTGGCCAAATTTTACTGCTTACTTTACCAATCTTTTTTTAAATATATATTTGCTCTCCAAGTATCTCTTGAGTAATCCACATTCAAACAAATATTTAGAGATGTTATACATAGGGCCTTGCATACCCACCCTTAACCAACTCCTGGCTGACGCATGTGACCTAAAAGAACAGAGACCATTAAACCATTAGTGTTGAGCTCGAATATTCGAATGCGAAAATAATATTCGCATTGCGAAAATAAACATAGCATGTGACCATTCATTTTAAAGATTTTCGCGATGCGAATATGATTTTCGCAATTGCGAATATTATTTTCGCAATACATGGTATTACCGCGAATATTCGAATTTCCGAATATAGAATCGAATATTAGTAGAATTATTCGCGAAATATCACGAATTCGAATATTGCCTATGCTGCTCATCACTATAAACCATAACAAGTCCAGCAAACTTTAGAAGGTGCCAATTTTTATCATAGTACTAGATGCTTGAGAATGTGATCATAGATCAATCATGAATATAATTGAGCTCGAATATTGGATTTTCGAATACTTAGCTTGAATATATCATTGAATATCTGCAGCGATTGGGAATTTTCATTCCCTTCATTGCCATGGATCACTATTATATACTTGCATAAATTAAGTTCAAAATCAAAGTCGAAATTCCAATTTTCGAAACTTTGACTTGACTTTGAACTTATTTTGTGCAAAAACTTTTTGTGTTAGAGACTTACTTTTTTCTGTAGTATATACAGGGGCTTTGCAATTAACTTGAAATAATCGAAATGATCAAATTTTCCTAGAGGATGATTGCTCAGGTCTCCTAATGGCCGTAGCTTGCTTGCAATAGAATGTTTATGTTTACTATCAAATGCTTCTATTGAGTTATATTGTTTTATAAATATTCTCTTTTTTTTCATTTCCTGTCTGGGCTACAAGAACTTAGGACACCTATATCCGGCCCTTCTGTCAAATAAAAAAAAACATTGTGGCCCATAAGTCAAAAGTTTGCCCAACCCTGTCATAGATCAAGATACAATATTAGGACTTTCCTTCTGGATTGTTGATGTAGGGCTCGTTTCTTCCACCAACTGCAAGGAAAAAGATATGTCCCATTTATTTGGGGATTCACTGTCATTCACTGCCATGCCATATCAAAGCATGAAGGTTGTTTAGTCTGCTTTTTTTCGAATGAGATGAATTAGGTGCGTTACCCCCAATGCGGTGGTAAGGCGGCCTTAAGGCTGGATTTACACCGTCATTTTTTTCCGCCACTTATAAACGAGCCTTTTGTAACCCTATTGAGCACCAACAACCAATACCTGCCAGGCGGTTGCAACCCATACCGTGTAAATGTGGAATCTGAGGGCAATTCGCTCACAATCAGCTTGCAACCACATGCTTACATATCTTTACAAAGTTTAATAACAAATTGTGAAAGTACGCGCCAAATTATATGAGACTTTAGTCAAGATCTAGTTTAGTCTATTGATGCCTACACCATTAGGACAAGTTAGGCTTAGATAATTGAGTTCTACTTTTCCCATCTTAATGCCTCTCCCCTTCAACCCTATCTGAGGACAGGGGGCGTGGACTTACAATTTAATATCCATCAACACAATTGTTTAATGTAGACCAATATAACCGAGAAATGTGGAGCCATTTCCACTGTATAAGGCTGATAAATTACTGGGCACACCCTGATATCACTCCTAAAAAACACAATTAAGCAAATACCTCAACAATGCAGGCAAAAGTCATTATAACCCATTACTCTTACAAGTAAACCAAACAGCTGAGGACTTCCTGTAGTTCCGTAATGCACATAGACTTCCTCGAATAATACATTTCGTTTTGCACTCAAGAAACCGAAGATATTTGCTAATTGATATATTAATGCAATTTCTTAGAACGATTAACCTGATTTCAATTTACTACACTTAATGTGCTGGAATGTGTCCAGTAAGTACATCTTTCTAGCTAGCAGAAGAAAAGGCAAGTTTTGATATGATCCCTCTAGCCTTTGGTGATGTAATATCAAACAACATGTCTAGTTTCTCCAAGAAAGGGGTTTCTTTTTTGCCTCCCATTTTTAAAATGTAAAGGACCAAAAAATATACGTTTTATGCACTTTTTACTCAGTTATTTCATCATAAGAAATCATGCATTTGAATGGGATGATACAGCTTTGACTCTTGTCAGTTTTGCCTCAAATGAAGGCTAGTTAATAAATTCTGAATGATGGCAGATACATCTCCAACTATGCTGATTGCATAAACTATGCCAACTATGCTCATTGGAACAAGGACATGAGGCGTACAACATAGTACAACAAAGTACAGTACTGCAAATTGTTAAATAATATGAATATTAAAGCAAATAAAACAATAGACAAAATACTCACATTAAAGGAGGTTTACAAGGATTGATCTCTCAGGACATAGCCCCTATGGTTGACAAAGGGCCTCTGCTCAAAACACGTCCCATTGTTTCTGTTGAGCCCTCCAGCATCTGCAAGCAGGAAGTGAGGTCACCCTGGAAAGCACACGGCCCTGAGAGATCAATCATTGTAAACCTCCTTTAATGTGAGTATTTTGTCTTTTATTTCATACTATTTAACCATTTACAGTACCTTACTTTGCTGTACGAGGTTGTGCACCTTGTGTCCTTGTTCCTATTTGTCTGTTACAGGGGGCCACACTCCTCCAATTTGAGAGCTGCACACCTACACACAACTTAATCACCCACCCCTCATACTGACCCAATTTTACTCTGTGATCTTTGCCCAGGCACCCATACACCCACTGAGGGCCCTTCTGGCCACTGGCATCACTGTAGCTGTATAATCACAGCTGATGGTTGTGCCTAACTATCTATTATCTTTCTCAACTATGCACATTGCATGAACTATGCTGGCACATAGATGGCCAATTATAACTGGAATTCTAACACACTCCAGGCCATTTGTAGGCTGTAGCAGTGTGCAGGTAAAAGGGAACCATTTTTATTTACAGTAATTTTAAAAAGTGATAAATGGTTACAAACAATGTTTTTTATAGTTGTCTATGTCATATTTGCTTGTTTTAAGAGTTATGATCATCAATGTGACTTGGAATGAAAGTGTGGCTCAATCTAAAACTTTCAGTTACCTCTTGAACAGCAAAGAATAAACTTTTAGGTTTAAGTAATCAATATCAATGACTTTTCCAGAGCAGAAAATGAAAAAACAATGATTTTGTTCTTTCTCTCCCAGGGTATTAATTCTGCCAATGGAAACAAGTCCAAATGTTTTAATGATAACATAGCAGAAGTGTAAAACAAACCTGTCTACATCATCCACGGTTGTCTATTCAGCATTCACAAGGACACAACAGACTACCATAACGCTCAAGTGTTTCTTTTTTGTAATCACAGCTTACAGAGGCACATAACAAACTACAAAAACCATCATTTCATTTTCCTGTTCTATTATTAAACCCAACATGAGGGTTAAGGCGCCAGCCATTGATTTTAGCAACTTGTTAAAAGTTTAGAAAAAGATAATACATGTACAAATGTTACAGTGGGAATCGTGTGCACTATAAACATGAAGATAAGTCTACAACATTATTTCCACAGGCAGTGTGCCGTCAGAAAAGTCTTGTGTGCTTCAGTTCAATGGCAATGAGCAAGGATCTGATGTACAGATGAGTTAAACACTCATGCTATACTATATTGTAAAATGTTAAATGTTTTCATGGTTTTCTAAAGCCAGAGTCAGGCTCTGAGATCTTGCAGGGTAAAGTAAAGTACAGTACAATAAAAGCTAGACATAAGGTTGCAAAAGGGCATAACATCTAGACTGCAGGAATAACCTAGGCAATGGTGTCACAAGGCCAACATGGGGAATGTGATCCACAACTGGTGACATAAAAAAGCACGGGGTTATAGTAAACTTTCCAACCAGAGCCATTTTTTTTTTATAAAAGGGCTAAAGAACTTGCAATCAGCATAATGACTCCAATCTTCCTGGAGAACCCCAGTTGCAATGTCAATATGACAGCTACAGCTTGCACCACCCTTCCCCTTGTGAACGGCTTTGCATGTATCAAATGTACCATTTGTTAGAACTTCACTGCAGCATCTCCCCTGGATCCCTGGCTAAAGATATCCTTGCATCCTCTGTATTGCTTTACTCGTGAGCGGGGAATGGGGATTAATACTTGCAGTGTGTCCAGGGCTGAGCAAAGTTAACTAAGGCTAGGCATACACTAGTCGATTCGTAAATGATTCAAACACAATTGAAGTCTTAACGGTGATCAATTTTGGTCAAATCTATTGCATCCAGACTTACTTTGAGCAGGATCAATCGGAATTGTGCAGCATATCGAGTCTCCTTTCAATCAACGAAGCTTAAGCACTGTGTTGTGACATCATCACACTGCGCTTAAGGTTTCATCGATTACACAAGTATCGACCCATGTCCAACATGACCAACACTTCAGCCTAATAGTATGTCCTTGCTTTGTGTCAATATATTTATATACATACAACATTGGCAAGAAGAATATGCAGAAGAAATGCAGAGAATAAAATGTACGCAAACCAGTTACATGGAAGAAAGAAAAAAGAGGGCAAGAAGAGAAAAGTACAACCGTGCCAAATAGCAGGTGCAATATGGTCAACTAACCCTAGATATTAGCGGAGCCAAGAAGAACGTTGCCAAGTCCAAACCACTAAATGCCAAGGACAAAACCATTAGTTGCCAAGGGGGATGAATACAGGTACAACACAACTTCATGTCGGGGAGAATATAAACAAAAACAATAAGATGACAGAGAATGCAGATGCAAATGATTATATGCCAGGCATAATAAGAACATGTAAAGGAAACGATGTCAAGGAAAATTCAGTTTGAAAACCACTTGATTTCGTGTAATAGAATCAGGAATGAGCAAAGTGGTTCACAATTCAGGAGCAGTTTTTGGGGTGGTTTTGTTCACTTAAATAAATCCCTGTAGATAAGTCAGATCTGCAGTCATCCACTTTATGAATTACAATCCTCTATTGATTGGATCCTGTTATATTATCTATTCTATTGAAAATATAAATTAGCCTGAATGAACCGCATTCGCTTTAATGGAGGAGGAAATTCTCAAACCTCCAGATCATATTTGTAGCCGCAATAATCTTTAAAAAAGTTTCAAAAGTGGACAGTGTCATGCCAGAGGGGGTCAATGGTAAACTTTCAAAATAATCTCATATGGGGATATTGCACGTGCACAGAGAGCATGGTAACCACAATTTGGGCATCTGAATCTTCATTTAGTCGGGGGCACTGATCAGAGATGACACTTGAGCTGTTGTGGGATATCTATCTATCTATCTATCTATCTATCTATCTATCTATCTATCTATCTATCTATCTATCTATCTATCTATCTATCTATCTATCTATCTATCTATCTATCTATCCATATGCCCTAGGTGCCATGGTATACCAATGTCCCTAGGTTCAGTTTAATGATGACTCAAGTAATGCAGACAGGGTAGAAACATTGGAGCTGGTCACTGTCTATCAGCCTCATCCTGCGATCACTACTTCTTAACCTGGGACATATATATACCTAATAAATGTTGTCACATCTAATATATACATACAGTATATATATCGGATATGAGCGAAACATATATGTTTGGTTTGGGTGACATGATGAATAGTGATGTGTGGCCTGAAGCCTGAATCCTCAAAAACAAGTCAGAAATAGCAGCTTTCCGATTCCTAACTGATTTGTAACTTACAGCTATAAAACAAAAGATCTTTTATCCTTAGTCTGCAGAGTCTATGATTTTCTAACGCTAACATCAAATTCAAACATTACTTCCTTGTAATTATGAAAAGCTGGAAGTCTATTCTCCTGTGAGTCTTCCTTCAATTAGCTTTTTAGATTCCATCAAAGGGATAGCAAGGATATTCATTTTCACATTTTCCTATTTGACTGCTGAGTCTGCTCAGGTGGATTTAATAAAGTTGGATCAGTTTGGAAAATTGTATATGCTCATTTCTAAAGAGACGGTAACAATGCAAGATTGCTAGAGTTATTATTAAATGATTATTATTAGAGTACAGAAATATTTCCCCTGCAGCTGGTCCTCCATTGTACTCGGTGACACCACAAAGTTTACAACAGATGGCAAAGTGATGGGGTGCAGCTACAGAGTTTCACACCATGGATGAGATTGGCTGAGCGAGGCACATGGTACATATTTTAGAGCTCATTCCTCTGCTTAACAAGCAATGTGAAGTGATGAGCAGCATGGACAATATTTGAATTTGCGATTTTGTGAATTATTTTTCAAATATTCTAAGTAAATTCGTGATCTCCTGTCATTTTTATGTAATGCGAACCTCAGCACTTGTACATGTGAATATTGGGAATGCAATGTGTTTTTACAGTAACATCAAGTGGCAGAATGTGAAAAAGCAGCTGCATAGAAGTATTTCATTGTGAAACTCTGCACTTGTACTTGCAAATATTGCAAACGCAATACATGATACTTTTACCAGAATTTCAAATATTCGAGATTGCGAAGATATAGCACTATATTCAAGATCTTTGTAAAATTTCGAATTCGATTTTTGCTTATATTCACAATATATTCACAATTAGACATGTAAGTATAAACCTGACATCAAAGGCCTGCTATATACTGAAACATATTCCAGAAGCTTCTTCTACAGAGACTTATGGATATCGGTTCACAGCGATAATTCCTAGTGACTGAATTGATAGATTTGAGGTGTAAGAGTTGATTCATCTGATTCAGTACCACGCAGAGATCTAGCTGTGTATTTCCAAGCTCTATCAGTGTGTAGCTGGTCTCCGCCAGAAGTGGAATGGTTAAACTCTCACCAGTCCTCCTCCGGTGTAAACAACTTTTCAGCATCTCAAGAGACCGTCTCACTAGACTACATACAAAACAAAATAATTACATTGGCTTAAATCATTTAATGCACACTAGTGTTTCTCTGGTAACATTCTGTGTATTCCTTTGAAATTTACACTTTTACGAAACATTTTACGAAATTTTACAAGCCTCGTCGCTTCCAACAATTTTCATGAATAAGTAAAAAAAGTTTTGTTTTTCAAAATTTTTTTAAATAAACGTACTGACCAAAATAAAAAAAAAGTTAACAGTGATTGGAGGGAGTATGAAAAATTTAGTAAATTATTTCAATATATTAAGTACTGATACTTATATAGAAGTGTATATAGAAGTGTAGAGGTTCAGGAATCAACCCACGACATGGAGACACGCCTGATGCAACTAACCCTTTCTTTATTGAACCAAAACTCCAAAACAGCCAAACAAATACGGCTGCCAACAGGAACAGTCCATGGATATAAGTCCTCTTAGCAGGTTCTGACTGTCAGTCCTTCAACCGGCCCTCCAGCAGGCGGACACCGGTCGGTAGAGACAGGAGGTCCCAGCCGCTCACGGGAACTGCACAGCAATACTGCTGGATCACGACTCGGGGTGCGAGTACTGGGCTCCACAATGCAGGCCCCACGGGGTAGTCAGCGGCCCACCCCACTTGAAGGGAGCACCTGGACAGGCCTGGGATTAGGCCACCCTGGCAACCGGGTCTGACAGTACTGTGTGCTATTGAGTCCACAGGCTGCACGCACGCACGTATAATCGGGGAGCATAAGGAACCTGGAGCTGGCTTGTGTGCCCGGTCGCCGCCCTCTCTACAGGTATCCCTGCTCTGGACTGCCTGCTCAATTCCTGTATCCGAGCTTTTAACTCTGGAGCCTGCATAGCACTCTGGGAACTTGCCTTAAAGGTGTCCACACCTCCCGGTGACCGGGCGACTACACTACATTAGTCTGCTCAAGCAGTGGAGGTTTAACTGTTATTTCTCATCTTTACTAATGTTGAATATTCAAATCGTGAATTTTAATTGCAAATATCAGTACTTTGAGAATTCAAAGATCTGGAATATAGTGCTATATCTTCATAATCTCGAATAATCAAGATTCGGGGGAAAGTACCATGTATTGCATTCGCAATATTTGCATTTGCAAGTTCCGATTTTCACAATGAAATTACACTGCAGTTGCTATTTCACATTCTGCCACTAGATGTCACTGTGACAACGCACATTGCGTTTGCATGTACAAGTGTAAATTTTCACATTTATAATGACAGGAGATCTCAACTTAAAATATTTGGAGAATAATTTGTGAAATGACATGAATTCGAATATTGCCTATGCTGCTCATCACTATTATTATTATTATCATTGTTTATTTATATAGCGCCAACATATTACGCAGAACTGTACAATAAAATTTAGTTGATTTTGAATGTAAAAAATAAAATAAAAATTTAGTTGAGACACAACACAATATAACACACAGATACAGGTAATGACACAGGAGGAGTGGAGGACCCTGCCCAAACGGCTTACAGTCTAATAGGTTGGGAAACAGAGTATACAATAGGTGGGGGGGGGGGGGGGTGGTACTGGCATGGTGGTGATGTTAGGGGTGAGAAGATGGGTAGGAGAGACTGAAGAGGGGGGTTTTTAGGGCTTTTTTTAAAAAAGAGCTGAAGGTAGGAGCAAGTCTAATGGGGTGAGGGAAGTCTTGAAGCCATGCATGTGATACATTTATGAGTGGGGATGTCATTAGTAGGTCGCTGGAGGAGCGGAGGGGCTGGTTAGGGGTGTATTTATGTACCAGGTTGGAAATGTACGTAGGACAGGAGGTGTGGAGTGAATTTAAAGGCAAAGAACTTTAAATTTAATTCTCTGGGCAATTGGAAGCCAGAGAAGAGATTTGCAGAGAGAAGCAGCAGATGAGGAGCGGTTAGAGGAATAAATGATTCATGATGGACTGAAGAGGTGACAGTCTATGAAGAGTCAGACAAGAGAGGATGATGTTGCAGTAGTCCAGACGAGAAATGATGAGATAAAGTAGCACTCTCTTTACCTCAGGTGCCACTTCTGTTAACTTCACAATACTATTTGAGGAATACCCACTTTATAGAAGCCTTTAGATCTCTGGGGCAGTGGTGATGCCTAAAGCTAGCCACACATGGTTCAATTTAGCGTTCAATCGAGGTTCAATTAGATTTTGTAGTTCGATCAAAAAAATTCAACCTCGATTTTAATTTAATCGATGTACACCACATGGGGAGTACGATTATTGTTCAATTTCGACTGAAAAGTTAATCAAAGTAATCCAAAATCGTCGATTGAATTCCTCTTACGATTTTAGTTTTAAGTAGCCAAAAAAATCGAGCCAAAAAATCGAGCCACAAAATCGAGCCAACAAAAAAAAATCGACCAATCAAGGAAAATTTTCCAACCTGTCCGATCACTTTTCAATCGACGATTTTACAAAAATCGTTCAACGATCGTCGATTGTACTATGTGGGCAATACATCGATTAACGTTTAATCGATCGTTTTTTTCATCAAAATTGTCGATTGAACGGTAAAATCGAACCATGTGTGGCTAGCTTAAAAAGTCCCATGTCTTAAAACATCTATAGAGGGGGTATTATTAATCTCAAGTAGTGTTGTAATTGAATTCTAATCTCTAATTTGTAATGTATTTACAATGACTCTCTGTGCACCATGATATTGTTTTACTACAAAGCATTGTAGTGTTCATTGGTTGCCAACTAACCACTGACACAAAACTGGCATTTTATGGTATCTCGTGGCATGGTAATTAATATATTCCCTTTATTTTCCAATTGTAGAGTGTTGTACAGCGTTAGCCATTGATGAATGCAGAAATTTAGCCTGAAGAATGGAACTGAGACACTCCGAAAGCTTGCTTCTCTAATAACTACAGTTAGCCAATAAAGGGGATCACTTAAACTCCAAACTTCCTTTATTTCCCACATATATATAGAATTATTTCAAGTAAGTAAAGAAAACATTTAACCTTTAATTAATAGCCAGTATACCCTGCTTTAATTGTTACCAGGGCTGTTGGTACTTTCCATGTACTTGCGGATACCAGTAGTGTAGCAGTCTCTAATCGTGATGAGCGACATAGGCAATATTCACATTTGTGATATTTCGTGAATAATTCTAATATTCGATATTTGCAATTCAATGACCATACATTGCAAAAATATTATAATCGCATCGCGATTGCCTAAAAAATGAATGGCCACATGTGGTATTTTTGCATTGCGAATATAAAATCGCAACACATGGCCTTAAGCTTCCCAATGCATAATATCTTGAATATTAGTGATGAGCGTCATAGACAACATTCGTATTC
>CM070039.1:18757662-18770564 GCA_036250615.1 Ptychadena robeensis
TCACATAAGATAACCTATTGCAATTGTCTCAGTTAAATATCTTTCATCTGCAAAGCTGTCAGGCAAAGTCATTCCATGTTGAGCGAGAATATTCGAAATTCAAATATATTCAATGAATTTCCGACATTCGAAAATTCTTTCTCAATATTTCGCAAATGTGCACTCGGATATTTGCAATGGCGGATATTCATCATATTATGCTTCAACATTGTTTACCAGCATACATCGTACATATGTGTGCGCATTGCGAATGGATAGACGTGACGTAAGGCATTGAATTGAACTCAGTTGAATTGAATTTTATGAATTGCAAATAATCCGTTAATCTTGAAATTACGGGAACTCAAATATACCATATGCCGCTCAAAACACTAGAAGTCAATTGATGAACCACTGACATGTCCAATGCTTTTGGTTTACAATGGGGGGTGGACATATATATAAAAGCACAGAAGGACATAGCCACACAATTTGACATCCATATTACTTGGATGACACCATAGGTTTCCAGCAACGGGTGACACCAAACTTGGTGAAGTCTCGGTGACTATGGGAATCTTCTAGAATCCTATCAGATTTCCTATCTCCTACAATCCTATCAGTCTTCTATCAGATTTCATCATACTAGAGATAAATGTCTGAGGATGTGGATGCTTCCAGGAGACCTGTAGCATGTAACAGTCACGCTCACGGCCCTCTATCTGGCCCATATAATATGCGGCCATCCCTGTTTTCGAGCGGGAACAATCAATCCCGCTCGAAAACAGGGATATTGGACATGACCGTTAATCACAGGCGATGTCTGTTGCTTTGCATGGAAACCGCGGGTTTCCATGCAAAGCATCGGCTGAGTTGGAGAGACAGCAGAGCCCTCTGACATCATCGCGCTGCTGCAGGGAACATCGGATGGCTCCAAAATCGAGCCCTCTATTCCCTGCTTTAGTCATTTATTTGGCCCCATGGGGGCCTCATAGGGGCCTTAGATTGCCTGCAATAAAATGTTAACTATCAAAAGCTTCTATTTTATCATTGGCTATGAGGACACCTATGCCTGATGGTCCTAACAGGATCTTGGTCCACTCTCCCTGTCAAGTTAACAAACCCACTGTGTACCACGAGTCAAAAAGTTTGCCCGCCCCTGGTGTAGATAACACCCTAACTTTACAGAGCACCTGTATCATTTAAAGATAAATGAATAAGATCAGGCTAGCCCCTTAATATTTGTTCCTATGCCTCATTCACCTTGTGTAGATCTACATAAAAATGTATATGTAGCAAGTATAGTAAAAAAAAACAATACATTTATGAAATACAATGTTTTCCATGTTTTATCTTTAAATAATACTTGGATAGATAATAGATAGTTGTGCACAACCTTCAGCAGCGATTACACAGCTACAGTGATTTCAGTGGCCAGAAAGGCCCTCAGTGGGTGTATAGGGCCTGAGCAAAGATTGCAGAGTAAAGCTAGGCACACACGGGTAGATTTGTAAAAAGATTCGAGTACAATCAATCAACGTGCGCGGTCACGGTGATTGATTGTACTCGAATCTGCTTACAATCCTTCCTGTGTGTGCTGTCCTTCGAGGGGGTTCAATAGAGCCCCCTCGAAGTACCTCGATTGAACAGGTTTCCAACATGTTGGAAAACCACATTCAATCACCAATACTGTACATGAAAAATAATTTTCATGTAGAGTATAGGGAAAGCCGACTCTTCACACAGAACTGACAGCTGGGCAGTCAGCAGCGGAGTCTGTGTAAAGGGGGCGGAGTCAGCATTCTTCACTCCAGCCGGGCTCTACGGGGAGAAGCAGGCTGGATTTCTCTTCAGCTTTCAGCATGTTCGGCTTCACATGCTGAAACACAGACAGAACTCTAGCTCTGCAGAGGTCTTCATTGAACGGTAATCGATGTGCCCATGTGGTGCACATTGATTTCCGTTCAATTGATACCCGATCAATCACAGCGTGGTGACGTCACCACGCTGTGATTGATTGGGATCGATTGCACTGGAATTTACCCGTGTATGGCTAGCTTAAATCTATGGTTGAAAAAGAGCCTCTGCTCAAAACGTGTCCCATTGTTCCTGTTGTCGGTAGTGGGATATCATTACAGTATATTTTATACAAAATGTACATATTGCAACTTAAGGCCCCAATACACCTTAAAATCTTACCATCAAGGATGACCCGGCACTACATAGCAGTGATATATACCTTCCAATCCCTATGTATTCTATCAGGGAGGACCCAGCACTACATAGCAGTGATATATACCTTCCAATCAAAATGTATTCTATCAGAGAGGACCCGGCACTACATAGCAGCGATATATACCTTCCAATCACTATATATTCTATCAGGGAGGACCCGGCACTACATAGCAGTGATATATACCTTCCAATCAAAATGTATTCTATCAGAGCGGACCCGGCACTACATAGCAGTGATATATATCTTCCAATCACTATGTATTTTATCAGGGAGGACCCGGCACTACATGGTTGTTGGTAAATCTAATAGAGATTGTATGGAGGGATCTAAAGGTGTATGGGCGGGAGGCTTTACTAGTCTTGGGATGTGATGGTTGTATTGGTTTTCTGTTGTCAGCTTTAATAGTAGAAGTCACATAAGATAACCTATTGCAATTGTCTCAGTTAAATATCTTTCATCTGCAAAGCTGTCGGGCAAAGTCATTCCATGTTGAGCGAGAATATTCGGAATTCAAATATATTCAATGAATTGCCCATGTGGTGCACATTGATTTCCGTTCAATTGATACCCGATCAATCACAGCGTGGTGACGTCACCACGCTGTGATTGATTGGGATCGATTGCACTGGAATTTACCCGTGTATGGCTAGCTTAAGCCCCCCAGCATCTGTAAGCAGGAAGTGGCCTCATCTCTAACAGGAAGTGAGGTCATCCTGGAAAGCACACAGCCCTGAGAGATCCATCCTTGTAAATCTATTTTAATGTGAGTATCTTGTCTGTTGTTCTGCTTCATTTTGTTTTATTTTGTTTCATCTCATCCAATTCCACATTATTTAACCCTTTGTTTTACTAGGTTGTGCGCCTCTGTCCTTGTTCTTATTTGTCAATAACACTTGGATGCCTGTGCATCTACCAGCAATGAAGTTTACTCCGTTTGGCCAAGTTCTCCTCTGTTTGACCTTCACCTACCTCTCACCCTCAATGTTCCATGTCATTACCAGTCATCGATTTGGCGTACGTCTGAGGTTCTCTTGGGAGAGGTAGTTCTTAGTGGGAGAGTAAGGCCCCCTGCTAATGCCTCCTCCCATCACTTGTCCCTGCAAGAACTTTACAAGCCTGATCATGAATTCACAGAGAGAAATAAAAGCTGTTTATTGCTACAGGAACAATGTAAATGGGGGAGAAAAATGCCGGGACATGCTCTTGAGGAGGTGAGAAAGGACTGGAGGTAAATTCAGGTCATGTCTATACAAATCCTTTAACTATTGTAATCCATGATCTGTGAACTGCCACAATCCTACCATGTCTATATATAGTCGACACCCTGTTATCCAGCATCCATGAGGATTGCTAGATTCTGGACAAATGTAGTTTCCGGTTGCTTGAGAGTCAATATAAATGAAGAAGATACTAAGCTTGTGGAACTACAAAGCCCAAACAACCATATCACAGTACTGTATAGACATTATTTAACACTATATCACAAGAGGCAAAGCTCGACAGGTTTAGGTGAAGTGAAGAGAAAGGAAAAGAGAACCTGTCACTACAGTGAACTTTTTTTAATAACCATGTACTGGATTTATTTTATAACAGAATTACAAAAGTTAATGCATTACTTTTTTTTAGAATAAAATTCAAGCATGCAACATTTAATTCATCAAGTATATTCATAATTCCCTATTTATCTAAGAGTAAAGGATATATATATGTAAGTAAAGGATATATATATATATATATATATATATATATATGTAAAAAAACATTAGTGATGAGCATCATAGGTAATATTTGAATTTGCAACTTTCGCAAATTATTCTCCAAATATTCTAAATCTGTCATTATGTTATGTAAAGATCGACACAATGTGTTGTCACAGTGACATCTAGTGGCAAAATGTCAAATAGCAGCTGCAGTGTAATCACCACATGAGACAACACTCATGAAATAATTCATGCAAAAATCTGCACTTGTACATGTGAATAATGCGAACGCAATGCATGGTACTTTCCCCAGAATCTAGAATATTCAAAATGAGGAAGATACAGCGCTATATTCAAGATCTTTGTGAATTCTTGAAAGTGACGATATTAACAATATAAAATTGTGATTACAATAAACACGCTTAACACTATAAATCATAAGTTGATGGAGTGATGGGACGAATGCACATGGCTAGAGATGCATTTATCACAGTGCTTATTTTTCTATCAAAGGCTGGGGAAGGGTCAGGATGATATGGGCTCATAGGAAACAGGTCTAATGAGGCTATTTATGAGACACTACCTACCAACCAATTACACTGCATGGTGATTCATATTAGACTGACAGACAATATTTATATTGCACTAGGTGATAGAATTGAAGCAAATAATGTGATTATGGCCAATTTAGTCTAAAGCAGGGTGCACACGTGTAGATATGGGCCAGATCAATGGCCGCTTTGAGCGCCGTGCACGCTCATGGCCATCTATCTGGGCCATTTCATATGCGGCCTTCCCTCTTTACAAGTGGGACCAATCAATTCTGCTCAAAACTGGGATATCAGACATGACCATTAATCATGGCCGATGTCTGTTGCTTTACATGGAAACCAGGGCTCTCCATGCAAAGCATCAGCTGAGCTGGAGAGATAGCAGAGCTGTCTATCCAGCTCCTCTGATATCTGACAGCAGGGTGATGACATCATCACGCTGCTGCAGGGAACATCGGACGGCTCCAATATCGAGCCCTCTATTCCCTGCTGTACAAATACTGGTCTGTTAACTACCTGCCCTCACACACTTAAACAACAATTGCCCTTTTAGACTATCTACAGTGTCACACTACAAAAACCTAACTGGTCTACTTTACCCTCCATGGTGGGATCCCCAAGTTCATATCAAGGTAAACATTAACTGCCAAAATTATAAACCCAGAGCCAAAGTCGTGGCAGCGTACCTGTTCCAGACAATCTTGCAGTGTCTTCTAACAATGCCTGGCAATAACAGCCACTGTGTCCCAGACCTCATCACTGCTACCAGGGATGTTGGTAAGTGCCCATGCCTATACCTATAGTAACCAACAGGCATAGATATCCTAGACATAGAAGTCCTTACATCCTTTAAGGAGTAGCCAAAGTGGGTACAAGCCTTAAACCTGAATCTATTTACAATTTCTGAACCACTTTTGCACCTAAATCTCAAATGGGACCACCAGTGAGGTTAAATCTCTGAATTCTCTATATTATATTGTAAGTACCAAGTGTCCCTTTTCTCTCACAGAAACATGTCCCTGTGCCACAGACATCCCGTGTGAATATTTAACCCTGGTCCTCATAAAGTAGCTAAATAGATATTAACAATTATTAGCTCTTCCTATCATGCATCCAATAAAATAATGAACCTTTATTAAGTTATAGGAAGCAGTAAAACACCTTACGTGTTCTGCATGAAGACCTAATTGCAGTCATAAAACAAGACGGTTTTAATTCCATTTTTATACCCGATGTTTATATTAATACAGCATTTTTTCAACATAACCAGAGGAACGGGTGTGCTGCCACCGTTGACCTCCTTCTAAAAAAGCAGTAAATCTGCCTTTCTGCCTCCCCTGTTTGATCTTTGGATAAAGCAAGGAAGAGTGAGAACCTCTTCTATGGTTTTAACTGCTGTCTCTCCTCTATGTACATTTCCATTCTCTACTTGGCCAATGGCCATGGATACAGCATGGTGGAAAGCTGAAGCTGTTACTAGAGCAGAGGTTAAAGCAAAAACTTTTCTTTGTGTCAATTAAGATGAGTTTGCTTCTGGGGACACTCACTTTATCTTGTAAATTCAAGACAGGAAAATTGGTAAACCTTCCTAGTGGGAACAAACCCTTGAATCATTCTTATTCTTCCTACCCTTAAGATGACCATACTTGGGCCAATTTTTCTATGGATTTAGGCACAATCAATCACTGTGTGTGTTCACTGTGATTGTGTTTGAATTTATTGCGGCCACCCTCTCTTTGAGCGGGATTACTCGATCCCACTAGAAGAAACCTCGATTGAACAGGGAACCAACATGTTGGTAAACCCTGTTTGATTTCCATATTACTTTGCATGGGGACTGAGGGTATTGAATGGGATCAATTGCGCAAATTGTTGCTCATTGAGTTTCCAGTAAATTGTAGAAGCTAAAGCACAGCATGTATGGCCCGTGTATGGCCAGCCTGACCAGTATGACTGAATTTTTTGAAGCTGTTCTTCAAAAGAATAAAGTACAAAGGATAGAAAAGAAAGGGAGGATATGTAGGTAAGCAGAGGTAAAAGTTGATTTCTAGCATACAACAGCCTAAAGCTGGGCATAGAAGTTCCGATTCTTGCACAACCCGACCACCGATCGGATGCCGTGCCCGCTCCCGTATCCGTTAGGGATCAGGTCGTGCAAGAATCGGGTGCAGCAACTAGCAAGATTGGGCTAGAATCGGGTCGGGAGTCGCCGGTAAATCTTACCCTCTATTCCCAGCTTAACATTGTTCTTGGTAATTTAGTAAGATGGTGAAAATGATGCTTATCTCCATGATTTTCCAATAGGATCCTGTCTATGCTTCCTTGTCTCGAATCAAAAGGGTGTGCTAAAAGGAATTATCCCATTTTCCTGCTTTCCTGAAACCAGGTAAAAAAAACTTTGACCTATTCATCCTTCTACTTCTAACAGGCGACAGTTTTATGAATTACTACTTCCCAAACACCCAGGACCTAAACTCGGTCACAATTTTATTTTGAAGGGGATCATAGGATGATAATTATTTTATGTGGGTCCTCAGAATAAAGAGGGAAACAGTACACATGTCCTAATCAATGCCAGGGATGTATTCTTTCATATTATACTAAAGCCAGCCATACACAGTCGGATTCCATGGCCGCTCGATCGCCTATCCGATCGATTCCGGCGATTCTGGCGGGAATCGCAGGTGTGATCGATCGGCCAATTAAGAGCATCCGATCTCTGCATACCACCTTGTCCAACGGATTCCGGGACGATTCAGTGTCCGATTGTCCACCTCACAAATGGCAACTCCCCCTGATGTGTGCAGAATCAGATCAAAAAGACCAACATGTTGGTTCTCTGTCGGATCCGATTCTGGGCCCCCGAACGATCGGACGTGATCGGACGGACAAGGTGGGCTGCACGCGATTCCGGCACGATCGATTCGCGTGCACGCGCCCGGAATCGATCGTGCCGGAATCCGGTCGGAATCCGACCCGTGTATGGGGGCCTTTAGAGTGTGAGAGGGAAAGGAGGTCTGGGCCTATGCTGATAATGTCATGTGACATAATTCCCTAATAGTTTAATAGATTCAGAGGACCCAAACAGTGACACAAGACAGGCAGAGCTGTCACCATATTACAAGCAGGATTCTGGATGTCTATTTAAAGATCCACTATACAGAACGTTTAATTAATATGAATAAAGTTTAATGTGATAATTGGTGTATATATATATACTGTATATATATATATACACAGTGGCGTCACTAGGTTTGGTGTCACCTAGTGGCAGACATCCATAGTGTAACCCCATCCTGACATAAATGGAGTGCTGTGAGCAACCTCTTATCTCCACTAACTGACCCTTCACTTTCATCTCAGTCTAGTGTGCCAAGAGGAAATTTGTTAAAATATTTATGTCCATGTAAAGCCCCCCATACACGTTTAGATTGTGACCCGATGGTTTGGCCGATTGACTGTGAGTGATGACGTCAGCGCGGTCAATCTGCTAAAATATCGGGTCACAATCGGCCCGGGCACCCTTTGTGTGCCACGCTGTCCGGCAGGTCCCTCTAGCTGCCTGTGCCATCAGCTAGGGAGACCAGCAGACAGCATGACGGCACTAAGCCTAGCACAAAGGGAGAGGGAAGGGACCTGCTAGCACCCCCTCCCCTCAGAAGCTCAGATCTCAGATCCCTTGGAGCGGAGGAGACATACCCATAAGATCGCACCCGATTTTTCGGCCGACCGACCGCCGTGAGCGCACACGGTGGCCAGTCAAAAAATCTAAGCGTGTATGGGGCTTTATTTTGTGTATAAAGGCCCTCATACACCTAACAAGGCGCGTCCGATTTTTCCGCCTACCAATGCGTGTGCACGTTCGCATGTCAACGGTCGGTGGCAAATCATGGTTGCCCATATGGGGTGACAGCTCGGTCAGCCAGAGATCTCTCGCCCAATGCCATTGTTTGAATGGGGACCAAAGAAACGGCCGGCACACAAAGGGTCTGAACGACAGAGTGCAGCGTGATGACATCATCATGTTGCACTCTGTCACTTCGGCCCTGGCTCTTCAGGTGTATGGGGGCCTTTAATGTGAGTCAGAATTGTCTGAAGCCTGAAGAAGGGATCTGAGACATCCCAAAAGCTTACTTCTCCAATAACTTCAGTTAGAGGGGATCACTTGAACTCCAAACTTTCTGTGTATATATACATATGTATATAACTGTTTTTAAATTACTTTGTGCAGCCCTGGACACACTGCAAACCTTAATCCAGGGGAGAGCAGAGAAAACATAACCAAGGTAGAGAAGAGTGTCATGGAAAGTGTCTGGATGACCTGAGTCAGGACTGGCATTGATATTCCCATCACAGGTGTTGGCAACCTTTACTATTAAAAGAGCCCTATTTCCCCCTTAAATATCAGAATTCACACCTAAACGCCCTGTGTTACCTCATAATGCACTGCTGTATGCATTTAATACATGCAGCTCAAGCATTTCTCATACACATGGGAAGAGGCCAGCATGAGGTGTGTATTGTGCATTGTATGCGTTAGTGCTAACACATGCAATGCCAATACACAGCCCTGTGCATACAGTGTAAAGAGATGGGATATAATTAGGTGACCTCTGTGACGTTCCTCTCCAGTCGTTCCTGCTCCCTGACACACACACATCCCCTATGTATTTTCCTCCATGGGAAGGAGAAGGGAATGGACAGCTGCTTCTGCAGCCAATGATTTTGACTGCTCTTCCGTCCAATGTGTATGTGCTAATAGGAGGGAGGAGGCTTCTTGGAGCCAGGGAGCCACAAAGAGGAGACTGAAGGGCTGCATATGGCTCTGAAGCCACAGGTTACAGACCCCCGCACCACCCCTGTGATATAGATTTTATATATATATATATATATATATATATATATATTATAAACTATAAATTTTATTTTCACCAATTATGTTTGGGTTGTGACTGTAACCTCAACCCTCTCCTCGGCCACCCCTTACACAACTATTCACTTAAGCACCAACCACGAATTGAGCTTTTCTCCTCCCTTCTTACACTTCCTAACCATCCATTTCAAACCTACAACATTTACAGATGAATTTTGGGTTCTGGCTCTAGTGGTCGATGCGTTCATAAGGCGCTCCGTTCTTGTGGGAGGACTGCCGACCCTTGTCCTCACCCTTCACCCTAAGAGTGGATAACTTTGTGAGTACCCTTTATGGGGATCCGTTACATTACCTGGTAATTTTTAGATTTTCTGGCTGTGTACTTAGTTGAATATTCTATCCTTTAGATCACCTATTCCATCTGGTTGGTCTTTTTCTTCTTTTTACCCCCTGAGGAAGTCACTTCACGACGAAACGCGCGTCGGGGTCTTAGCGGTGGACACCTGGTGTAGTCCACCATTTACCATCTGGACCAACCCCTTGGGCCCTCTGCCAACGTGACGCTAGGCATATGCTTTTATCCCTGATTAACTTGTGGTTAATCAGGATGTATCTTTTGTATTGTTCAATTGTCGCTCTTGTACAGTTCTTTGATAGATATTAAAATGTGTAAAAAATATCTGTGATAATATTAATATTTTTATTAAATATATGTTTTGATTTATGCACTTGAAGCCTTTAAAGTCCCCATGCCCCTGTAAGCGATTACAGGGGAGATTCTTTGTATGTTCTGTGTGGTTTTTTATATAAACTATAAATAGTTCACTTAAGAAAGCATATTTCTTATTTAGCTCTCCTAGCATCTTCACATTTTATATTGCTGCCCTGCTTTTCTGTTGCACTGAAGTTCTTTAAGGTAAACACAGCACTAGAAAATTTGTGTTTCTTTAATGATTTATATAGTGCAATTATCCTTCATAGAGTTGTATAACAGTGAATACATACTACAGATAAGGACAAACAATGAGTAAGATACAGATCTCTCTCACAATCTTAACAGCTGAGTCCATTTTTATTTTAGTCCTAAATGATTTGATTAGGCACAATACATCAATAAGAACACTACGAAATGTAATAACTGCCTGCAAGCAGAGGCTCTTCCTTACAACCCCACAGGCAATAATCACTGATAACAACTTATTGGTACATAGGTGGAAAATGCACCAAATTAGATATTACAAATTCCTCGAGATGACCGCGCTTAAGCATTCTATGAAATAATCCTGGATAGAGCTGGGAAAGCACAGTAATCAGCCGTAGCTTTACCACTAACCTACAGTCTTATTTTAAGGCCAAAACCAGGTTTACAAACCAGACCCTCCCCCTTTCACTTATTCAAATAAACCCTATTTCTTTATGGCCGTGAGAAAAAGAAAGTAAACCCTTCATTCAGTTTTACGATTTTACATATCAGTTCATTCCAAAATGCCAATATTGTCCTTATTTACAGACTAGAGCCCACCATACACATATAGATCTGCAGGTGATCCTCAAACAGCTGATTGCTTCGGATAGTCTTTCAGAGAATCAAAGCACACTCGCTCCCCATCCAAAATAATGCGATCGACCAGAGAAAAATTTACATGTTGATTCTCTGGCCTATCATGATTTTAGGCAACATGGAGTGGTCGCTCCAGGCGGGAAGCTTAGATCGATCAGCCATAAAATCGCCCACAGATCTATGGGTGAATGGGGAGCTTTAATCTAAATGTCTTAAGGCCCCCATACACCTTGCAATCTTGCCATACAATTTCTGTGCAATCAACTTTTCTTCTACTAAAACCATGCAATATGAGGAGCTTTCTAAACCTTCCAATCACTCTGTTTTCTATCAGGGAGGACCCGGCACTACATAGCTGTTGGTAGATAGATTGCAGGAAATTGTATGGCATGATCTAAAGGTGTATGGGAGGCTTTAGCAGTAGGTGAAATAATGTGTACACCCTCACCACTTTCATAGAAGTTAAAAGGATTAGAGACATCTAGGTGTTAATGATCGATTGCACTTGTATAACCAATCCTAAGCAAGTCTGAACCTTTTTAAAGGTACAGGTTATGTCAGTTTGTTGGTCTGAAACATTCAGGTGTGTGTTAACACAATGGTAAGGTAGAAATACATCAGCAATGTATAGTAACTTTAGTAATGTTTGTTCAATATTAGATGGGGTGACAACATGACAGCTTAATGCACCATCCCCCTGCCTCAATAATTGACATCAGCTTGACATCAAATCTCCACTAAGGGTATCCCACTATGATCTAATCGTTTCAATGAGGGCCACCACTTCCCAAATGGCATATGATTGGACTAAGTGGATGGTACCTCATAGAAGTCCCATCAGATGGCATTTGGGAAGTAGTGGCCCTCATTGAAACCATTATCTCATAGGGGGATATCCCTTGTGGAGAAGTGATGTCAAACCAGTTGGAACATGATTGGCATAACACTGCCGCACTTTCTTGATAAAGCCTAAGGGTGAAACGCGTCAGAAATCAGCCACTTACTGACCATCAGTCTATGTAACTTTTTGTGTACATTATATATGTTTGTGCTTGTTGAATTTTATACATTGTAATCAAAAGTGTTTTTAAAATCTTATATTCAAGTAGACAGCACCTTTAAATTCCTATGATACTTCTCACTTTCTTCTTTTTTATATACCAACAACTTTTGCTGCCCATAACTCTGGATGGGCTATTAAGTAGTTTCCAGAAACAGTCCGGCCCCCCTTCTACAGTCAGAAAGATTGTTTTTAAGTGAAAACATTCAGAAAGTTGCCAATCTTGTCAGGAATTGAGGCAATACTCAAACCCAACCGACATCTCCAACTCTCCACACCACAGAAAGCATTTTGAAGGTCAATGCTCATGACAGTACAACAAGATTGAACAAGTATGTCTTGAGTTGCTAGAATAAAGTTCCAAGACTTTGGAAAGTTGCATTTGGACACAAGACTTCTGGAACAAAGGTCTGTGGACAAATGGGTTCAAAGCATGTGGCTAAACATCACAAAAACCAGGCATTGCATATCAGCACATACACTTCATACCAACTCCCAAGCATGGTGGAGGAGAAGGTGACGATTTTAGACTTGTTTTGTAACCACAAGACCTTGGCACCTTGTAGTCATTGAATTGACCATGAACAAATCTATATGCCAAAGAATTCTAGTCAAATATAAAGCACCCTTTCTAAAGCTAGGGCTTAGGCCACCTGCAGTGATTGACCAGAATAGCAGGGCGATCAGGGCCCCCATCCAAAGTAGTGGAATTGTGTGAGTTGCTCACATTGCGATTCCCATATGTTCAGCTGACCACTGGTGTCTCTGGCAGAATACATGGGAATCTACCGTGGCATTGGGTAGTTTAAGCCTGTATATGTATATCAATGAATGCCAGTTGAGTGTAGTGGAAACACCTGTAGTACAATTTACCTTGACTGGTTTTCTGTACAATCAACTTTTCTTCTACCAAAACCATGTAATATGAGGAGCTTTCTAAAC
>CM070039.1:18770664-18786040 GCA_036250615.1 Ptychadena robeensis
ATAGCTGTTGGTAGATCTAAAGGAAATTGTATGGAGTGATCTAAAGGTGTATGGGGGGCTGTTCACAGGATTTGTATATCTGTACTCTAGACAGATCTCCTCAAACATACCAAGCTTGAAGTGGTAAAGTTTTAAGGTGCCCACCTATCTGTATGCATGATGTAGTGTTCTTTCTCATTGCATTCTTAAAGGCACCTATACACCTTACAATCTTACCATACAATTTCTGTACAATTAGCTTTTGTTCTACCAAAACCATGTTAAACCTTTCTAAACCTTCCAATCACTATCAGGGAGGACCTGGCACTACATAGTTGTTGGTAGATCTAAAGAAATTGTATAGAGCAATCTAAAGGTGTATGGAGGGCTAAAGTAGTACCAGTCAGCTTCTGTATATACTGAGGTATTGTTTGTTTGGTTACCGTTCCCTTAAGTGGGACTGGAAAGAAACATGGAGGGAAGATTCCCAGCAGGCATTTTGTAGAAGAAAAGATAAAGTACAATAGTACATAAAGATGTGAGAATGATGTGTGTCCAAAGTTGGGTTTAACCTGACTTGGATAGAATTTGCAACTATCAAGTCATAAGTACTATTGGACCTCATTAAAAGCCACATGTGGCAATAATCAAACAATTTCAACCGATTTTGAAATAAAAATTTACCAGATTAATGAATCCAACCCTCAACAACTTTCCTTGACACATGATAATTAATCAACTTTCAATTTGTTTTAGTCAAATAGCTGACACAATTAACCTTGTTTGCCATGTTAATGGAGTATAGGAGCCTTGGTGTTTAGGTAGGGCGAACTTAACCCAAAAATACAATTTTAATACAAAATACACATTTGTCAGGTCTGGTTGGTCTGTACTTTATGCTTTTGTAGACACTGCAATATTTGAAATTAAAGGTATTGACCTCATTCGTTTGACTAGTACTTCACTTGTCTTTCTCACCTTAAAAGTCCGCAGGGGCTTGTCACCCCTCTTTGGGTTAAGTGCACCCTACCTAAACACCAATTTTTGATATTTGGATGTGGTGAGGGACTTACCTCTATCTATGGAACATAGGAGCCACCTACGCGTCAAGTAACATGGCCAACAAGGCCTTTAAGGTGAAAATGTAAAATAAAATGGAACACTTATCACATATAGCTAAAGCTGGGCATAGACGGTTCGATTTGCGGCTGATTTTGTGGCAGATTGGTGGTCGTGTGTGCTTGTGGTGATCGATGCCATGAAATTGGCTGCAAATCTAAAGCGCCCCCCTTCAGGCCAAAAATCTTCCCAGAAATCGTTCAGAAAAATTACGGACATGTCCCAATTTCTAGTTAGATCTCATTACTTTGGAGTAAATCCATGCAAAGTAAATGCCAGCACACAAAGGGTGTGCGGCCAAGTCTCGAAAGGACTGGCTGTGCGTGATTATCACGTGCGGTCGATCTGATGAAAAATCGTCATGGAATCTAAACGTCTATGCTCAGCTTAAGTGATTAGCACCATGCATTCCATGTCACAAGTATGATATTTAGCTGAATGCTATGTATTGTCTGCATCAAAAAGTATGCAAGTAGAGAAAATGTCCTCCTCACTTTCTGTTCTTCCTGCCACCAATCACCTGAACAGTAAGTAGAAGGAAATATATTACAAACAGAAGTAGAAAACAAGAGTTCAGACCTTTCTTTGGTCTACGACCCTCTCCCTGCTCTATCCAACAGAGAAGACATAGACAACAGTATAGAGTTAACCGAGGCTTCGCAGTTCTTACATTACTTTTGGACGGAGTTGGGCTTTAACTAATGTCTACATTGGCCCTCACATTAATTACCAGCCTGGAAGAAAATCATGGAAATCTGCTTCTCTATCCTGCCAGAAAAAAACCCCAACGGAGAGTCACAATGAGATGCCTGTCCAAAGATTTGATGGCACACAAAGAACATAAATTACAAGCCAGTCAAAGCAAATCAAAAGAAATATTTAAAACATTTGTAGACTAACGAATAAATGTTTTGGTGAGTTATCAGACAATATTCAAAATGACGTTGGTACAGTTGGTGTTGGTAGAGTGGACATAATATTTCAGTAAGAAAAATGTACCATCATATTGGCACCACCTTGGCACCAGCTATGCCAGCTAACACACAGCAATAACACAACTGTCAAATATCTCATCTTATTGCTATAACAATATTAGTCATGGATGGTGTTCTGAGCACTTTCCTACAAATACACTTTAATCTAACCTAAAATGTTATAGATAGACTGGTAATGGGTTAATCTGGCCATACACCTTTAGATCTTTCTGTCAGATATCCTTTAGCTTTATCTACCAACAACTATGTAGTGCTGGGTCCTCTGTGATTGAACTTGATGGTTTAGAAAGTCCCTCATATTACATGGTTTTGGTAAAACAAAAGGAGATCTAAAGGAAATCTGACCCTTAAGGTGGGTTCACATGTATATATTTTTTTTCAATCAACTGCCAATTAGATTTTTTGTTCGATGTCGTTGTCAAACATGGTTCGTTCATTTATCGAAAGTAACATTCGATTTTTTGTTCTTTCATCGCCGATATCGAATGAAAATACATTCAATATTACAACGACAGATAAAAATTAACTACCATGTTCAATGACCTTTTGAAATTTTTTTTGTTCAAAGTCAAACAAAATGTATCCATCGAACAAATTGGCCATTCTGGATTTTTGTTCAATCAACCAAAAAATCGTTTGTTCTTCGTTGATCGAACAAAAAAATCTACACGTGTAAACCCACCTTAACCCAAAATGTTATAGATAGACTGGTAATGGGTTAAGCTGGCCATACACCTTTAGATCTCTCTGTCAGTTAGCCTTTAGAGCTACCAACTATGTAGTGCCGGGTCCTCTGCGATTGAACACAGGTAGACTTGATTGTTTAGAAAGTCCCTCATATTACATGGTTTTGGTAAAACAAAAGGAGATCTAAAGGAAATCTGACAGAGAAATCTGAAGGTGTATGGGGGCCCTTAGAGATACTGGCAGTTTCCTTTTTTGCTGGATAGATTGACCCTATCTGTCCTGGTGACCATTTCTATCAAGCCAATTTACTAAACGACTTTATAATTCACTCCAGTTATCCAATCATGTGAAAGGAAAATCTCTGTTAATTATTGAATTTGCACATGATTGGGCAATTAAAGTGAACACAGCTACACTTGACTGAGTTAAGTCTCTCAACTCCTTTGCCACCAGAACCGGAGGTAAGGTAAAGTCTGTTATGGTGACAACAATCTATAAGCTGAATTTTGCTCACCTTGGAGAGATTTATTCTCACTTCCCTTTACACCTTCAGGACAGGAAGTGGAACCAACTAACAGACAACAGATGAAAAAAAAAATAAACATATCAGTTTTAATCCTTCTCTGTCTAAAACTAAGTTAAACATACTTTGTACAGAAGCTGCAAATATGGCTACTGTGTTTCCCAGAAAACAAGACAGTGTCTTATATAAATTTTTGCTCCTAAAGATGACCTGCATCTTATTTTCAGGTGATGTCCTATTTTTCCATGAAGAAGAAGACTGCACTGCGGTATCAGGATGGGGGATCACTTAAATTGACACAGGGGGGATCAGAGGGGGGAATCAAAATGGCACAGGAGATTTAGAGGGGGGATAACCATTTTAGTAACCCCTTCTGATCCTCCTGTGTGATTTTGATTGCCTGCTCTGATCCCCCCTGTTCAGAGTTACAGTACCGTATTTTCAGGGGTGCCCTATTATCGGGGGATGCCTTATATTTCAGCGTGAGGCAAAAATGTAAGGGATGCCTTATTTTCAGGGAGATGCCTTATATTTCAGCGTGAGACAAAAATGTGAAGGTGCCTTATTTTCGGAGGGTGCCTTATTTTTGGGGAATTTGGCAAAGAAATCCTTTTCTTAAATTGTTGGGTTACGTTACTTTGAAATACGATTTGTGAACTGCTTAAATAAACAAGCTAATTTATGTGTCTTTAGGGTTATGTTGTACTTATTACAACTCTCATATTCGGATATGCATATCAAAGGCTGACAATTTTAAATTAAGCGCAAAGCTTTCCCACCACACCCTCTATCACGAAGACATTAAAATATAGTACCTAGACTTCCCTCCTTGATTAGGTTACTTGTAATCACCCAACCTTTACCTTAGTGAAAGAATACCTCCCAATCTGCATACATTACCATCGCTTTGCATGATTTCCTAGCAATTAACCTTTTCTGCCGAGATTCCCTCAACAAAGAAATGTGCCGAACACAATTAGAACATTAACAGATGGCAACGCCCAACCAAAAAAAAAAAAAAAACTGGACAACCTCAATTTTACTAGAGTGACCTGTTTTTGCATTCATTGTTCTGAAATATTAATTGAAAAAACATAAAGAACAGAAATCAAAAATAGAAAATAGTGCTATGTAATCAAACGACTGGCTTGAGATTAAATATTCACAGACGATTGCTACAACTTAACTTGGATGATGGAGTGCCCGTGAATATCTCAGATTTTTCTGTCTAGTCTGAAAGGCCTTTTCTAAAGCCGGTAAAGAGGAGGAAGAAAAAACAAAATCCCCGCGGCCTATAGGATGTGTCTTTTTTTTTTTTTCTAGCAAAATAGCAACAGATCTAATAAACAGAGGCTTCCAATAAGAGGTCTGATGTGGATGTGTGATAAGCCTGTTGTATCGGGGAGGAAGCAGGCGGATGCTTTTCTCTCTACCTTGTGGGAAGAATATGAGGAAATAAAGGATAATTACACTAAAGAAAAAGGAAATAAAAGCAAACAATGTATCCGGCTAACTTGCAACAGATAGCTGTGAAATACACAAAGTGGATTATGGGGGGGAGGAAGCTCATTGGAAATGACAATTGCAATGATTTTTCAGTAAGGAGCTTCAGACCATGTGTTGGAGGAGGAAACGGCAGCAGATAAAAAGGCACAGTGATCTTACCTGATGAGGGAGCTGAGATATTATAGCACAGGGTGAGGGCAGCCAGGCACCCAGGGCTCTTCCCAAGCCAAGCTGTCCGCTCAGAGCCACCCAGTGCACCAGGCTCTCTCCATTCATTTCAACGCACAGGTCTCCCTTATGTTCCCCATCCCTGGTCCTGGTGCTCTCCTCTCTCTTTCTCTCTGTGCTCCGTAATGCATGAAACTGCAGAATAAATAAATATATAAAAAAAAAAAAGAAAAAACACATGCAACACCTTAATATGGCAGCTCCATCTGCTGGTAAAAGTATAATAAGGACACAAGGAGCAGACAGTGTGCTGAGCAAAGTCTCAGAGGAATGGGTGTACCAGGCGACTTGGCTTAAAGGAGAACCTCAGGCGAAACGCAGTTGAAGAATGATCTGACGGGCTTGGCAAGCCTTGAGACTTGTTGCATTGATTCTCTTCCTGGAAAGCAAACTTTAAGTGGAAGTCAACTTCAAAAAGGATAGAGGAGAGAAATGTGCAGTCATTTAACAGAAGACACCTCTTAAAGTAGAATGTCTATTCCTTTTTTATACTCTGTTCCCCAACTTCTTAGATTGTAAACTGGATTGGGCAGGGCGCTCATCTCCTCCTGCATCACAGTCTATACTTTTTTTTTTTTAACCCTTATTGTACTCAGACAGTGTAATATGATGGTGCTTTATAAATAAAATGTAATTATATTAATAACTATAGGTATTGGTGTATAATAGTTGAATAATAGTGATGAGCAGCATAGGCAATATTCATATTCGCAAAACATCACACATTTTTTGCCTAATATTTGCAATACATTTCCAGTCATTATTACTTTCATTGCAGTAGACACCTCTTAAAGTAGAATGTCTATTCCTTTTTTATACTTTGTTCCCCAACTTCTTAGATTGTAAACTGGATTGGGCAGGGCGCTCATCTCCACCTGCATCACAGTCTATACTTGTATGTTAGCTTTTTTATTTTTTTAACCCTTATTGGACACAGCCCAGTGTAATATGTTCGTGCTTTATAATTAAAATTTAATTATATTAATAACTATAGGTATTGGTGTCCCCCCTGTAACATTGTTGAATAATAGTGATGAGCAGCATAGGCAATATTCGTATTCGCAAAATAGCACACATTTTTTGCCTAATATTTGCAAAAAATTTCCAGTCACTATGACCTTCATTGCAAAAATCGCCACTTGTACATGTGCATATTGCGAACGCAATGCAGGGTACTTAACACAGATCACCTTCATTGCGCAAATCCACACTTGTACATACACATATAGCGAAGGCAATGCATGCTACTTTACACAGATTACCTTCATTGCGCGAATTTCCACTTGTAGATGCGTATATTGGGAATGCAATGCATGGTATTTCCGGGTACCTCTGCAACATTGCTGAATAATAGTGATGAGCAACACAGGCAATATTTGCATTCACAAAATATCACAATTTTTTTGCCTAATATTCGCAATAAATTTCCAGCCATTATTACCTATGTTGCGCAAATTGCCACTTGTACATGTGCATATTGCGAACACAATGCATGGTACTTTACACAGATTACCTTCATGGTGCATATCAGCACTTGTGCATGCACATATTGTAAATGCAATGCATGGTACTTAACACAGATTACCTTCATTGCGCAAATCGACACTTGTACATGCACATATAGCGAAGGCAATGCATGGTACTTTACACAGATTACATTCATTGTGCAAATTTTCGCTTTTACATGCGTATATTGGGAATGCAATGCATGGTATTTCTGGGTACCCCTGCAACATTGCTGAAAAATAGTGATGAGTAGTGATGGCCGAACCTCGGCCATGTCCGTCCGCGAACGGGCGGAGCGGACTCTTAAAAAAGTCCGCTGTCCACCCGTTCGCGGACAGATTCAAATTCCCCGCCTCTAGGCGGGGAATTTGAATCGGAAAACCTGGATGTGACGTCAGCGATGCGAGCCGGTTTTTCACTGAAGACCGGGTTCTCTACCCGGTCTTCAGTGAAAATATTCTTCCTGCAGCGGGATCTCGCTGCTAATGATCCCACCGGAGGAAGAATAGAGGGCTCCTTCTCGCCGGCGGACAGGGCGAGACGAACACCCGCACTGTCCGCCGGCGAGAAGGAGGGCGAACATGCTTGTTCGCGGCCGAACTGTCCGCCTTGCGGGCAGTTCGGCCATCACTAGTGATGAGCAGTAAAGATGGTCGAATTTTTCGACTTGCTAACTTTGTGAGCTGATTGCAAAGCCCCTGAAAATTGTATCATCACCATAATTGCTGGATATGTAGAGAAGGGTTGGAGGAATATTTGGAAAAAAAGTTTTGCTCTAGCACATGTAATTTTTGCATAAATTAAGTTCAAAGTCGAAATTCAGATTTTCGTAATTTTTACTTGACTTTGAACTTAATTTGTGAAAAAACTATTTGTGTTAGAGACATACTTTCTTTTTTGGAGTATACCCTTTTCTACATCTCCAGCAAGTGTGGTGATGATACCATGTTCAGGGGCTTTGCAATTAAGTTGAAACCGTCGAAAAATTAGACCATCTTTAATGAGCAGCACAGGCAATATTCGCATTCGCAAAATACCACCAATTTTTTGCCTAATATTCCCAATAAATTTCCAGTCATTATTACCTATGTTGCGCAAATTGCCATTTGTACATGTGCATATTGCGAACACAATGCATGGTACTTTCCACAGATTACCTTCATGGTGCATATCAGCACTTGTACATGCAGATATTGCAAACGCAATGCATGGTACTATACACAGTATTAACTTCATTGCACAAATCCCCACTTGTACATGCACATATTGCGAACGCAATGCACAGTACTTTCCCACAGATTACCTTCATTGTGCATATCAGCACTTGTACATGTGCATATTGCAAACACAATGCATGGTACTTTACACAGATTACCTTCATTGCGCAAATCGCCACTTGTACATGTGCATATTGCGAACGAAATGCACGGTACTTTCCACAGATTTCCTTCATTGTGCAAATAGCCACTTATATACACACATATTGAGAACGCAATGGATGTTCCGGGTACTGATGTAAAAAATCTTGAATATTCATGATTATGAAGATATAGCACTATATTCAAGATCGTTGTGCCGATATTCACAATAAATATTTGCAAATAGAATATTTGTGATCAACGCTATTAAAAACCTGTTGATTGGCCAATCTCTTTTACCAGAACGCACTGGGCAGCAAAAGTAAAATCTTAAATGGAAATGGAATGGAAAAAAATTTCTTAAATGGAAAAAAGTTAATTTGTTTAATAGGAAATCAGTGATGAGCAACTAGGCAATATTTGAGTTTGCGTAATTTCACAAATATTCAATACAATATTCGTAATCTCGAATATCCACGTTTGTGGACATGGATCACAATCTAAAAATCACAATGTGATCAAATATGCGCAATGCATGCAAGTCAATGGAGCTCAGATATTCAACTGGGAAAATATTCGTCATTCCGTAAAAAAGAAAATCGTAATGAATGGAATCGCAAAAACTCACAATAAATCGCATATCTGATGATATATTTGTGAATATTCGAGAAAGGGAGATATTCAAGCTAAATATTAGAATATTAAGCTCAACACTATAGGAGATAAGGTTTGTTGGTGACTCATGTAAAGTCCTTTCAAATTTTGGAATGTAATATATGTAGCACCCATAGGTAGCCATACACGGGTCAATATTTGCGTTAGATCGACCAAAATTTTTTCTTTTTAAGTCAATCAAACGGGAATAAATTCCTGCCCACCTGGTTCAATCGACTCAAAATGATCGATATAAGACAGAAATTTAATTTCATCGGATAGGTCGGTGAATTTCAGTAGATCGTACAAATATCTGACGGGTTTTCTAGGTACTTTGATCGATTTGTATTCGATTGTACTAAAGCTCGGCACACACGGGTAGATTCCCATGCAATCAAACAGAAATCAATGTGCACCACATGGGCACATCGATTCCCGTTCAATGGGGACCCCGAGGACTCCTTATCTCCAGCTTGCAGCCCGTGTGAATCACAACACGCTGCAAGCTAGGGAGAAGCAGCCTGTTTCTCACAGCTTTAGAGTGAGGAGTGCTGGCTCCGCCCCCTTCACACTGACAGCGGACTCCATGCAAAGTAATGGAGATTGAACTGGGTTTTCCAACATGTTGGAACCGCATTCAATTGAGTTCCTTTGTGCGGGCTCTATTGATCCTGCTCGAAGGAAGGCACACACGGGTAGGTTTGTAAACAGACTAGAGCACAATCAATCACTGTGAGCGCGCATGTTGATTGATTGTACTCTAATCTTTTTACAGATCTACCCGTGTGTGCCTAGCTTAAGGAGTATGCACACCGATCTAAGTAAAGGAATTGATCCGTTATAAATTGATGACCCTGTGTGGGGGTACAATAGATCGTTTTTAGACTGACAGACGATATATAATATGGACAAGACACTCAAATTGAAGCACGATCGTGCAAAAGTTGACCTGTGTATGGCTACCTATAGACTACACAGGCTGGCACTGTGGCTATATATAGGGTAGGCACCCTAAGGTAGGATGTGTATTACTGGGTAGGAAAAAGGGCAATAATTTTTTTTAAATTCAACAATTTAAACTATTTCAAGTTTATTGCAAAGCCCCTGAGCATGGTATCATCACCAAACTTGCTGGAGATGTAGAGAAGTGTTCGGCGTAGACTACAAAAAAATACGACTCTAACACAAATAGTTTTTGCATAAAAAAAAGTTTAAAGTCAAGTCAAAATTTTAAAAATCTAAATTTCAACTTTGACTTTGAACTTAATTTATGCAAAAACAACTAATGTGCTAGAGCAAAAGCTTTCTTCCCCTAATATTCCCACAAACCTCCTCTATACCTTCAGAAATGTTGGTGATGATACCATGTTCAGGGGCTTTGAAATCAGCTCACAAAGTCAGCTAGTCGAAAATGTGACCATCTCTAATAAGGACCTGATTTGATTTATCGGCTATTTGAAGTCTCAGACAGGAAAACTCAAGTCAAAACAAAAAGCAACACAAGGAGCCCATTGGTTCATGTGCTCAGGAGCATGCTGGGCTAAAAAAAAGTGCTTTTAAAGATGCCCAGATGTGAGGACATCTAGTGGTAGACAAAAGTACTGCAGGAACATAGTGCAGCATTTAAAAAATACTATTTATTATTTAAATTTTTTTACTGAAGTTATTCTTAAATTGCAGGAGAACATTTACTGAAGGACACCGGGTTACTATCTGTCAGACCTTTTCCTATTGTCAGGCAATGATATTCTCTGTTAGTAAATGGGAGCCTTGGCCTTGGGGGAAGGGGGGCACGATCCACTTAGATTCATTTAAAAATGTATATTTTTTAATTCCTATTAACTGCACTAGAATTTATTCATGAAGACCTCATAAAAGAAGAGACATCAAGTCTGGAATTATTTTTATACAGATAAAAGCGAAGTGTGAACTGTAATTAAAGAACTCCAATGCAGCATGAAATAATTGTTTCTAAAACATTCAAAGAAGTTCTTTCACGAATGCAGCCAGAAAATTTGATTCATCAATAATTAAAGTCCATAATAATTACACAGTTAAAGTGGAAGTGTCACAAACCTGATGGTGCTCATGCATGAGATAAGATAATGATGATGGAAAAACATATTAGAAGCGGTTACCATAAGAAAACCAATCAAAAGAATAAGTAGAGCTACATAGACAACCCCCCCCCTCCTGAACCACATTAGGTCACACCATTCAAAACCATTGGGTATGCTATGCATCTTCAATAACAATCCCAAATTTTAAATATAAACAAAAAACGTTGAGGGTAAAGCAGGGAACAGATGGATCGATATTTGCTGTCAGATATCGGCGGGGCTGGGGAGCTCAGCTGAGGCTTTGCATGGAGACCCGTGGTTTCCATGCAAAGCAACAGACATTGGCCGTGATTTACGGTCATGTCCGATATGGCTGTTTGAGTGGGATTGATTGGTTCCGCTCTAAAACAGAAATGGCTGCATATTATATGGGCCAGATAGATGGCCCTGAGTGTGCACGGCGCTTGAATCAGCCATCGGTCTGGCCCATATTTACATGTGTGTACCCTGCTTTGATAGAGCATCTAATGGTGTTGATTTCCATAAGCCCACCCTACATCATTTCAAATTTTATTACCTCTATTCCAAGGACACCCTCTGAAGTCCGCCCTACCAGGGTTTTAATTGGTACCTTACATAGCCAAATATCATAAATATATATATATATATCATATGCATAATTGAATTGATGACCATGTATAATTTGGTCACAACTTTAGAAAACAAAAAAAAAACACATTTTACAATTAGATGGCATGAGGCGTTGTATTTACATCAACATTCTGCATTGCAAAAAAATAAATTTTATGAAAGACTCATATCTCCTCCCATATGTAAATAGCTGCTCATGGGTAAGTTGTACCCATGTATGTCTTTAGTCCTCCGACATGTTTCGCCACCGTGGGCTTCCTCAGGAAGGGAGACTAGTGTGTAAGGTGACAGAGTACGCAATATGTGCTGGTCAAGGAAACATTGCTGTGTCCCCAAGTGGGTGCTGGATGTACATGGGGACAACAGCAGGCCCCAGGTACCAGGGGAGGTCCTCTCGTGGGTGTAAAGTTGTCCAGGGGTGGACCCACTTCGCCGGGGCAGAAAATCACACCCCCACCATTGTTAGGTAAAGGTCAACAGTTTTCCCTCACGCAGGGTCCCAGGCTGTGATCTGCAGCTGTCCCCCCTCTCACACACCAGAAGGAACACTCCCCAGGGTCACAATTACTGTACCAGGCAGAGGGTGAGCTTCGTTCCGGGCAGCCGCAGGGACCGGGGGCCCATGTGGTTCGGCCTCACGTACATCCGGCGCCTACTTGGGGACATCATGTTTCCGTGACCAGCATACTCTTTTACAATGCACACTAGTCACCCTCCCTGAGGAAGCACACGGTGGCGAAACATGTCGGTGGACTAAAGACATACAAACATTCTCCTATGTTATACGGATACATGTTTTTTCTAAAGTTGTGACCAAATGGATACAATTTACTCATGAGCAGCTATTTACATATAGGAGGAGATATGATTCTGTGTCACAAAATGTATGCAGAATGCTAATGTAAATACACAACTCATGCCATCTAATTGTAAAATGTGTCTCTCCATAAGTTGGTCAGTGTGTTCAGAGAATGGGTACTGCTAGTGTTAATGCAGATAAGAGCTCCATTTTGGCAGTGGAGTTTTGGCTTGGCTGGAAGGAATGGAACACGTTTTAGTCTCCTGAGGTGCAGAGCTATTGCTTCTAGGACGGTTGGGACGAAAAAAAATAAAACATTCACATTTATTTTTATCGTAAAAAAAAGTGCGTCTGGTAGTCCGAAAAATATGGTAAATCTTAACTGCAATCTACATTTCGCAAATTATTCTCCAAATATTCTAAGTAAATTCAAGATCTCCTGTCATTATTATATAATGCCAATATCTGCACTTTTACATGCGAATATTGGGAATGCAATGTGTCACAGTGACATCTAGTGGCAGAATGTGAAAAAACAGCTGCATAGAAGTATTTAATGCGAAAATCTGCACTTATACATGCGAATATTGGGAATGCAATGCATGGATTTCCCCCAGAATCTCGAATATTCAAGATCATGAAGATATAGCACTATATTCGAGATCTATAGGAATTCTCCAAGTGCAGATATTTGCCATAAAAATTGTGATTCTAATATTCACGCTCAACACTACTTCCTATGCCTATCATAGTAGTGTAACCCTTATGGGCTTTCTCCATTAGAGATGGTCGAGATTTTAGACTTGCTGACTTTGTGAGCTGAATGCAAAGCCTCTGAAAATGATGTCATCATAACAATTGCTGGAGATGTAGAGAAGGGTTGTAGAAACATTTGGGAAAAAACGTTTTGCTCTAGCACATGTCCTTTTTGCATAAATTAGGTTCAAAATCAAAGATTTTCCAAATTTTTACTTGACTTTGAACTTAATTTGTGCAAAAACTATTTGTGTTAGAGCAATACTTTTTTTGTGTAGTATACCTCTAACCCTTCTCTACATCTCCAGCAAATTTGGCGATGATACCAGGCTCAGGGGCTTTGCAATTAACTTGAAATTGTCAAAATGGTTGAATTAAAAAAAAAAAATTATACAATCTCTATTCTCCATCATGTCCCCCACCATTTCCACAGAACTAAGTATTTTCCATAGACTTCAACATCACCTAATCAGCACATTGCTTATATCTATGACATCAGTAGTGATGGCCGAACTGCCGGCAAGGCGGACAGTTCGGACGCGAACATGGATGTTCACCCTCCTTCTCGCCGGCGAGCAGTATGGGTATTCGACCCGCCCCGTTCCCCGGTGAGAAGGAGCTCACTATTCTTCCTCCGGAGGGATCAAATTCACTGAAGACTGGGCATGAAGTCAGTCTCCTAATGAAATGCCAGCTCGAGAACAGGAAGTGATGTCAGTGGCGTCACATCCGGCTATCGTAAACCAGGAACTATGCGTTCCAGGTACAGGACGTCACTGACGTCACTTCCGGTTTTTCGGATTCAAATCCCCCAAATTTGAATCTGCCCGCGAACAGGTGGATGGCAGACTTCTTTAAAAGTCTGATCCGGCCGATGTTCGGCCATCACTAGACATCAGAGATGAGTTAATGAGTCCCATAGTTTTCTGGATTTACACTTTATGCAAATCTTGACTTTTCCCGTATAAGTCGAGCCCAATCATGCCTCCTCCTACCTCCTGATTTTACATAAATAAACATTTTGGAAAACTTTTTGAGAAATGCAAAGCAGAGTTGCGATGTGATGTTTTTTTTTTCCCCCAAGCATATATTAATTAAGAAAAGATCATTTCCATTGCCAGAGGCTAGAGAATGCTCCAAAAATAATGAGCGTGCTTTGACATTTTCATCTGCAGAACAATTCTTATCGTATAGTTTGGTTTTCCTGCGGGAACTGATTAAATGCAGAATGCCGCCAAGGACGCTTACGCTTAATTTTTTATGGAGTTTGTAATGAAATTATCAATATCAATACATTATCTGCATGGTATGTGTAGCAAAGTAGGTGGTTATTCATTGAAGAGGTGCCCAGGGCATTGCTGATGTTAAGTGCAACAACCCATAATCTATGTCATTTATTATTAGATTTAGGGCTCGTCCCCTCTTGAGCGATTAGCCGTGGCGTGGACACGATTTAAAACGCGTGCGTCGATCGTGGTTGATCTTTTCCATTTAGTTGAATTGGCTTGTCTCCACTTCAACTAAAGGACGCAATCAGACGCGGAGGGGTGTGACCCGACATCAGAATTGCCGCTCCCCTAATTTTTTAGCCCTGATCCCGCCCATAGACAAATGAAAGTGATCAAAAATCGTCTGTGGACACGTTAAAAAATCGCCTTCATTCATTCTCTATGGGCATGATCTGGTATGGTTTTTCCTCACTTTAATATTTGGGACGGTCCTGTTACTCATAATAAGTGATGGCCGAGCTTTGGCCAGGTCTGTCCACGAACAGGCAGATAGCCTTGCAGACCGTTCGGCCATCACTACTCACCACTCTCTCAAAAAAAAAAATGTTTTGGTCAATCATGCACAATCGCATCAGAAATCACATAATTAAAATCATGTCCGCGTCGCGGCTGATCGCTCAAGTGGGGACAAGCCCTTACTTGGTTGCTATTGGTTACTACACTTTTTTGTTGTGACATGCTCTGCTTGAACTGCTTGATCCAGTAATGGCAAAAGCTGGCCATAGACGCTTAGACCTGAGATCAATTTGTTATACAATCGGGACATGCGATTGAATCTTCAATCATATATCGTACAACGATCCACCATTTTCGGGATGCGATTTATCGACGATTAATCACCGATTGACCGGTATGTAAAGCTACACAAAAAATATGATTGTAATGATGGAAGTGGGATAAGGCCTACATGCAGGGCCGGGACAAGGTCCACCAACAACAGAGGCTGAGCTGCCCAAGTGCGCCCCCCCCCCCCCAAAATGATAGTAATAGATATATATAAAGTGCAAAATAACCACATAATTTTAATGTAAACACACATAATTCGTAATTCATAATTCATAATTACAACGTAGAATAAAAACTAGAAAAACTAGCAAGTTTTACATTAGAAACTGTATAGTTTCATGGTCATATCTTCATAGAAGTGAGTGCAAAATTCCAAGTGCAAAATGGAACACATGGACCCCACGCAACTGTACCATGTGATCCTGTGACCCCACACAACTGTACTATATGGTCCTGTGACCCCACACACCTGTACCTTGT
>CM070039.1:18786140-18802248 GCA_036250615.1 Ptychadena robeensis
CAGATGTGCACGCCCCTAACTTTAAAAACCCCCTGAGCAGCGCCCAGATATGACCAGCGCTCAGAGGCTGGAGCCTCTTCAGCCTCTGTGTCGGCCCAGCCCTGCCTACATGTGTCAATCCCCGCCCAATACATTTTTTGCGCGATTTTACCTAAGACAAAGTTTTAACTACTTCCCACTTAAGCAAATGAGATTGTTCAGAAAGAATAGTTGCCATTACAGAACACACCCAGTTACAGTTGGCAACGCACATGGTGTGGTCATGGTGGGTGAGAGGAAACTTCATATACTTGTAGAACCTCCACCTAAAAATCCAGCTTCCCCCTGACTCAACCGGAGCAGAAGATAGGTTGTCATCACAATTCCTCTTCAGGCGGACAGTAAACCTGATGCATTGTTATCACTGGCTATGGATTACCGCTGTGTCAGGATCTGAACCAAGGGACACTCCGGTGTCTGGCTGCAGCTCTATCCTCTGAACTACCGGAATCTTTGCTTCAGTACCTTGTCAGATACCTTCCACTTAAGACACTTGTTACCTAGTTCATGTCCGACCTGGCCACATAGACAAAAGGCTGCAGATCGCAGAGGTGCATAGTGAAAAAAGGGGGGTCCGAGTAGTGGAGCTGTGCTTAGAATTGTTATATGCAAATTCAGCCCTTGGTATCTCTATCAACTTATCAACTGCTTTTCATCCCCAATCCAATGGACAGACTGAGAGAACCAATCAGACTCTGGAGCAATACCTTCGCTGTTTTGTCAGTTACCTGCAAGACGATTGGGTGGACTATCTCCCAACTGCTGAATTTGCATGTAACAATTCTAAGTACAGCTCCACTACCCGGACCCCCCTTTTTTCACTATGCACCTCTTTGATCTGCAGCCTTTTGTCTATGTGGCCAGGTCGGACGGCGGGCTGTTCATTCTGTCAGGATCCAGGACAGAGGGGGGGACCAGGCAGGCAACACACACTGAGATCCAGACAGAGGTGGTGGTGACAAAACAGATTTATTTGCAGACTTGCAGGCAGAAACAAACACAGGTGAAAAAGTCCTGGGTACAGGTGTGTCCAGGGTTCTGGGTTCAGGGACAAGAAGCCAGGGAAAGCATGAAGTCCAGCCAAACAGCAACAGCAACCATGAACAGCCAGCGTGGTCTGGATGAAGCACACCTAAATAGCCCTAAGCTAACGAGGAAGGTGTGAGCCTCACCCAGCCCACGCTCGCAGGGAGCCACCTACTGGTGACTGTGGGACTAACCCATGGATGGGCAATCACAGAGCCACCAGCAGGCGGTAACCAGAACAGCCAGGGTCCTAACACGCAGTTTATATCTCATAATCCCACTTTGCACTGCACTATTCACTGTTAGCCCCCTATGGTTGAAAAAGAGCCTCTGCTCGAAACGCATCCCATTGTTACTGTTGAGCCCCCAAGCATCTGTAAGCAGGAAGTGATCTCATCCCCAACCAGGAAGTGAAGTCATCCTGGAAATCTCATGGCCCTGAGAGATCAATCCTTGTAAACCTCCCTTAATGTGAGTATCTTGTCTGTTTTTTTGTTTCATTTTATTCCAGTCCATATTATTTAACCATTTACAGTACCTTACTTTGTTGTACTAAGTCGTGCGCCTCTGTCATTGTTCCTATTTGTCTGTTACAGGGGCCACACTCCTCCATTTTGAGAGCTGCACACCTACACACAACTTAAACACCCACCCCTCATACTGACCCCATTTTACTCTGCAATCCTTGCTCAGGCCCCATACACCCACTGCGGGCCTTTCTGGCCACTGATATCACTGTAGCTGTGTAATCACTGCTGACGGTTCTGCGCAACTATTTAGTATCTTTCTTACTATTCACTGTTCTGCTTATTATTTAATTCTTTAATTAATATTTCTTCCACGTAACATACAGGGGACAGAGACATATGCCCACGAATACCAAATATCAACTTTTAAATTGGGAACAGAATCGCATATTGTTACCCGGCGTACTAATCAAACAATGACAGACGGGACAATGAAAGCTGAAGCCAGGATTATCCCATGTATATTTATTTCATGCTGCTACTCGCAGGCTCGTATATTAATACCGAAAGCCTGAACATACTTAAGCCATCCGTCCACAGACATATGTCCTAAACAGAGACAAGGCAACTCCCAAGGATATTCGAGGACACTTATAATGAATATTACTGCATCGCAAGTGCATCACAAGATGTGGGGGAGCATTAACAACATATGACCAGAAACTCACCCACAGATATATGGACCCCCCCCAAACACCATACAGCGTCTACATCGAGCAGTAAGCTGGAATTCATTTCAGGTGCTGTCTAACCTTTGCTGCAATAAGCTTCAATCCACTGCTATCCTTAAAACCCCTACTGAACTTTAATCGGCTAAATTCCAGCTGCATCAGACCAGAGGTACAGTTTATTTGGCTTATGAAGCAGACAAGCTAAATAAAATAGCCTATACTGCAGAGGTGGGCCCTTGTTCTTGGTGTGGAAGCAGTGGTTTCTCTGCAAAGATCTGACACTCAGTCAGAAGAGAGCAGGCATTATGCTGATTGGAGGGCTCTTAGCAACCACTGCTTCCCCACAGAGATCTGGTGTCTCATGAAAGTGGATCCTGTGATCATATTGATAACCTTACAAGTCTGGATATAATATAATATTGTCACAAAACTATAAGGGTAGACATACATGGGTCCATATTTCTCTTCGATTGACCAGAAAATGGATCTTTTGAAATCGATTGTTTAATCGATCTTTAACCACAGGAGTGATTAAAATGGAACAAAATGTGTTGGCAATGGCGATATTGGTAACTTTCATTCAATAGTTTAAATTTACATGTTGTTCTTTGGATTCCAGGTGCCCTCTTGTGGCAGAAAACAGTAATGACATCTGTGAATCTATAATACTGTGTGGCGGTACAATCCATCAATGATTGACTGTCCATCTATATTTTATTATGCAATATTATGGAAATGATGATCCAATTGCAAAATAATTGACCCATCTATGGCTACCTAAAGAGGAGTATTTAAAGTGTCATTAAACCATATGCTTCCCTTTTGCCATATATGCTAAAAGCCTGTTCTGGTGATGTGACTCGTATCTTATAGTGATGAGCAGCATAGGCAATATTCGTATTCGTGGCATGACGCAAATTTTTTGGAAAACATTCGGAAAATATTCGGAAAATATTCGCATTCGGGAATATTCTTCTCATTGCGAAAATTGGCAGTTTTTTTGCAAATTTTGCGAATATTTGTTTAACTTGCATTGAGGGGTGTGTTGAAAAAAATTGCGAATTTTGGATGCCATCTTAGTGATTTTCCGCGAATTTTCAAAAGTGACGATTTTCGCAATATTCGCATCACCCCAATTTTGGATTTAAAAACTGTTGATGGTCGCAGGGAGTGTTGCTAAGCTCTTGTTGCAGCCTTCCCATTCGTCCACTTGCATTGAGAGGCGTGTGTAATGGAAAAAAATACCGAATATCCGGAATTGCGAATATTCGGCATTATATTCACCATCTTCGCGAATTTCCGAATTGCCGATATTCGCGATTAATATTCGGAATCCAAATATTCGAGATCATCACTAGTATCTTACCCCTTTAAAGAGCACCTAAACTCACATAATGTAGCATCAAACAAAAGTAATCAAAATGAAGCATAAAAAAGTCTTCGTCAAACTGAATAAAATATAAGGAATCATATTTGCAGTAATTATTTTGTAGTATCATAGATCAATATTGAAATAACAATTGATCACTTAATCAATGATTCAAGAATTTCTCAAAAGGATTCAGCCAATCCACTGAATTTTCCAAATGTAAAACAATTGTTCAGCACCATCTAGTGGCCATTAACAATATTGCAGGATGGTGGTAACAGGAAGACTGGTAAGAGAGGATTCATAGTCCAGTAATGCAGGTAACAGACAGGAGTTCAGGGAATAGCAGCTAAGACTGCTCACTTCCTCAGCTCAGATACAAGTAAAAGTTAATAAAATTTTTTTCTTTATCAATTTTTTTCATGATACATTGAAGATCTTAGAGGTCAGAACCTACAATGCCATTTTTAACGGCACTGTGCGGGTGATCGCAGTAGAGTACAGAGCACTCACCCACCCTCCCCTACCCCTGTCCACATCATCAATGATACTGGCGATGTGGGCTTGGAAACCAACGCCCCTCCATTTTAATGGAGGTCTATGGTGTTGTCCCCCCTCACCGATGACCCCGAAGGGATGGTTCCAGAACCTCAGAAATGCTGTGGCTGTATAGAGAGAACTGGGTTGGTCTCAACCGCTAGCGAGGTTAATATTGCATCGAATGGTGTGCCAGACTAATCCAAACTCTCCTTCCTGCCTAGATAAACTCATAGAATCCTGTGATCTGATGTGATCCTCTTCTGTTTTGGAACAATGGCAAGGGCCAAATTGTTTTATAATGGCAATTTATAAGTATTGCCTTGGTATTTTCCACCTGGGAACTTGTATAAAGACTACATCATTTTTATGCTGAATGCCTCAAAAACACCAGCAAAAAGTGTAAAAATACACCCTGATAAACGTCCTGAAAATGTTGGTATGTATCTTGCCTAATAGTGTTGAGCGAGAATATTTGAAATTCGAATATATTCAACGGATATCCGCTATTCAAGAATAAGCAATATTTTGTGAATGTGCGCTCAGATATTCGCAATGGCAGATATTTGCTATATTATGCTTCAAAATTGTTTACCAGCATACATCGAGCATATGTGAGCGCATTGCAGATGGATACGCGCAATGCACACAGCGCTCGTACTGGCTTAGATCACAGAATGAAGAAGAGAAGCTGTAAAGCTGGTTCGGGAATCTTTGTGAAAAATTGTAAGGCAATAGAATACATAGTAATCAAATTTAACAAATTTCAAATGTTCCATAATGTATTGGCAAAATTACGTGAACTCGAATATACCATATTCCGCGCAACACTATTGCCTAACTGAGCACTAGTGATGGCCGAACTGCCTGCAAGGCGGACAGTTCGGCCGCGAACATGCATGTTCGCCCTCCTTCTCGCCAGCGAGCAGTACGGGTGTTCGACCCGCCCCATTCGAGAAGGAGCCCTCTATTCTTCCTCTGGTGGCACCAGGAGCAGCGAGATCCCTCCGGAGGAAGAATCTTTTCACTGAAGACCAGGTAGAGAACCCGGTCTTTTAGTAAGAAGCCGGCTTGTAAACCCGGAAGTGACGTCAGTGACACAACCAGAAACGATGCGTTCCAGGTGCTGGATGTGATGTCACTGACGTCACATCCAGTTTTTCAGATTCAAATTTGAATCTGCCCGCGAACGGGCGGACGGCGGAATTTTTTTAAAGTCCAAACCCGCCGCTTCGCTGATGGGCATGGCTGAAGTTCGGCCATCACTACTGAGCACCTGAGCCAAAAACTCATCATGGCTAGGTATATTTATTTAGTAGGGTGAGGATCAGAACATCAACTAGACAAGTAGGATACTTTTCCATAACCAGCAATAGCTATTTACAGAATTGCTCAGGCTAAGGCAGCTTTAGGTAATGGCGCATCCCTAAACACTGTGGAAACATAGCCTTACATACTGAAACTGGTAATGTGACTTGCACATCAAGATTGTGATAAAGCCCCCTTCTAATGAATAGTCTCCCTCTAGTTAAAATATGGCATCAGGCTTGGATTGATTTGGGAGGGGTACACACTACTTACCATCTCTTCCTTGGCTGGCAGGTCTGAAAGTATAGTATTGCCTGGAGGGAGTGCCATGCTTGTAAATCTATCCCACTTTTCCAGGCTATACCAGTGGAGTCTGTTATTACCATTTATGCAAACGCCTAAAAAATACCATACCACCAAAACATCCTCTGAATGCCTGTGGACTGCAGTGGGCGCCTGGACAACGCCAAGCACGTTCTGGACCATGTTAACCTAGCCTGGGTCTCCTACTCCACTGCAATGTTTAAATGCTCATCAGATCTTGCGCTCCTGAATTTCTCCTGCATCGCTTAACTACACCCTGTAGGCAAAGCCTCCTATAACAAGACAGTGTCAAAAGCTTTGCATTGCAGTAGATGACGTCACAGCCTCAGAGACAAGTCTAAAAGAGTAGGAACTACAGAGAGTGCAGGTTCAGGTAAGTAGATCTCCTCTCCTTGGCAGTGAATCCTCCTCTAAATAACCCAGGGTTCAGCCTTAAATGTTGTCCTTTTTATAGGACTTTTCTGGAATCACCCTTTATTTTATGCAGCTGCCTAAGTCACTGTTAGAGATGTGTAAAGAGTAAAGACACAGCGATCCTTAAATGGTTGTTTTTCAGCAGTTCCTACCACCCACATTGCAGCGTGTGGGAAGTGACAAACTGATATGCATTAACAAATATACATTAAGCATGCCACAACTTTGTGAGCTGCTGCCAGTAGTTCTATTCCATGCTATTAATTTGGCAATCTTTTCTAATAAAATAGAAATATTAACCAGGTAATTGATTGGAGAAGAAGTGCAGAAAGATGAACAAGAGACACTTGGGGATGACATACATACTGTATATGTAACCTGCAATACCTGGGTGGGAAATATGCACCCAAACTAAAGGATTTGTAATGTACATCCACTCCTGAAATCTACACAACCTCGCCAGACACAGCAGACAGGATGGTGATAGGACTATTTGCAAATACATTCTGGTCATCATCTTGTTATTAGTCTATGATTAGACAATAATGGAACAGTGATAGATTCCTCTTCCTATCAGAAGCCTCCATTTCAGCACATAGTATATACTACACCTCTCGACTAGGGAACGCAGTCTTAGCAGGCGGATGCACCCAGTTTTAAGAGCAGAAAAACAAAATATTTGAAGTGTTCAAATCAATTGGGGAAAAGATCCCCATGCAGTACCAAATTTCAGCCACAAGAGGTCATTAGTAGCACTTCAGGGCTACATCACATCATCTTTCTCACACGTCCAGGAAGAGATGGGCTGAGGGGGAAGCTGCGTGCCCCTCTATGGCTGGGTGTGTGAAAGCTGCAGTGTGATGGGAGAGACGCCAGCTGGCAGTTCATTCATCTATCTCTCTCTGCTCTTCATTGGTTATATCAGTGGGACTTCACTGATATAAACAATACAGTACAGGTGGGAAATCCAGCTGGGTGGATTTTTATATGACAGCTCCTCCAACTCCCTGGGTCATCTTCTTGCTGGGAGAGCAAAGACGCTGGCAAGGAACCAAGGGACGACCACCCGCGGCTGACTGGCATTTGGGCCATAAGACGCATGCACCACCTCCACAAAAAATATGTTACATATTTTTGTAGGATAACTTTTTATGTGGCTTGAGCCATGCATTCTACACAAAGTCTATAGCAAGGAGCAACACCCAAAACCTTAGCTGCTCTCTTCCCTTCAATTAGTGGCAACCCTCCACCCACACACTAGAAGGGGGAGATTGCAGCCAAGATCTCCCCTGTGACTCCTTGCTCTCATCTTTCCCTAATCCCCCCCCCCCCGTCAAAACAGGTAATGAGCGCGATTCTCCGCTTACCTTGTCCATTTCTTCAGGGAAGAGGCAACCGCGATCCGGTCAAATCGAGTTGCGTATCCCACCAGGTGAAAATATACCTGATTGCCACCGGTGGCACTCGAACATGGCGTCCTGACGGCTACAACAAGTCTTTAGGGGACGTCCACTCCGGTGAAGGCGCGGCACTACACAGTGGCGTGGCAGTGGGACACAAGGGAGCAATTGGTTCACACACCACCCCCGCCCGGTTTGACTGGCGGACAGACCGGATTTACGGGGCGACAAGCATTGGTCACCGCTGTATTCCGCTCAGCCGCGCCAGAAGAAAGGTCTCCCATTTCATCTGCCCATGAATACGATCAGGGTCCGGCGATCCGAAGGGCCCGGCAGTGGGAAGGTCATGGGCGTTACTTGAGCACATGCCCCTCCGGAACGCAATAGGGACACAAGCAACGTGGTACTCCCACGGCCATGTCCTCTTTCGTCTGGGTTGGAACTGCCTCGTAAGGACACTTCCCACCGGTTCCAGGTACCGTTGAACACGTGACCCAATCCGCGAGGGGCTTTCTCACGAACGCCCGGCCGTCGGAATCCCTCGAGGCTAGGGAGCAGTCGCGAGTGCTTCCACAAACCACGCACTGCTCCCCTTATCAGCTGCGATGGACCCCGTGGCATACAGGCACTGCGGCTGATGATCCCCCCCTGGGGGTCAGAGCGTGAGCTAAGGCCGAGCCTCTCCACCTGTTCTGGCCAAGTTCTGGGCACACGACTCCCGGGTCCGCTAGAAGAGTATGACCTCCGGAGTGACACGGGGTCATGACATCAGGGATACATCGGACGTTATAGTCAGGCAAGTTTAGACTGTACATATAACATGGGTCCAATTCACCACCCCCTCCCCCGACTCCTTGTTGCCCCGGTGCCAATCACCTTGGTGAGGGCCAAGGGCGAGCCCCTCCCTCCTGGGGCGCTGAGGTTCAGGGAGAGTTTCAAATAGGGTTCATTCACAGTGACCAGTTGGTGTGTCTTTGCTGGTGATGGGTGGACCTTTTCCTCCACCGGCTAACAGGACTTGTATTGACGGTGATCGGTCAAGCTGGGGTGCGCTGGTTGGCTGGGTCTGTCGTGGGCGAGGCACAGGTGGTTCGGTTTGCTGCTGTGCTGACCATATCGCTCTAGCAGCTTACCTCTGTGTCCTGCTTGTGGCAGTATGACAGAGACCCCCCTCCAGCGCCCAACTCGAACCAACATCTGCGCTGGGCATATCTTCTGGGGGCAAGGCGGGCCCAACAGAGCGGGGGTTTCGCCGGGCATTTGGAGTGACCCGCCTTCCAGCTATAGAGGGTACAGATCTCGCACAGGGTACCCGGTTGGGCATGCACAAATGTGTCACGATGGCTTGTGCTGCACGCGCCTGCCACCCAGGTGTCCTCGCAGCACGAATTGCCATAACCATCCACAACAAACCCCATCAGTTTGTCAGCACCATAGTATCTTCTAATCCGTCATAAGCCCCCTTGGGCGCCTAAAGTCCATGGCTAAATGTGTAAAAAGACCGCTGACCACGTTCGCAGAGGATACTCCGGACGCTTTTTTCTACTGAAGACCCGGGAACTGTTTGCGATAGACCTCTAGGGGTCAGCTGGGACCTTTATTGGGCTGGTGTACGCCCTCACGTACTTGGTGCGATATAAGCCCTTCATCCCCTCTACGGGTATACGATCGCTGCAAGGCAGCCATGGCGTTTATGCCGCAACAGGGTGGCAGACTTTTCTACCTCGTGACGTTCTCTGGGCATGATTGCACTGACGCAGGCGTTCTCAAAGTACTACGTCAAGAAAGAGTTCAGGTCAGGGTCTCTGTCATGGGAGCAAATTTAAAGTGGGGCAATCACCGGGTTGAGGCTTGCTTCCTGTCTCGGTCAGGCAAGCTGGGTGATGAGCGCGGGGAGGGGGGGACGCAACTACTGCAATCAGGTTGCCAGAGGGAGTCAGGTTAATAGTCCAAGAATCTTTGCTCTGACGCGGGCGATATCACGGGGCGTGCTGGCAGCAGCTAGCCGTGCGAGCTAGAGGCCAGTAGCCGGTCCAGTCAGAGGTCCATTAGCTTCCGGAAGGGCGTGCTTTGCATTACAGAAATCACCACTATAGGGACAGTGCCAGTACTGGCCTGGTTTCCTAGGCGAGTACTCAACGAAGCTCCAAACAACAGGGTCGTACTTGGAATTTTCCTCTCTGGGGGGGCAACGACAGGGTCCTCTCTAGGAATGTCCCCGCCTCAGACGTCGGTGCTTCTAGACGTAGGACAGATTGGGTGGTCGCATCCCCTCAGTGGACCCACCCGGCTTCCCTTGGTTGCCGGGTTCATCCTCCTATACAAGTCCTAATCAGGTCAGTGCCCCGAGACCTGGCGACTGATCCTCAATGTCTCGTGATTACTTGCCATGGGGTCCCACAGTGAATGAGATAGATGCATTGTGTCTGGGGGGCACACAGGGGAAATTAGATGGACATGGACATCTTTTAGGGTTCTGGGCGGGCTTGCCGGAGTACTTGGCTTCTTATTCATGTGGGTGCTATCCTGTGAGAATTCTTAGGGTATTACATGACAGCAAACAGGGAGCTTTAAATGTCCTGAATGAATCAAGGTATTCAGAAGTGGGATGACTGTCCGGGGAGGACAGCGGTTTACAATGGGGTGGGTGATTTTTATGAGACCTAACATTTGGCACTCAGTGGAATAGGGTCGAGCATGTGCTGGGGGCATCCACAAGTGAAATGATGGGCATGTACTTGGGCACATATGTGAACGGATGGAGCTGTGCTGTCGGCACCACAGGTGAATAGATTTAGCATGGCTGGGGCACACAGGTGAACATAGATTGGCTGTACTCTGGGGCCACACGCTTTCGCAAATGATGGAGCATGTACTGGGGCACACATGTGAAATAGATGAAGCATGTACTCGGGGCACACGTGAAATAGACAGAGTCATCGTGCTTGGCAACACAGGTTGAAAAGATGGACACAATGTACTGTGGCAACATAGAGTGAAAAGATGGAGATGTACGGGGCACACAGGGAAATAGAGAGACAATGTGGGGGCAACAAGTGAATAGATGGAGCAGTACTGGGGCAAAAGGAAAGGAGAGCATGTATCTGGGGCACACAGGAAATAGATTAGAAGCAGTCTGGAACAAAGGTGAAATAGAGGGGCATTGATGGGGCACACAGTGAAAGAGATGAACGCATTAGGGCAACACAAGGTAAAAAAAGCATGAGAAAAAAAAATAGACACGGGGCCAAACAAAAATCGAGAATGACAAAAGAAAAAATGGAGCATGTGTGGGCACACAGGTGAAATAGATAAAGACAGGAGGGGCACACATGAAATAATGGACATGTACTGGGGCACACAGGTGAAATATATGGACATGATTACTGGGGCACACAGAGGAAATAGATGACAGGTGCTGAGCACACAGTGAAATAAATGGAGCATGTACTGGGGCACACATGAAAAATAGATGAAGATGTACGGACACACAGGTAAAAAAAGGAGAGATGTATCGGGGCACAGTATAATAAAGAGCCATGTACTGGGGCACAAGTGAAATAGATGAAGCATGTGCTAGGGCAACAGTGAAATAGATGGAAATTACTGGGCACACAGGTGAAATATAGGAAGCATGACTGGGCACACAGATAAACGATGGAGCATGTACTCGGGACACATAAATATTATGAGCATGTAGAAAAATGAGGGAAAATGTAAAAAGAGGAAATTAACTATAACAGGAATAAGAGGAGGCTCAAAGGAAATAGATGAGCATGAGGGGCAAAGGAAAATAGAGGGGCATTGATAGCGGGGAAAGGGAAATAGAATGGGAGCGAAGGAAGGGAAGAAGATGGAATAGAGTAGAAGAATGTAATGTGGCAAAGAGGAAAAGAGAGGGATGAAAACATAAAAGTGAAAAGAATGGAGCAATATACTGGGGCACACAGGGAATATATGGAGACATGCTGGGCACACAGTGAAATAAATGGAGAGTAACGGGCACACAGTGAATAGTAGAAGATGTGCTGGGCAACAATTAAAAATAGAATGAGCATGTACTGGGGACATATGAAAGGAATGGACATAGTGCTGAGGGCACACAGGTTTAATAAGATAGAGCATGTGCGGGGACAACAGGTGAACATAGATGGGGATGTACTGGGCACACAGGTGAAATGAGAGATGTACTGGGCACACAGGTGAAACTAAGATGGAGCATGTATGGGACAAAGGTGAAATAGATAGAGCATGGCTGGGCAACAGGTGAAATAGATGGAGAATGTACTGGGGCACATAGTGAACGGATGAGGCATGTGCTGGAGGCACACAGGTAAAAGAAAGCATGTGCTGGGCACACAGTGAAAACCATGGAGCATGTACTGGGGCACACAGTGAAATGGATGGAGCATGTACTGGGCACACAGGTGAAATAATGGAGATGTCTTAGCACACAAGTGAAATAGATGGGGCATGTACTGAGGGCAACAAAGGGAATAGGGACATGTGCTGGGCACACAAAGGTGAAATAGATAAGAATGGCTGATAGCACACAGGTAACAAAAATGAGTATGTACCGGCAAATGGGTGAAATAAATGGAGCAGTGCTGGCACAAGGTAAATAAATGGATGTGCTAGGCACACATGGAAATAGATGAAACAGTTACTGGGGCACACATGAAATATATGGCATGTGGCTGGGGGACACAAGATAAATAGAGGACAGTGCTGGAGGCACACAGGTGAAATAGATGAGACATGGCGGGCACACATGTAAATAGAGGACATTACTGGAGCCACAAGGTGGAATAGGTAAGAGGCTGGGGCACACAGGTGAAATAGATGGAGCATGTAACTGGGCACACAGGAAATAGGTAGAAGCGTGTGCGGCACACAGTGAAAATAAGATGGACATATACTGGGAAGGCACACAAGTGAATAGTAGAGCATGTAACTGGGCAACAGATGAAACAAGAGGAGCAGTACTGGGGCACACAGGTGAAATAAATGGAGCAATACGGGGCACACATGTGGAATAGAGATGACATGTGCTGGGGACAACAGTGAATAGATGAAGCATGTACTGGCAATAGTGTAAATAGAAGGAGCATGTGCTGGGACATAGGTGGAATAGATGGAGCATTGTGGGACCAAAGGTGGAATAGATAGCATGTGCTGGCAACAGGTGGAAAGATGGAGCAATACGGGGCACAACAGGTGAAATAAGAATGGAGAATGTACTGGGCACACAAGGTGAAATAGATGAGATATACTGGGCACACAGGGAATAATGAGCATGTACTGGGCAACCTAAGGTGAAAATAGATAGAGCATGTGCTGGCACATAGGTGAATAGATGGAGCAGTATGGGGGACACAACAGGGGAATAGGTAAAGAGTGCGGGGCACACAGGTTAAATAGAAGACATTACCGGGGCACACAGTGAAATAAAATAAGCATAGTGCTGGGGCACACAGGTGAAACGGATAAAGGCTGGGCACACAGTAGAAATAGAGAGATATACTGGGGCACACACAGGTGAAATAGATGGAGCATGTACGGGGCACCATAGTGAATATAAAGCATGTGCTGGGGCCCATAATAGATAGATGGAGCATGTGTCTATGGAACACACAGGTGGAAATAGGTAAGCATTGTGCTGGGCACCACAGGTGAAATAGATGGAGCATGTACCGGGCAACCCAGGTGAAATAAATAGAGCATGTGCTGGGGCACACAGTGAACGATGGGCATGTGCATGGGGCACACAGGTGAAATAGAATGTAGAAATATCTGGGGCACAACAGGTGAAATGATGGAGCATGTGCTGGGGCACACAGGTGAAAAGATGGGGCATGTACTGGGGCACTCAGGTGAAATGGATGGAGCATGTACTGGGGCACACAGGTGAATAGATGGGGCATGTACTGGGCACAAAGGTGGAATAGGTGGAGGGCATTGCTGGGGCACACAAGTGAAATAGATGGAGCATGTGCTGGGACACACAGGTGAATAGATGGAGCGAGTGCTGGGGCACACAGTGTGAAATCGGTGGAGCTGTACGGGCACACAGGTGAAATAATGATAGCATGTGCTGGGGCACACAGATTAAATAGATGGAGCATGTGCTGGGGCACACAGATGAAATTGATGTGAGCATGTGCTGGGGCACCAGGTGTAAAGAGATGGGCATGTGCTGGGGCACACAGGTGAAAAAGATGGAGCATGTACTAGGGCACCAGGTGAAATCGATGGAGCTGTGCTGGGGCACCACAGGGAAAATAGATGAGCAGTACTGGGCACACACAGGTGAAATAAATGGAGCATGTGCTGGGGCACACAGGTGAAATAGGTGAGCATGTATAGTGGGCACAGCAGATGAAATATGGAGCATGTGCTGGGGCACACGGTGAAACTAGATGGAGCTGTACGGGGCACCAGATGAAATAGATGGAGCATGTTGACTGGGCACACAGGATGCAATAATGGAATCATGTGCTGGGGGCACACAGGTGAAATAGATGGGCATTGCTCGGGCACACAGGTGAAATAGATGGAGCCTCTAGCCCCATTTGACATATACTCCAAAGACATACTCATTTATGTTTGTGATACATTTTGTTTTTTCAATTAATGAGGTATTGACCCTTTGATAAACAATAACTTTGCAGAATTCTTCTATGTAATATATCATGATAACTTAGTTTTATGACTATAATATTACAACTGGAAAAAGTAGAAAACAAATATGTTATTATATTATATGACCACAAGATGGCAGTAATGTAAAACACTTGATTATTTATATCGGCATGAACCAGTGCTGAGCATACCCATGTAACTAAATACATATAAGAGGTAACAATTTAAAAAGTAGTATCGGTGATCTCAGTTCACTTAGTTACAAATATTTTTTTATAAAATAATGATTTCTAAGCATCAGTTCACATGCCTTAACCAAATTACATATTAAATGGGTATTATTTTGCATTGGGTGATTGAGTGAAGGATGATTTTCTGTGTAGCCCTTTTTTTTATTTTGTTCCTTCTTTATGTAACATTTCTCTTCCTGACTCCTTTCCTACGCCATTAACACCTCCCTATATATTAACACAAGTCAGAACCTGGTGAAAGACCTGGAGATGTTTTTTGGCGAACTGATACTGCCTATGTGTATCACAAAGATAAATATTATATCCAAAATCGTACAACAAATAAATCAACCAATGCAATAAATGTTTTGTAAATAATACATAACTGAAAAAACTACTATCTGTGATGCCAATTTATAATTTATTTGATAGCATTTTGGCGAGTGATGACTTAAGCGGCACTATGTTTTTCCATTAATCAACGGCGACCCTACAGCTAAGCGTTACGCTAAGCAGGGTCCCAGACGTATCCCACAGACTTATGCCTGCCCGGCGGATGGTCTGTTTTACACACATCCCCGGTGTACGGCTGAACGTACTCGTACTATTTCACGCCTGACACCGGCGGATCGGCTCGCGCAATGAAGACAGACCCGTCCGCCGAGCAGGTAATTCTACTGTTATCTTTGGGACCTCCCCGAAGCGTGTAACCTTAGCGGAGGGGTCCCAACGCAATGGAAACAAAGCCTTAATTACTCAAAGTGAACTCAAAAGGGGTGCACCTGTGTTATTAGATCTTACTGACAAAAAAACCCCAGGACAGATTAAACTGTCCCTGGGTTTTGTCAGTATATCTAACAAACAGGTTCCACCCTTGAGTACAACTTTGAGGTGACACTCTCCTCCTTTTTTTAATGTATTAAGGGACTGGTCAAATCTAGAATCGGTTCTCGATTTATCCTTTAGATACTTAATTACGCACCTTCTCTGGACTTTTTGTATCACTATACTGACTTTCCAAAAATCTCTGCTATGCCATGATCATGGCCCCTTATCACAAACACACCACCAGGGACTACTAGACATAGTTTGATCGTTTACAAAAATCAAATGGGAGGTCTCTAGGACAGAAGTGGTATCAGGGCCTTTTCTAAGGCTTAAAGTGGACCTACCACAGGAACTCTATGTTTTCATGAATGCACTAGAAGTGCCAAGATAGGAGGAATGCAGTTTAAAAAAAACTTACCGGTGAATGACCAATTAATAAAATTATCCCACAGCTCTCTCACTTCCTGGTTCATTTTAGGCAGAGAAGGCGAAGGAGCCACAGGAAGCCAGGGATCTGCTTTGAAAATTCCCATAGAAGATCACTGAACGCCCCCCAGTGGCCTTCCGCAAATTGCACCCCCCCCCCCCCAGTTTATTGTTTGCCTTCAGCTTAACCAGGAAGTGAGGTTTTATCTGTTACATGGTCATTACAGGATGTTTTGAGTTTGTTTTTTTACTGCATTCCTCCCTATTATTGGCACTTCTAGTGCCATTCATAAAAACATAGATTTCTGGTGGAGGGCCACTTAAGGCTACGCGTCGATATTTTCCGTTGGATCGTGTATCGGATCGC
>CM070039.1:18803728-18832119 GCA_036250615.1 Ptychadena robeensis
TGCCCCAGTACATGCCCCATCTATTTCACCTGTGTGCCCCAGCACATGCTCCATCTATTTATCCTTTGTGCCCCAGCACATGCTTATCAAGAGGCTGCAGGGCTTTTTTTTCATCATATAAGCTTTGTGTCTTATGTGGACATGTTATAGGGTGGTCTGCCTACAATGGCAGCATGTCTGGGCATGACCCCTTCTTCTCCAGACTACTAAAGCATCTGAAGGTAGCCATACACGGGTCAATATTTTCATTTGATCGACCAAAAAAGCGATTTGTTTATGTTGATCGAATGGGAATCAATTCCTACCCATCTAGTATGTTTGACCAACAGTGATCGATCTTGAAAAGAAAATTGATTGAAAAGTGAATGGACATGTTGGTAACTTTTATTCAATAAAATATATTTCCATGCCATTTTTTGGTCTCCAGGTGCCCTCTTGTGGAATAAAGCGGTAATGGCGTCTGTGAATCTATAACACTGTGTGGTGGTACAAGAAATCAATGTTCAATATTTTTATTGCGCAATATGATTGAAAAAACTATTAAATCGCAAAATAATGATCCTGTCTGTGGCTACCTTAGGGCAATTTCTTCTTTTAGCAATATCAGTTTGTAAAGGAACTCTGCCTCTGTTCCTTTCCAAATCCTGTAATGGATATCCCCTCTACTGTAATTTAACCACTGTTTTCTAAACAGTCTCTTTGTATGCCTGTCATTTACTATCCTATCCATTCCGTCCTATATATTGTATTTTATTAAATAGGATAGATGTAAATAGCAAGGGAAATCTAGAAAAATAAATGTTTATTTTTGCTTAGAAAAATGGGCAACCATAAAATCTTTAGTCTCAAATGCAACGCCCTACCAATTTTATTAAAAAAAAAATTGTATCATGAGTATTATTTAAAGGACCATGTAACCATTAGGATATGTCTCCGCTGAGGTGTTTTCTTTTTTTTAAGGGTATGTTTCCACAACATTGAGGGCTCCCCCTGCGGTAATGTCAACGGAGCCCATCCAAAAACCTGTCTATCGCCCTAGCTGTCCCCACAGCATGGAGCCGGTCTGGTGGTCTGAAGGTTAACATTGTCCAGTACATCAAATTCTGGCCTGCGGACGCCATGGAAACAGCCGGTGAGGTAGGCAGATATCTGGATGTGCTCTGTTGACATCCCCATCAATGAATGCGTTTAGCGCAGGGGGTGCCGACAGAACCCTCTACACCGTGAAAACATACCCTTTTCTTCCATAGTGACCTATGCCTTAGATGAGTGCTTGTGGTCAGGAAGAGTAAAAAATTTCATTAGAATTTACAGCACCCAGGCATCAAACGGGGGGTGTTAACGCACCTGGACACGGCTGGCTTTGCATCACGTTTTTAAAAATGTGGTAAACTGCGTTTTAAAAAAACGTTGCGCTGCAAAATGGTCAAGTTACACCTGTTTGAATGGACTATCATAGGGTACGTTTTGGACATTTCCTGATGCCACATGTCCAACACAAAAATAAATTCAGTAGAGACATAGCGTAGAGCAGTGGTTCTCAACCTTGACCCCGGGAGAAACACAGGTGTGCCAGTCTGGAGTGTCACTTCTGCATTTGAAATACCAGAAGTGGCACTCCGCAACATCACTTCCTGCACGCTTAAGTAAGTATAATGTCCCCTACTATTTCCCCACCCCTCTTGTGAGGATGACATGCATGGTGGGAAGTTAGGAGGGAGAGTAACGTCCCGGATGGCATCCCCCGGAGGGGCTGTTACTCTTGCACCTAACTTACCACCCCTGTAAGGCGACCCCTGTGAAATGGTTGTTCAACCCCTTTAGGGGGTCACAACCCACAGTTTGAGAACCGCTGACAGTATGGTAGAGCATAGCAGTATAGATTTTTTTTCTGTCTTTAATACCGCAACCTGAAACCAGGCATTTTCTCTACTAGATGTCAGCATATATACCAGGATTGGTGTCTCTGTTGGGTGTTTGCGTGTTTTAGGAAAAAACATAAGCTAACTACTTTTACTTTACCAGAAAAGCCCTTTCTTGTAATCTTCAAAAACCCTTTCTGTTGTTTCTGTGCTGAAAAACTAGGGTCAGATGTCATTCTCCATATACATTTACACAAGATAATAGTTTCAGCCCTTTTTCTTTTCAAAATCAGTAGTGTCCACCATAACCATTGACCCACCCTTGGCAGTCATCGCTAGAGATGGTCGAATTTTTCGACTTGCTAAATTTGTGAGCTGATTGCAAAGCCCCTGAACATGGTATCATCACCAAACTTGCTGGAGATGTAGAGAAGGGTTGTGGGAACATTTGAAAAAAAGAAGTGTTGCTTTAGCACATGTACTTTTTGCATAAATTAAGTTCAAAGTTAAAGTCGAAATTCCGATTTTTGAAATTTTTACTTGACTTTGAACTTAATTTGTGCAAAAACTATTTGTGTTAGAGACATACTTTCTTTTTTGTAGTATACCCCCAACCCTTCTCTACATCTCCAGCAAGTTTGGTGATGATACCATGTTCAGGGGCTTTGCAATTAACTCGAAATCGGCGAAATGATCGAATTTTTGAAAAAAAATTCGACCATCTCTAGTCATCGCTATCATTATATCATGTGGAACACGATCCACCATTGTGAACCAAAAATTATTCTGTATCTGTCATAACCTTCTGGGGAAACATTTCCACTAGTGGAAATTTAGTGGAAGGAGACAGATAACTATTATGCCAAAAATGCCTGCAGATACAGCCTTTCCCTAAAATTACAACCCTGATACACCAGGAGTATCAATGACCACAACGTTTTCAGTCTTATCTACCAATACAGTTGTCAATTATACCATTATTGGTAATTGACAATGATCAATTTTTCCACTTTTAAAGCAAAAATCCCGATATCTTAAATGTTGACCATAATGCAGGGGTGCACATAACTTTGTTAGTGAGCTACTCAGATAAGTACCAGAAGTACCAGGAGATGGTGTTTGGTATTCACCCCATATGTAACACCCCTAACTGCAACCTTTAATAGTTATTAATAATTCCCTGCTGTTATCTAACTAACATAAACTGTATTCATTTAACAATAATCAAAACTGAACTAATTTTGACTAAAATCAAAAAAATTACACTTTTACAGTAGTGTATACATGATAAAGTGAAGTTGTTTGCTATTTAATTTGTTCAAAAAAAATCTCACCGCACTACCATTTTCAGCCACCAGATGCCCCTAGTGAACACTTGCCATCAATATATCAGGTCACATCTAAACTAAAACATCAGGGGTGGGGCAGAAGAGGGCCTGCCTGCTGCAGATCTCTCCCTCTATCACTAATAGTCAAACTCCTCTGATGCACCTAAAAGCTGTGGCCGCCCGGACCCGGAATACCTTCAAGTTGTTAGTATTCAAATGCAGCATAGTAAATATAATACAGGTATGCATAGCTAGTTTTTGGTCCTCTTGCGTACCTGCATACCACTTTTGTGCCTCCCAGCCATATGTTCGTCTAGCTGCCACCTTCTGGTCTGATGTGTGCCCATTTTTTTAAGTTTCTCTTTTGGTTTCTGCTCTCCACTGTCAGATTTGAGTCTGCTTACAAAATGATGAACCTATAGACAAATGTGGATAAGGTAATATAAGCATAACTGAAAACCCGCTGTGTCAAATGGCATTCTTTACTCTGATGGATTAGACCAATCACATCCCAATGTATGAAAGAGTCCTCCAATCACCTGTCCTTCTCATTCCTTTTTGAATGTCAATTGATTTACAACACTTAAACTCAACACTTAAAGTGAAAATATGGTTTTTCGGACCATCAGACACACTTTTTTAGTATTAAAATCAATGGAAAAGTGTGTATCTTATGGTCCGAATATTTAAAAAATAAAAACATTAGTTATTTTTTTTATTCCCAATCATCCTGGGAGCAACAGCTCTGAATCCCAGGAGGCAGAAATGTGTTTCATTCCCTCCAGCCAAGACAAAACCCCACTGCCAAGAAGAGATCTTATCTGCATTAGCACTACCCATTCTCTATACACACTGACCGACTTATGGAGAGACACATTTTATAATTATATAGCCTGAGTTGTATATTAACATTCTGCATTGTACATTTTGTGATGCAGACTCATACCTCCTCCCATATGTAAATAGCTGCTCATTGGTAAGTTGTTCAGTCCCAGATTGTAAAATGTGTCTCTTCATATGTCTGTCAGTGTGTTCAGAGAATGGGTACTGCTCGTGTATAGACACATGGTAACGTTTCAGCCCTGCACACTCTGCTGGAGTGAAGACCCCCCTCCTGGCACTGGCCTTTTGGCTTAGCTGAGTGAATACTGCATGGTCCAGTCCTGCCTTCTTTGCTGGAACATTCTGTATATTCACTTGATATCTGAATGGCTGTGTTTCTGTTTTTTTCCCTAATTTCCTCTCCAAAACTTTGGGTGTGTCTTATGCTCCAGTGCGTCTTACAGTCCGAAAAATACGGTACAGTTGAAAAGCAATATATCAAATGTCGTTGCCTACAGAAAAATCCTAGTTTTGAGTCTGAGGGCAGCAATACATTTTAGAGTTAGAGCTACTTTCTCTTTCAAAACACTTTCAGTATATACTCGAATATAAAAACTGAATGACTGGAGTATAAGCCTAGGGTGGGACATGCAGCAGCTAAGGCTCAGAAACACACAGCAAAGGTGATCTTTGTTTTGAGATTTATTTTTCAACTAGCTGATTTATAACTTAATTGCAAAGCCAATGAATAGGATATAATCACCAGAATTGCTGGAGATGTAGTTGCGCACAACCTTTAGCAGTGATTACACAGCTATAGTGATGTCAGTGGCCAGAAAGGCCCTCAGTGGATGTATGGGGCCTGAGCAAGGATCACAGAGCAAAATGGAGTCAGTATGAGGGATGGATGTTTAAGTTGTGTGTAGGTGTGCAGCTCTCAAAATGGAGGAGTGTGAGCCCCAGTAAGAGACAAATAAGAACAAGGACAGAGCCGCACAACCTAGTACAACAAATGGTTAAAAAATGTGGAAAAGGATAAGGTAAAACAAATGAAACAAAATGAGACAAAACAACAGACAAGATACTCACATTGAGAGAGGTTTACAAGGCTGGCTCTCTCAGGGCCATGTGCTATCCAGGAGGACCTCACTTCCTGGTTGGGGATGAGATCACTTCCTGCTTACAGATACTGGGGGGCTCAATAGGAACAATGGGATGCGTTTCGAGCAGATCCTTTTCCACATTTTTTAACCATTTGTTGTACTAGGTTGTGGGCAAACTAATGCCCGGGGCTGGATCCGGCCCATTAAGCTTTATTTTACGGCCCTTCGTCACCTTGTAGAGAAGATGCTCCCCTCCATTTATTCTCTGCAATGAGTCTACGTAATACCTGGTGTCCAAACATTGCATTGAGCACGCTATGAGCGACAACAGGCAGCCTCTAGGAATTATATCTGCTCTGAATGACCATTATTTTTATGTGCAAGAAATGTAAAAAAGAAATGTAAAAAAGAAGTGTTAGTGTTAAAGGGTTAATGTTTTTTTCTCTGGCAGGTGCAGTTTTCCTTCAGAATTTTGGCGGGAAATGTATCAACCCTGATCTGCCCGGAGATGACATTTAGACTGGACAACAACACAGCACCTGCTCGTTAACTCTGCAACATTTTGGAGGGAACTGACTCATCCCTCTGGAATGTGGGGATATGTCTGAGATGTATAAAGAGGTTCAGCTCACTCAGGTTTGTGTCTTCAGTGACCCCAGGGGGCATGTGGTCTGTGTTCCTGCCTACATCTCCGGTGAGCCAGAGATTCCCTCTGTGTTTCTCTTTTGGTATATACTTTTAACCTCAAGTCTGGGTGCACCACAAGGTCCAGGAAGCCCTCTGTGGTTGCTGTCAGAGAAAAAAAGCTAGGCTTTGCTGGAGAAGTTGTCTCTGTGTTAACCTCTCTGCCTAAGTTGAGTTCAAGAGCACCTGTCACCAGTTCGAGAAAGGGGATCTGCCTGTTGCTAAAAAGGTATCATGCTGCCAGTGTCTGAAGGAGCCGTACTACAGATTGCCCAGGGTGAAGGTGGGAGCTGCTAAAGAACGGTCAGAGGTCAATGTGCCAGTTTCCAGTTTGTCAGTTACAGAATCAGGTACTGAGGGGGCGACCAGGCAGGCAACACACACTGAGATCCAGACAGAGGTGGTGGTGACAATAACGGATTTAATGAAGGACTTACAGGCAGGAAGTCCAGGGTACAAGGGTGTCCAGGGTTCAGGTTCAGGGACAAGAAGCTAGGGGAAGCATGAAGTCCAGACAAGCAAAGCAACAGCAACAATGAACAGCAAGCGTGGTCTGGATGAAGCCCACCTAAATAGCCCTAAGCTAACAAGGAAGGTGTGAGCTTCACCCAGCCCATGCTTGCAGGGAGCCACCTGCTGGTGACTGTGGGACCAACACATAGATGGGCAATCACAGTGCCACCAGCAGGCGGTGACCAGAACAGCCGGGGTCCTAACAGTCAGGCTAAAAGTGTCAGGGAGAAGTTTTCAAAGAGGTGTCCTGCTGTGAGTCTGCTGTGTGAAATCCTGCTCCCTCATTCTCTCTCCCATAGACTTTGTGACAAGTTAAATAAAGTTCATCAGCATCTACACTTTCTGATCGTGATCGTGTCACACGCCGCCTATCACACATCACCACCATCATTAGTCATCATCATTTAATGACCAATTGCTGTAGGTGATTCCAAGCAAATAAACATTAATACATTTCATAAGCTTTACTTTACACTGCACACATTTTTTGTGTTAATAGTTCACACATACAGTCAGGTCCATAAATATTGGGACATCAGCACAATTCTTAAATTTTTGGCTCTATACACCACCACAATGGATTTGGAATGAAACAAACATGTCATGTTTTTACTGCAGACTGTCAGCTTTAATTTGAGGGTATTTACATCCAAATCAGGGGGATGGTGTAGGAATTACAACAGTTTGCGTGTAAAGGTAGTCATCACAGGTCGATTTTCCACTGGATTTTTGACAGATCGATCAATGCGCGCGTTCACGAGTTTGATCGGCAATTGATCGGCAGTCAATCGGGTTTTGATCACCCTGAACGATCGACCCAAAAGAAATCGGAATTGACTAAAAATCGGATTGGACAATGAACCGACATGTTGGGTTTTTTTGGCCGATCGTTTGGCAATCGGAGTACATTGATGGACGCATAGCTCCCTATGCAGCAGCCTTTCCGATCGATGGATTTTGTGGAATCGGCCATTTTGGAGATCGGCTCAGGTCCAAATCAGCCACAAATCGGATTCCCAAGGTGGTGTTGCATCGATTTCCGATCCGATCAATTGCCGATTCCTGATCGCCTGGAAAGATTGGATCAGCAATCGATTGGCATTTGATCGCTGACAAATCGGCCTGTGTATGGCTACCTTAAATCTGAATTGGCAAAAGATCCAAACTACTCCAGGCTAAAGGTAGCCATACACGGATCGATTTCTCAGGCCGATCAATTGCCGCACACGTTCGCAACGATCAATCGGCCACAAATCGAATGCATCAATCAATCGGCCACAAAATAAAATCAAAATAATCAATCGTTTGTCAAACAAAGTATGTTGGTGGAGAAAATCGATCACTTCCTGTGCAATTGACCCATAGCTCTCTATGCCGCAGCCATTCTGACCGATCAACTTTGAGGAATCAACCTTTTTGGCGATCGGCTCCTGTCAAAATCAACCTAGAATGGTTTCCCAAGGAGGTGTGTCATCGATTGCAAAACGACCAATCGCCGATTTGTCAATTGCCAGGAATTGGCAATTGGAATCGGGAGTCGATTGCAGACAAATCGTGGCATCTGCGGCTACCTTTAGAATATCATTTGAAACTTCTCAGTAATCTTTTAACCCCATAGAGGGGTTAGGCAATTAAAAAAGCCTATTGGAGGGTTGTCTGTGTCCTTGCAATGCCGAGACAGCATGCCTGGCATAGGAAGTGCGTATAGACATATGCTTCTTTTATACTTCATGTCCCTAACAGCCACAATCCATAAATAAGAATAGAAGAAACATTACCTGTAATAAGTCCCTCATGACGGTAGAACATCTAACATCTAGACATCTGGTGACAATCAAGAACAACTTGATCACACTCTGTACACACAACTATGATATTTTCCCCATTGAAAACCAATCTTTGGCGCCATCCAGTGGCCACTCACAATACTGATTGGCAGCTAAATATGGAATTTCTCATATGGCTCCAATCAACATAAGGTAACTATAATTTTCTTAACTATTTTACTTCACCACGTGCTGGGTCAGAGGTAAGTAAAAGTTCCATTATTCTATCTATCTATCTATCTATCTATCTATCTATCTATCTATCTATCTATCTATCTATCTATCTATCTATCTATCTATCTATCTATCTATCTATCTATCTATCTATCTATCTATCTATCTATCAATCTATCCTGTAGTTTTCAATATTATGAGCCAGGGGGTGAGGTTTGATCTGTATTTCTGGAAGTCTGTTATACTAAATGATATCCATGTAATTTGGCATAACAGTAGGACAGCACAATAGCTTATCCTTTCTATGGAGTATAATTCAATAGTACGCATTAACAACTGTAATCATCCACAAAAAAAAAAAATGTGTATGTTATTTATGGGATGTGGCACCAATAAGGTATATCCATGTAGGGAGAGTATGACATTAGGGATTGATTTTTTTTTGTAATCATCCACACCTACTAGTAAAGGTAGCCTAAGGCTAAAACTTCACAACAATTTGTGGAAATATGGGCAATCCATAGTGGTTGTGCCTTTGGCACTTTCAATGGGTGCGTACCCGCAATTTACATGACCCATCGCGGCCACAATGGGACGCACGCACACCGCTGGTACATGCTCATTGAAATCAACGGGGTGTGTACCAAGAATGCAACCTCTATGATTTTGCTGTATTATGGCAAATGGTTGTGGAGTTTTATCCTAAGGGCACATAACAACATGCAGCTCTATCCTACTCAATGTACACTCCCCCCACACTACCTTACTACATACTTAAATGGAATATACGTTTATAGTAAAGTTTGGGTATCCCAATACTTCCATTTCCTAGTCCTAATGCCTACAACAATGAAAACAAAATGATGAAAACCAATGAATTATATATTGCTTGAGAACGCAATCAACTGTGTAATTACTAACTGTAAAAAAATGTAGATTTTAACATTATGGAATGATCTATACTCTGAATGGTGGACAAGATGTGCAGACTCACTTAGGAGGAAATTAGGAAAGTAAAGCGCTTGTCCTGGGACTGGACTGTTTTAACAAGCAAGGATAATGTGTGCATTATACTTCATTAGTCAGAAGAGTGCTTCCAATCACCTGGGAGAGCTCAGCCCCAGTGCCATAGCTAAAGTGTAGGTGCATTAGTTATTATAAGATGTATTGTCAGCGTTTCCATCTTCTTGACACTACATGCACTCCTCTGTGTCCGTTCCCTAATGCAAATAAACAGTATTCTATAGTTCTGGTATTACTTCAATGGTAAGTAATCTAGCGATGACATCTGAATAATGTTTTACAGCTTCATTTAAGTTGTTCTGTAGGAGGAAGATAATAATAGAACGAAAGAAGACTTATATAAAGTGTATCTGTTGTAGTGTAGACCCAGGGTCACGCTAGAGCTGCTCTTGTGGGCTTACACTCCCTTGGCGTCCCAGAATCTTCCAGAATAGACCATTTCTAAAATCATGCACAAAGTTCAGGAATAACGAGAAGGTCACACTGCTGCTTTTAGGCGATAACTTTTACTAACTAGAGGATTATATACAGCTCTGGTTCCAGAGATAGGCTACAGTTCGTGGGAGAAGTTTCAAACAGTTCATTATATACGCAGCAGTAATATGTACAGTGCTGAGGCTCTAACCCAAGTAAGGGGTGTGCTGATAAATATTAGGGAGAAACGATCAGTCTATTACTTCTGCAATTTCAACCCCTAGCCCTTTAGGGAAGTTCACTCTAATGGTGTAGCTGGTTCCTGTAGTCCCTCAGGTATGCTGCAGGAGGCCTATTCCTATGGGGAGATAATTGAAGAGGCGCAGAGCACTGGCTCTTTTTCACAGGCAGCTTGGAGGACACCCATGGCGGATCCCATCAATCATATTAATAGACTTCTCCAGATCCCATACCTATTAGTTTCCAGGTGCGCCCATACAATGATGATAGGCTTCCTCCCGCTCTGGTGACATGCGATTGGGGGGGTCATGATGGACCCCCTATGGGGCCGCCACATTGATGGGAATCCTTTGGTTACCTATCTTCATTACACACATTCCAAAGGATGTGAGTATGAGTGTACAATATTTGAGTAGACATCTGAATTATATTACCTTGTTCTCTATCTTAGTGAGGCCAAACATAAATCTCCTGAAGAAGTAGAAATGCGAAACACGTCAAGATCAGTTGTCAAGTGCCTAATTTTATGTATATGTACATGGAACATCTTTAATTGCGATTCATTGTCATGAACAAGATTTTATCTATATCTATATCTCAAATACATTTTCATGTCGTTCTAATCTCATCAATTGTATATATATTTTAATGACAACCTGTGCCTCAAAAGTCCCTGGAGTGCCAGTCTCCAAATAGTGGTGGAGGAGGAGTAATATACTCACTCTCCTTTCCCTTTCTTCTTGTGTTTGTGTATAAATTATGGTGTGGCACAATAACTTAAGAACATGGAGAGTGAATGACAACAAGGCTAGACTTATGATCATTTGTTAAGAGGGGGAAGGGGGCTGTGGGGACTGATGGACCTAGGACCAGGGCCCCAATCTTCAGTTACTCACACACAACTACCTCACAATTTTCTCCCTGAACATCAGGGACCTGGGGACTTTGGATGCCAAAGGTATAATGAGGTAGATCACGATCCAAATAAGGGATCCCTATGTTAACCTACCACTCTCACACAATAGTCAACAATAAGCAGGGTCCATGTAAAAAAATAATGTCCATGCACAATAATTTACATTTAAAGTAAAAGGTAATTGTCCGATACGCTATAAAATACTCAGCCACTTTGCCCCAGAAGGTGGCCCCTCATTCCTCCATCCTGGGCTTGAGCTGACGGTCTGGATGTGAAGGGGTCTGTGGAGCATCGGGTGTGCGAATTTGGGGCCCTTGTGATATCTATGTGGACCCCCTGAGGAAAACTTAATACATGAAACATATGTCGGGGTTACGCATTATTGCTCCATCCCTGGGACCCAGTTTCTGCCTCCCATTTCCTGCTCCTTCTCTTATCAGGATCTAAGCGACAACTCTGCATGTATTATGGAATCTATGCTTCATAAGGACATTAAAACCTAATCGGACTATTACCTTTTACTTTAAATTATTGTGCATGGACATTCTTTCTTTACATGGACCCTGCTTATTGTTGACTATATGTGTGGGAGTGATAGGTTAACATAGGGATCCCTTATTTGGATCGTGATCTACCTCATTATACCTTTGGCCTCCAAAGTCCCCAGGTCCCTGCTGTTCAGGGAGAAAATTGTGAGGTGGTTGTGTGTGAGGAACTGAAGATTGGGGCCCTGGTCCTAGGTCCATCAGTCCCCACAGCCCCCTCCCCTCTTAACACATTGTTTTGGGATGTTGGCCAGCCCTATATCTTAAGCTGCATGTTCTAGGATCGCTTTTTGTTAGACCTCTAATCATTTGTTAATTTTTATTTCATGTTCATGGTTCAAAGAATGTCAGGCTAAATGGTCAACCCCGCATTTTTTTTAAATTGAGCAAAACCTTATTATAGTCTGCGTCTGTTTTGTTAATAAATCACAAATACAGAAGAACCTGACTTTAGGTACCCATACACTTTGCGATTTTTCGTGGACCGATTCGATATTCGATTTCGACTCCCGATTTTTGCTTTACTGCTATTTTTAAAAGTCGGTCGGATGCACGATTTTTCACCCGATTTTTCACCCGAATTTTCACCCGATTAGTCACAGGCCGACCGACCGATCAGCCAGTTGTATCAGGAATCTTTTAAACGTCTCTTTTAAATGTGGCCGACCGACTGAAAATTACGGGCATCATCATTCGGGACCCGACCGACTTTTCGGCCGATTTTCTAAAAACAGCATCGGTCAGACTACATTTGCATGTTACGAATCCCAAACGATCGACCTACCCGACCGACCGGATCAGTCGGAAGGGCTAAAATCGCACGAAAAATCGCAACATGTATGGGTACCTTTATAAAGTTGTTGAGTATAACATCCGGTAGATGCCATTGTCTGAATATAATTATTTTAATAACTGTCCCAATATAATTACAGGACGAGTGTGTTTAATGCCTTGAGGACCGGACACAAATGAGATGGAAATGCAGAGAGTGCATCTCATAGTAAGTAATGCACCTTCAGTTTAGCTGTGGCAGTTGGGTTGAGTTCTCCCAGGTGACTGAAACACTCATCTTACTAATGATGTATAATGCACACATTATCCTTGCTTGTGAAAACAGTCCAACCTCCGGGCGTTTTTTTATTCACATGTCAGAACCCTTTGAGGGTTAAGGCCTAGGGAAGAGACATCTAGGTTGGAGAGCTGTTCGGTATTTTAGTCCTGTGTCCAGTTATAGAACAATACACAAATGACGTGTATACTATGAGATACTAAGAGTAATATGAAAATAAAATTTGCCCTAATGTAGTATCAGTTAAGCTAGCCATAAACGTTTGGATTTTGCATTCGATTACCGAGGTAACAATCGGTGTGCGTGTCCGCGCAATTGTTAGATGAATCTTTGGGCATGGAATGTAGAAAAGATTTTTTCAAGCAGGAAGACAGTCAATAGAACAAAGAGCAGACATGTCTGTAAATCCTGTTCGATCACCATTACCTGTGAAGTGTTGTGCGCACCAATTCGCCATTCGATCAATGAACAATCGCAGCGTGGTGATGTCACTATGTTGCAATCGATCGTCGATCAAACAGGTTTTGACCTGGGTATGGGGACCTTACCTTGCGGATTACTCATGGAATCGCCACTTTTTACTTAAAAAAAAAACGCACCCATTTATTTCAATTGATGCGGACGGTTTGGAGGCAGATTCGGTGCAGTGCTGCTCCAAAACCACGATAAACCACATATTTTTTGCCATCCCACACCGTGCCTCACCCAAACTGCAGAGACAGGCTCATTGGCGGTAATGGGAGCTGTCTGCATCTGCTGCCAAACTGCTTAAAAGGAGCCTCAGACTTATGGAGGATTGGAAGCAGCTCGGGCTCATTTTTTAAATGTGGGCAAACAGCTCCTAATATACCCAATGGAGCAGACTTCACAGTTGCTATGTGGCCATGGAAAAAAAAGCACTGCGCTGCAACTGCATCCGAACCGCGCAGCCGCTTCCATTGAAATCAATGGGCGTGAATTGTGATGCGTCATGTTTTTTTAGCCATGCAGTGCACTGTAATGACATCCGCAATGGACGCGAATCGTGCCCAGTTTTGCAGCAGGTTTGAGTCCTTTGTCAGTCAATGAATTATGAATAAATAAAAAAATGCGGCAAAAACCCATAGGTAAACCCCGGCTGATTCGGACAGAAAAACACATGCTTTCCGCATAATGGAGCCTTACCCTGAGAGTAACAGTACATTTTTCAACATTTTTTATTAAATGTAAGATTCACTAAAATATAGAGAATTAAAAAAAACATGAATAGCTAATTCTTGATCAGAAAATAACTTAAATATTGATTAAGAATGCCCTTCCTATGTGAGGCCACAATGGATAGATCGAGCCAGGCAACAGGTGCATACCATTGTACTGCATTGGTTGGTACAAAGCTAAGAACTATTATGGTCAGTATTCATTGACTGATATGGAGAGATACATGGCTGTAATTCAGGGACATTATCTATTTTAAGAAGTTTGATTATTAACCTGATTATAAAAAAAATGTTACTTTATGGCTAGCCACCCACCTTACCCAGTAGATACTTACCTACCCCTGATAACATTGGCCTCCTGAGTTATCTACATACTGTACATGCCTGTAAAAAATATAGCAAGCTGCTGCACCAGCAAGTGAATCTCAACAACAGATTTACAATGTTTGGGCTGTCGGCAACACCATTGGAAGAAGTAAATAATCAATAGTTGGTAAGAGGGTTGTTAAACTATTAAGAAGGTCATTTGTTTTACAATAACATATTTTAATCATTTTCTTTTCATTGTCATTACCCAAATAAAGTCAACATTCAGAATAACACATGCAGGTAACAATACAGAAACCGTAGATACATGACAAATGCAATGAACACATTACACAAAGGGATGGGGAAGGAAAGGCAAGGGAAAATGGGGTGGTCCATTGCATGGCCCATCAGCAATATAAGGGTCTAATAAACGAATTAGTCATTTTGTGTTTAACAAGATAGCCCCCCCCCGAGGGGTCCAAAGATCCAGAAAAGTCTGAACAAATAATATTAAAACAGAGATAACAGTCAACTCTTTAGAAGTTGCATAGAAGGCCATTTTAACAGTAATAAAATTTGGCTTATAATCAAGTCAAGAGATGAACATTATGAAATCTCATGGTCGGAAATTGTTAATTGCAAAGCACCTGTATTTGGTGTCATCACTAAAATTGCTGAAAGAGAATGGTTGGCCATGTAGAGAATGTGAAAATATTTTTGGGGAAAACTATGCCCTGCTGGCATTATTTGGCCCATTTAGGCTAGTTATCCACAGTGTTATGGGCTGCGCCGATACCCACTTCGTTAAAGGCATGCCTTGACTGGAGATGGTTGAATTTTTCTACTAGCTGCCTTTGTGAGCTTATTGCAAACCCTCTGGAAATGGTATCATTACTAAAATTGCCGGACATGTAAAGAAGAGTTGGGGGAACATTTGGAAAAAAAAAACGTTTTGTTCTAGCACACAGTTTTTGCATAAATTAAATTCAAAATCAAAGTCGAAATTCCGATTTTCAAAATATTGACTTGACTTTTAACTCAATTAGTGCAAAAACTATTTGTGTTAATGCACCGGAGGACATCTGAGGGGAAGCACTTGATCCCACCACCTTTCTTCACAGACTGAACTGATCTGTACACCAACAAAGGATACCCTATCTACCATACAGTACACCAACAAAGCCCTTTCTACCATACAGTGGCCCCCCAGTCTTCTTGTGTATTTCTGTGACGGACTGGTTAAATCTTTAACTTTTAATAGTAAAATGAATCATCTCCTCCTTTTAGAACTTTCTGAAGGAACTTGATAAACTGCCCCAAAACCTGATTATGTGTATCTGATTCACACAATAGATAAACCACACCTCCTGATGAAAACGTTTGTAGAAACACGCGTTGAGGTTGATGGCACTATATTAAAACCCAACAGATGAATTGGATGTCATCATTTTTTATTATCGTCCTAGTCCAGGGGATCTTTTGACATTTGGGGCGGGAAGTCATGTATATGTATGGACTAGGCATGCGATTAAGGCAGGAGGTATCGGTGGCATATATTGACTAGGGGAAGATTGTTATGGTCTCCGTCATTTGCCCATGCATTAAAATGTGTATGTTCACTATCCAAAGCTTCATTTTTTTTTTTATTTAACTTCCCTGACAGTATGGAAAATGTATCCCTTTATCAATGTAATCTGTTTAAATTACCCCCCAGGCTGGGAGAGTTGGGAAGGGGCGGCCCTTACAGGTTCTTTGTCCGAACCCTCTTTCAAATGTAAAAACCCATTGTGGCCCACGAGTCAAAAAGTTTGCACACCCCTGCGCTAGAATGTGCAGTTTTGGCATCAATAAAACTCAAAACTTGTATGCGCATTTGCACAGTTAATTTTGTCCTGGCTTGGACATTTTTAGCTATGAATGAGCAACGATCCAAAAAGCATCTCCTGCTAATAGGAGCTTAGCCAACATAAATAATAGATCACCTCAAAAATCATGCAGAATACATCAAACCTTACATGACAAATTCTGCTTCCTGTACCAAGTTAGATTCAGTATTTATTGTTAACCTACTGTATTGGTACCCAACACCAGATCAACAGTATTCACATATATAACAATCTACAACATACGTGCCAACATAAAACAAAAAAATACTTAAGATAAGGACCAACTCTATAGCTTTTGAATCATCATGTGAGGCAGCTGACTGGGACAGGGAGCCGTTCTAAGGAGTCCATCTACTGACTACCAATATTTACCCGACTGCTGACACAGCCCACACCTTACTCTATACCACCAACTACCTATTTATGACTGACTCTTGACTCCCAATGTGACCACGCACGCTCTGTGGCTGACGTCCGCTGCCCGCGAGGGGGGGGGGCCCGTTCCATTATCCGGGCCTGACCCCGCCATGTTTTTCTTGATACCTACCTTAATCGTGCTGACCTTTTCACCCTACAACGCATAGCTAATTTGTGCCTGCTTTATTGACTACTTCCCCTGATGAAGTTATCACCAACCAATAACAAAATGTACGTTGGGACAGTCTTTTTCATCTCAGGCCACAGTTTCTTCACTTATTCTTGGGAAATGGATAAAGACATTTTATGTTATTTCTTGTTTTGAGCCTGAAGCTAGTGTTGTAACTTATATCAATTTGCTACATTCTCAGCATGTATAATCTTTGACTAGGATTTTAGAACACTGAACCTTAACACATTTAACCCTATAATTTTTCTTTCTTCTACTCCTATCCACATTGTACTAATTTATCCAAATTAGGAGACCTTTAAAGTTGCCCAGCCTCTGTTATTTGCAGAGGGAACCTACACTGTGGTGAATGTCCAGCAACACTTCTACCACTAGTGATTTTCTTTGTTATTTGATTTTGGGATGCCAGTCACCTCAGCGGGCCGGTCCTTGGCAGTGTCCTTGGTGTAGACGTATGTGAAGGTTGGTGTGGTGACATCCTCATGGTTGGGCAGTCACTATTGGTATAACCCTGAGCGCGTGTAAGGGTCAATGACCCAATGGGAGATTGGTCCAGAAGTTGTCAGGGGGAAGTTTAGTACCCACCGGGCTCTTAAGGCTGGTGGCCGGTACAGGTTGGTTCAGAGCTTGGTCATTGTTAAGGGCCCTGTCAGGGACCTTCGCAGTAGTTTCATGTAATTCCTGCATTAATGGAACGTTATTTATTTCATTATCTGCATAATGTGTTCGGTATGTTTTGTAATGCTGTGGCCTTTAATACAATTCCACTTAAATCTGAGCATGGTGTCATGTTTTTATTAATAGTTTAAGGTTTAAGTTATGGGGGGTTAGATCTGTTAACCATGGCCACTTCCTCCGTCGGCCTTGCCCAAGTCATGACTTCACAATGAATGACTCAGGCTAAGGCTCCACTAATGTGCAGCAAGCATGTGTTTTCAGTTCAAATTAGTTGTGGCAGTGGAGATGGGCTCAAACCGCCCAAGTGGAGCCTCAGCCTCACACTGCTAGCTAATGTTGTATATAAAGCTTTGTATCCACAAGAAAGAAGTAATTCAAAACACCAGGAAGACACACATGAAGAGAAGAAAGATAATACCATAGCAGAAGAGTAGCTAAAAATCCCATGGTTCAATAAAGGAATTGTAAAAAAAACAACACTCTAGCAGTCTCTAGCACTTCAATGTAACAGGTGGAATCCATGTTGTTTGGGTGTGTGCTGGTTATAGGATCAGTTTATTTGTACAGCTCTAGAGTTTTTTTTATCAGCCTGTATTGACTTCTGCTTGCTTTTTAACCTGTCCTCTCCTGGCTAATCCAAATTCATTTATTGGACTGGTACTTAACAGTGGCCATACACGGGTCTATACCTGCTTGATCAATAAACGCTGCAGTGCATCATGGTGACGCTACAATGACATCACCAAGTTGCTCTTCAGCGTTCTTTGATTAAACAATGAATCGATGCACACCACTTTGGACCCTTAGTCTCCATCCAAAGCAGTGGCAATCAAACACTGATTTCCCAACATGTTCGTTCCCTGTTCAATTGAGCTTTATTCGAGTGGGATCGATTGATCCTGCTCGAGGAAAGGGTGGCCGTGTTTGATTCCCAAACCATCAATTACTGTGAATGCGCAGTGATCGATTGTTTGGGAATCAAACTGAAAATCGTCCTGTGTATGGGTACCCTTAGTCCTGGGGACAAGCAAAATCAGGCATGCACATTTGATCTCCCATTAAGGGGAAGAAAGCAGCAGAGATTAGGGTATTAACCTCCATAGTGTTCTGCCTGAACCGCACTGTACACTGCTTACAATTACCACCCTCCCCCCGCCCCCGCACACGTTGCCGGTGTCATCAATGACACCAGCAATGTGGGCTGGGAGACCGACGCCCCTCCATTAACATGGAGTTCTATGGCGCACCCCTTACTATTGCTGTGACAGAACCCCAGAAAATCGCTACAGTTTTCATGGGTATATAAGGCACTCCAGATCCCCGCTCACCTAGCGTTTGGAACGAACCTGAACAGCGAACAACTGGGTTCATCTCAAATGCTAGGGAGGTAAAATAGCGATTAGTGATCTCCCAGAGACCCTTAAGCTGGGCATAGACAGGCAGATTTCTACCGTGCACGCTCCTGCAATCGATCGGCGGTTCGGGCCGGCCGAGATTCGGATGCGGCCCGGTCATATAGATCAAGAAACTGCTGCATGTCGGATCGCACAGTGATCCGACATGCCGGTTAATTCAGAGCCGATCCCATTAGTTCGGATGGGGAAGGCAGTCCCCATCCAAAGCTATGGCCAGCATTACAAAGGGTCACACACCCGGTCAGTCGGCTGGGCAGTCGACAGGAGAAAGACCCTTCTATGCCCAGCTGTACACATACAAGTGGTTATGCCTCAGTACAAATAAACTCACCTCTAGAGAAATATACATAATCGACCATTCCCATTAAGTATCAACATTTACTAAAATAAAAATTCTTCATGCTTTCAAGCCTTATAATAACTTTGAGCAATAAAGCATGCCATACAGTCCGAGCTCTTTTTATTTTTCTATAAAAATGTATTGCATTGTTTCAGTACAGATAGACAAGGATAGACATATTCTTATGTGAGGTCCATGAATGGCGTAAGCATAAACATAAGTACATGTGCATCGAATAACAGGACATAAACATTACTGAGACAGGAGGAGGGGAAGATGCTTTTTACGCTCTGGTTATAACAAGTCAGCATTCTTAGGTCACCAGAGAGCTTGCAGAAAACATAGAGTCCTTGTATATTATTTATGGGGTTACTCAACGCCTATTACAGTCCAGGTTCTTCCCTAAAATCGTCTTCTGTTACGATCCTGGGTCATTTAACCTAAGCACATGAAGTCTGATAATATTCATGCATGCAATGAAACTCATATACAGTGGAGGAAATAATTATTTGACCCCTCACTGATTTTGTAAGTTTGTCCAATGAGAAAGAAATGAAAAGTCTCAGAACAGTATCATTTCAATGGTAGGTTTATTGTAACAGTGGCAGATAGCACATCAAAAGGAAAATCGAAAAAATAACTTTAAATAAAAGATAGCAACTGATTTGCATTTCATTGAGTGAAATAAGTATTTGAACCCCTACCAACCATTAAGAGTTCTGGCTCCCACAGAGTGGTAAGACACTTCTACTCAATTAGTCACCCTCATTAAGGACACCTGTCTTAACTAGTCACCTGTATAAAAGACACCTGTCCACAGAATCAATCAATCAAGCAGACTCCAAACTCTCCAACATGGGAAAGACCATCAGTGAGGGGTCAAATAATTATTTCCTCCACTGTAGGTCAATAAGAAACATTGTAGAAAACAGTGTAGCATCGAATATAACCCTAGTACTATGTATATAAACTAAACAAAAGTATCATATATTGGTAGTAAGATGCATAATACAGTAGATTGCTGAAAACTATCTGGAGCGACCAAGGAGTTGTTTTAATAGCTGTCTGTGTGCTGTGTGCTGTCTTTTCTCTATCTTTTCAATAACTTAGAGAAGATTATAGGGAGAAAATGACTAATACATGTACTTATTCATAATACTAATACTATTTCCATTAAGTATGTTTTGTTTAGCATAAAAAATTACATTCAGCAGGTTGGGGTGGCCGACATCCCAATTATGAAATCAAAAATGTGCAGGAGGAGGAAGTACAGCGGGGCTAACCCCTTCCCAGAATACACCCCTGGGGTTAACCAGGAGCAAGGGGACTTTTAAGGCCACACTAGAGTGTTTAAGAAAATAAAAATATAGTGTATTTAATACATATCAATTCAAAACATTATTGTTGTATACAAGACATCATAACAGTTGCTGGTGTTTGGGCGTGCAAAGTGTGCCTATGCACCAGCAACTAAAACAATACAGTAACTTAAACATTGACACAATTGCAGTCGAGTACGCCTAAGGATAACAGGCTCTGTACACAGAGTCCACCCTTACGCTCCTTTTCGTTATTCTTCATCAGGGGGCGTATTTTATCCAAATCATGCTCTGTATGTAGATTAAACAACAAACAAACACAACAGCAACACACATAAGTTTGTCAGTCTTTGTCCAAATATTCTTAAACTTCTGAGCGTTCAGCTTTAGTTAACTGGTGCTGAGTTTCATGATGCATGAAACTCAACCCGGGTTAATTTTGTCTGAATGCTCAGAAATTTAAGAATGTATGCCAATGCTTCCTGGTCCACCCCCGATCGCGTCACCGGTGACATGAAAGGGGCGGGGGTAGACAGCGCCATAGACCTCTGTGTAACAGGAGGGGCGTCGCCTTTTTTTAGCATAAGTCCGGTGTCTCCAGTGACGCTGGACTTATTTGTACATCCTCCAGCTGGGCAGGCAATCACGGAGGAGCATGTCGTGCTCTGCCGGGATTGCCCGTGCCATGGTTATAAAAAAACGTGCCACGTGCACAACGCCCAGAAGGTTAACAGAGTAAAATTGTTACATATTAAAGTATGACTCACATGTTGATGCTACGGGCACAGATATTTGCAAAAAATTCAAACCAAGTTCATCAGTCAATAGGCCAACCCAAGGCAGACCAAGGGGATTGAAGGGCCAGACCATCCGGTATCTGGGTTGCCACCTGCATACACCACCTGGTTTGTTATGTGGTGTTTATTAGTCATGATGACGGGGAAATTAAAGGAAGTTCACCACACTCAGTGAGTGTAAGTAAAGAATCAAAAGATATAAATTGCCCACTACAAAATGACTAGTGAATAAAAATAGTGTATCAATTTGTATTATGCTGTTGGTGTCTACAGATCAATAATGTAGTTTTAATAACCAAAATCCAAAAAACTTCTGTAAAATCTCATAAAGCAATAGTGAAACCAACAAAGTAAAACAATTCAATATGTTTTGTTAAGGTCCCCATACACCTGTGGTTCCCAAACTTTCCTTGCAGGGTCTTTTCTGAACATTATTAAGCCCCCCCTCCTCCTCCCCATTCAAACACAGGTTCAGTATGAAGACCCGCGCCCCCCAGTTTGGGAACCACTGCCATACACCTTACAATGTTACCATACAAATTCTCTACAATCAACTTTTCTCAAATCAGAAAAATATATACAGTTGTGTTCAAAATTATTCAACCCCCACTGATTTTGATCATTTCATGTCATCTTGTTTACAATGAAATTAAAGAGGTGCTTGTAAGTCAGACAAATATAACATAACATTAATAATGAAATAACCACAAATGTCTTTTCTGTGCTCACATCATTATCAGTTTTAAGTGACATTCATACTTAATACAACATCCTTTTCCAGTTATAACAGCTTTTAAACGTTAAGCATAGCGTGACACAAGTGTATTGCAGCGATCTACGGGGATCTTAGCCCATTCTTTATGGACAAAAGCCTCCAGTTCAGTCACATTCTTAGGCTTGCGCCATGCAAATGCTTTCTTCAAGTCCCACCATAGGTTCTCAATCGGATTTAAGTCTGGTGACTGCGATGGCCACTCCAAAATGTTCCAGCCTTTAATCTGCAACCATGCTCTAGTGGACTTATGCTATGGAGGTATGCTTGGGATCTTGTTCTGTTGAAAGGTCCAACGTCTCCCAAGCCTCAGGTTTGTGACAGACTGCATCACATTTCCTTCCAATATCTCCTGGTACTGAAGAGAATTCATGGTACCTTGCACACGCTGAAGCTTCCCTGTACCTGCAGAAGCAAAACAGCCCCAAAGCATGATTGACCCCCCCACCATGCTTCATAGTAGGCAAGATGTTCTTTTCTTCATAGGCCTTGTTTTTCCTCCTCCAAACATAGCGTTGATCCATGGGCCCAAAGTCGACTGCAGTATGCCAACAGTCATGTGGAAAAACCACAAAAGTTTTGGGATAGTTTTCTGTGGACTGATGAAACAAAATTAGAACTATTTGGGCCCATTGTTTAATGAACACAACTGTACAACTAAATATTTTCCCTATCCCTGGATACGGATGGGGATATGGGATTTTTTAGGCAATATTCATAAGACAGTAATAAAGGTAAAAGGTTTTAATCACCACTCATTGGTTTTAATCACCATCATTTTGCTGATTTAGGATGTGGTAACTTAGTATGGTGTGGTCAACAGAGAGCCTCTGAAAATTATATCATCACCATAATTGCTGGAGATGTAGAGAAGGGTTGTGGGAACATTTGAAAAAAAAAAGTTTTGCTCTAGCACAGGGGTAGACAAAGTGCGGCTCGGGAGCCATATGCGGCTCTTTAGTCCCTTCAGTCCGGCTCAGTGGCGTAGGGACTTGTCCTTCCTGCTACCTGTTCTTTATTATTTTTCATCCATGTCTGCCCATTCCACTTCCAAAAGCAAAACCTCGCGCCATCACTAACAACCCCTAAATATGCCTATAATGTGGGCTTTGTGATAACCTGTAAGGGGGAGCTCTGTGGCTACTAATAAGTGGGGGCTTTCTGTTTACCATTATGGGAGGGGCTTTATGGCTACCTACAGGGGGCTTTTTGGCTACCTTTAAGGGGGGGTCTGGCTACCTACAAGGAGGCACTCTGTCTACCTATATGGAGGGAGCTTTGTGGCAAATAACAAATACAAATAAGCGGGGGCTCTCTGTATACCATTAAGGGAGGGGCTCTATGGCTACCTACAGAGGGCTTTTGGGCTACCTTTAGGTCTGTCTTCCTAAAAAGGGGTGCCCTGTTTATCTATATGGAGGGGGCTTTGTGGCTACAAATAACCAGGGGCCCTGGGACTACCATCAAGGGAGGGGCTCTATGGTTACCTTTAAGGGGGCTTTGTGACTAAAATAACAACATGCAAACCTGACTTGCCCAAACTTTTCAAGGAGATGCAAAACCATTGTTCACAGGGGTTGTCAGTCATTGTCGTCACAGTATAATGTACATAAATAAAATAAAATAATATTGTAATTAAGTATGATATAAAGTTTTAAGCTTAACTAAGACTTATCAAGTTTATTAAATTAATTTTAGAGAATGTTTTTAGGGAAAGAAGATGTCATTTTTTAATTTTGACAGCACAAACCCCCTCCAGCTCTCAACATGTATTTCAAGCGCTACACCGTTGCGATTTGGCTCTTTGGTCGAATAAGTTTGCCTACCACTGCTCTAGCACATGTGATTTTTGCATAAATAAAGTTCAAAATTAAAGTCGAAATTCAGATTTTCAAAATTATGACTTGACTTTGAACTAAATTTGTGCAAAAACTACTTGTGTTAGAGACATACTTTTTTTGTAGTATACTCCAACCCTTCTCTATATCTCCAGCAAGTTTGGTGATGATACCATTAAATGTAAATGAATGATGCTATGAGGGAGATCTCTTCCCTCACACATACTTAGCATTATTATTGTAAAGCATTAGCCTTTCACTGCCGTAACACTGGTAAAGACTGTTGTGGGGTACCTATAGCATTAAAACAACAACATACAAGGATATAGCCCTAGGTATGCTGGGACTTGCAGTTCTCCCAGCTATCCAGCCACATTTCACCTAACCCTAGAAGTCCTGACCGACCATCCCCTTTCTATGGGGGGTTTAGTATGGTTATCTTATCTCAATGGAGTAGTGATGGTGAAAGATGTCCTTCTAGCCAGCGAGCAGTGCCCCGTTCGCCAGTGAGAAGGAGCTCACTATTCTTCCACCAACAGGATCAGCAAGATTCCGTCGGAGGAAGACTCTTTTCACTAGAAATTAGGTAGAGATCCCGGTCTTCTAGTGAAAAATCAGCTTTGAAAACCAGAAGTGACGTCAGTGACATCACATCTGGCAATCAAAACAAGAAACTATTTGTTCCGGGTACCGGAAGTCGCTTCCTGTTTCCTGATTTCCTGATTCAAATTCTCAGCGAACAGGCGGGTAATTTGAATCTCCCCACGAACAAACGGACGTCGGACTTTTCCAAAAGTCCAATCCCCCTCTTCGCGAACGCACCTGGCCAAAGTTCTGCCATCACTTCAATGGAGTAGGGGAATATTATGCAGCAAATCACCAGTCAGCTGTGTAAGGTGTTGTGTTAAAAGCTATGAAATGGTGAAATTGCAGTGATGATGACAATCACATTTGTGTTGGTTAGGCAAATGTTTCAAAATGTCTTCAAAACAACAGGTCTTATGGGATTTTCTTGGTTGGTACAGACCAAAGTGAACTACAAAACGACAAGTTACCGACAGCAGGCATTCAAGGCTCATTGATGCGCATGGGGGTGATGCAAGACTACACATGGAGTATCCAAAGAGTTACCATAGAATACATTTTTAGAAAATATTATGCTAGCCGATACTTTGCATTGTCCATCAACAAAAACCTCTTCTTTTGGCATGTGAGCATCAGAGCTGGAGCATGGTATGACGGTCTAGTCTGATAATTCAAATAGAGGGCTAGGTGTGTGTGTATCATTTATTTGGAAACAATGAATACATTATTCTCTATGGGAAGAAAGTAGGCTGATGGCAAGATCCAAAAAACGACATGGGTGTTTCTTTATCACTACCTACCTAACAGCAGGGTCTAGGGAAGTATGCCAACTGCAAACTCCCCTCCACCGATTTCTACTCATCAGGGCATTTTCATATTTATATACGTTCTTTCCTAAACCAGCCCCTGCTTGTATTTGAGCTGAAATATTTTGAGGGACAAATTCACTCTAAAAAGTAGTAATACACTGACTGGCCAAAAAAAAGTCACCACCTGGATATAACTAAGCAAATAGGCACGAGCCTCCTATTGGATAAATCTGGGGTTGCTGCAGTTGGTCAGGTCTAGGTTCAGTAACAGTATGTGCTCCAAGAACAGGGTCAGCTGACCACCTGAATATACTGAATGATCAGGTAATTCCATCAATGGATTTTTTCCCTCCCTGATGGCACGGGCATATTCCAAGATGACAACTGTAGGATTCATCTGGCTCAAATTGTGAATGAGCGGTTCAGGGAGCATGAGACATCATCGTCACACATGGATTGGCCACACAGAGTCCAGACCTTTACCTCACTGAGAATCTGTGGGATGTGATGGAGAAGGCTTTGGGCAGTGGTCAGACTCTACCATCATCAATGCAAGATCTTAGTGAAAAATGAATGCAACACTGGATGGAAATAAATCTTGTGACATTGCAGAAGCTTACCGAACAAATCCACAGCGAATGCGTGCCGCAATCAAAGCTAAAGGTCCAACGAAATATTACAGTGTGTGACCTTTATTTTTTGGTGGCAGGCAGTGTAAAACAGAAAGGCATTCAAACTTCAGAAGCATGCTGAGAAGGCGATAAGAAGACAAGATAGAGGAGACAACATAATATTACTGAACTATGGGTTTAATCATAATTATTTTGGTATTCTTAAAATTAAAGTGCTGCAGATCCTAACAGAAGTGTATATGTTTGGTTGTGGTAATGTAGGAGACCCTGAAAGGCAGTAAACAGGATTGGAAAGAAAAATTGTCATAAACAAATAACATGGGTTATACCATATAAAAATGAAACTTGGGTGGTAGCAGAACATTTATTCTGAGTTCCGCCAGTGATTTGGAAAATAATGACTATGGTGGATGGTGGTCAGAGATGGTCGAATTTTTGACTAGCTGATATCATCACCGACATTGCTGAAAATGTAGAGAAGGTTGTTGTGAGAACATTGAAAGTTGTGAGAACATTGTAAAAAAAAAGTTTTGCTCTAGTGTAGTATGTGTAGTTTTTGCATAATTTTTTTAATGCAAAATCTTTTTGTGTTTTTTGTGATATACCTCCAACCGTTCTCCAACCGAATTGTTTAAAAATCGACCATCTCTAATGGTGGTACAACATGGCAACCGAATAACATTTTCAAAAGAACAGCAATGGTGGACATTGCATTGATAATTTTAGGTCAGGATTCTTATATTCAATGCTGCAAATCTGGACGTAGATGAGCAGGGTCAGGCGTTTTGGGTTTCCATAGGGAATCACTGATCAATTCTCATTGATCAGTTATTTGAGAATGACATACTGTATGTAAAAGTTATTGGGGCAGCATGTAATATTATACAAGCAGTATACAGGAACAGGAAATCTATATGTTGAGCAAGTGGCCTGAAAAGTTCATCAAGTTCAGCCTTTTACAACCTGCAGCAGTTTTTCTCCAGAAGATACAATGAAAACATTTGGGCAACTGATACCAAATTTATATTCTGGGGGAAACCCCTTCATCCTTACCCCAGAAATTCACATAAATACATTTTAAGGTTAAGTCTCCAATGTTCCCCTGAATTCTGGGAATTCTGCACGATGGAGAAGCGGCCCCTTGAAAGCAATGGGTTATGATACGTCTGTATAGAGGTGCATGATGATGATAAAATTCAATGGACACCTTAGAGCAGGGGTCGGGAAACTTTTTGGCTTTCTAGATATAATAATTTTTTGTTCCTCACCCTTCTCACCTGCAGTACCATCTAGTGATGAGCAGTATAAGCAACATTGCTTATAACAAAATATCGCACATTTTTCCCTAACATTGGCAATAAATTTAAAAGTTTGTGATCTCCAGTCACTATGACCTTCATTGCGGAAATCGACACTTGTACATGCGCATATTGCGAACGCAATGCACGTTAGTTCCGGGTACCGATGTAACAATATATTGAATATTACTGATTACAAAGATACAGTACTATATTCGGGATCCTTGCAAATTCTCGAAGTGCCGATATTCACAATAAGAATTCCCAATCAAAACTAGTGAAAGCTTGAAAAAGAGCAGCTCACCAATAAGGTGTAAGATAAAGTATCTAAAAGTTTCCAATAAATGAAAAATGTGAGTCAAAGAATTTAGAAACAACTTTTGTTTGTTCACATTAGAGGTCTGACAGGCTGCCGACATTCTGCTACAATAGAAAGCTATTGAAAAGGGTATAGTATATATATATTGTTCAGGGGGAAGGGATCACCAACACCGCCATATGATGAACAAAACTACGGTTTATTTTCACCAGAAACACAAATGAAATCTTGCAGCATATATAAAAGGCGGATTGCAGGCAGCATTCACGTACATATTTTCATTGCAGTCAGTGATTACCGCTCACCCATGACATTCAGGAAAACAGTCCAGCAAGCCATCCCAGGCCTTCCACATGAAACACTGTGCTCCAGAGAGAGAGTTGGACTTCTCACACCCAGGCTACACACCTGGTCTCAGCTCCTTCACCCCCTCTCTGACATCAGAGCTTTTTCAACCAGCCTTCCTGTCTGGCTGAAAATCAACACCAAGTCCTGGACTGTACCCCGGGTGGAGTGGGAAGGCCCACCCAGTTCCTTCCCTCCCTCTCGAGTCCGAGACCCAAAAAAACGAAACAAATAGCAACCGTAGTTGCCCATATGCACAGACACGAATAGTGTGAAAGGGCCCCTAGTGCTTCAATAGCATCAAATTTGTCAATATGGAACGTGACATCACTTCCGTTATCAGAAGATTCAAGTCCCCTCCCTCCTATTCAGTTCCTGCCTAACTAGAGGGTGTTACTCTCCCTAGTAATGTTCTACCTCGCACATCATCTGCACAAGTGGGGTGGGAACTTAGACGGCAGAGTAACTACCACTCCCTCCTAAATCACCTGAAATCCTGAAACAATATGAGATTTGGGGAAGTCTGGATTTGGCTGGGAACGGGAAAAATGGGAGGGTTGATAGGTATGATAGTATAGATATGTGTTTCCAATTGAAGTCCCAAATATAAGTAGGCAGTGCTATTTCTAGCCTTGGAGGGAACTGCCAAAGGGGGGTGTTGGTGTTGGGGGAGGTACGCCCATAGTAAATGCTGCTCCTCCTCTTTTCTTTTCCCCTCCAACAAGCA
>CM070039.1:18832129-18912597 GCA_036250615.1 Ptychadena robeensis
GTTAAGATTTGAACAGGGATGGAAGGTGTCAGTGGCGGTGAGGGAGTGCGCCAGATGTGCGCGCGAGGGGCGTGGCCGGGGACCTATGCATATGCATATTCGGCATGGCTGGTGGCCCTGTAAGTAGTTCTCTGTTATATTTATAGCTACAAAGGATAACTTTAAAGAGCTTCGATCAACCAGGTTGACAATGTCAATATCTGCTGACTGTCTACGTATATTAAATAGTGGTTCATGCATTCAGGCATTAATGTCAAGATTATTTAAAAAGTGATGAAAAAAATCTGTCATCGCCGTTCAGACATTTAGAAGTGAAACATAATTGATAAATAAAATGAACACATCTGACCACATTTATCCAGGTCAAGGTATCTCTGATATTTCACTTTCCTATTCTGAAGTCCAGTTGCTTTAATAAAATATTTTCTCCAGGTCAGGATCACTTTTCTGCAGGACAAGTTGCTTATTCTATTTGATGAATTTAGCATATTATGCTAAATTATATTTATATAAAAAAAAATATTCACTATGTTTCAGTATCTTAGTTGCATGTTATTTACATCATCAGAACCACCAAGACTATATGTACCCTTGCAGTCCAAAGCTATTTTTGTATGTGAATGCTAAACAAAACCCTTCATACTCTGAAGAAACTGTCCCTACCTACTCCCTTTAAAGCACATCCCTTCGTGACATCATCCATTCAAAAACCAAAAGTGCCCACACCCTCAATGTGTGCCATCCCATACCAGCCATCCTGGCACAAGGGTTTGTTTATAAACAGTACAGCAGTGTGTCAGTATAGCAGTTCACATATGCTGTCTCTGCAGTCTCCGTGTAATGATTTAATGATTGCAAAATCCAAATTGGTACCATGCCTGACTGCATCACAAATACATCCTTGGCAGAAATGGAAGCAGTCCCTTTAAATCAAGCAGCATCCATCTGCTGTTTAAGCGACCCCCCCCCCCCCCCCCCCCCCCCCCCCCCTCATCCCCAACATGAAACGTTCTGTTACATATGAATGCTTGTACCGACCCTTTCCTAAAGTATTCAGCATCACTGTCCTGGCAGTCATGCGGCAAAGCCTTTGCAGAGGAGACATTGTAAGTGTATGGTGAGAGCTGCATGCTGCACTTAGCCGTTGGTCCAGCAGGTGGCGCTGGAGTCCACGTTTGCTCTGCAGCCTCTGTAAGCCTTTTCCTGGTATATATTAGCCACTGTAGAGTGATGCTCAGAGCAGGAAGCAAGGGGAAGAAACGAAGAGGGCTTGTGAAGGAGCTTCACGGTCTTTTTCAGTCATAATGGATTAAGGGCAAATGCTTTGTCAGCTTTTGTGGCTTAGGGATCTCAGCATCTTGTCCAAGGAGCTCCATTCCATTCTGAATATTCTTGGTGCAGGTTCCCTCAGCTGACATGGTTTGCAGACTTTCTCCTACATCAGGTAAGCCTGCAGCATTCTCTTGCCTCCCTGGTAAGCCTAGCTGATTTATTAATAAGGATTGCACATTGCAGCTTTCTCCGCATTGGGTGCAGCACATAGCGCTCGCTGCTTGATATGACAGGGCACAATTTGCAACATTGCACGATAGCTGTTCTCTGTCCTCTGTCTGATCACTAGCTGACACTGTACATTTTTTTTGCCTGGCATTGCTGCATTTTTACTCTACCTTGACTTACTGGCCTAAGGTGGCAGATTTAATTGGTGGGTTCTGTGAAGGCATCTGCATGAAGGATGAAAGAGAAGTGGAGATTTGCTTTGATCTGGAGCCTCTTATGAAGTTTTTTTTTTTGCATATGTGGAGGTCATATGTTTTGTGCGCACATAGTGGGGCAGCGTTTGCTGGAGCAGCCCCAGGACAGGGCTGGAGACACAATGCAGAGCATAGATACATCTGCTGTGGGTGGTCACAAGATCCCACCTTGTAGGAATTCAAGATCACCCCATTCCTTATACTTAATGCAGTATGTAGCTGCTGGAATTTAGTGATGACATCCCGCACCTTCCAATACTGCAAGTTGCTTAGGCAGGTAGAGTCCAAAGAGTCATCTGCTCTGCTTAAGTAGCTTGCATCACTATTTCTTATTTTTTATTATTATAGGGGACCATTTAAATATAACAGGCAGCGGGCACTTGATGAAGTTGTCATCTGTTTGTAATGTGTAATAAAATCGAAAGCAAAAGGGGTTAATGATCGGAGAGTAGGGCCTTTGTTTAAAAAATAAATAAATACAAAAGCACTCATAGACAGTCTTATTTTTTTTTATTTTTCTTTGAGTGTTTATATATGAAAAATTATAATATAAAAATAAACATTAACACCGGGGGAAAAGTTTCCAAATAAAGAATGTGCCTTTCTAAAGAAAGTAAATGGAAACAAATGAACTAGGTAAATATAAGCTTAATATGTAAGTTACGGTTTGTGATTTTATGCTAATTGCTACAATTCTCACATTGTGCAAAAAAAACAAAAAAAATTAACAAATATCTTTGATGATTAATAAATATAGGTAGGGGTATATATTATGGATTCATTTCAAAATGGGACGCAGATTTGACGACGATGTGTGTAGGCGATGCAGGTAAAATGATGGGCTTCCATGCCCAGCTGGAACACCTTAGCACAGGAAAATTTCTCAGGGCTCATCGTAATGCGGTCCATTAACGTACCTTGTTAATGCCTGGAATGTCGACATGTTTTCATACCATTAGATGGCACTGTACCGTCTCACAAACTCGCAGAATGCTGCATATTGTAACTAACGTGACACCATTGATCTTCTTTGCGCATTTTCCAAAATGTATGGGCTAGCATACAATCTGGACAGATCCCACCAGATTGATATCGCTTGTAGAAATGTGTAGACTGGATGGGACGAGCCTCTGACGAGAGTGGGCCTGCCGTGTAGAGAACCTCAATGAACGCAGACTCTGTCCACTGGACGATATTCATAGCTAAAGACTTTGTGCCTTGAATCTACAAAAGCTTTTTTTTTGAACCATTTGATTTTATTCCAAGCGCAATGTTTATTTTGAGATTAAGCGATTGCGGTGTCCCTCCTTCAAATCACTGATGTGTCGCCGTATCTTGGGTCTCGCTTTAGATTAAGGGCCCTGCTGGGAAGATTTGCCTTGGCTGTAGTAAAGGATTTTTTTTTTTTGCTGCAGTTGTCTACATTATCCAATTCACCTGACTCATCATAACATGGTCACTTCCTTTGAAATGGTCATTAATTATACAGTAGTTCCTGTCAGCATCCTTTAGTATGATAAGAGGTCTCAACTAGGGCTGTGTTGTGTGGCTTTTATGGAGGTGACATATGGAGGACCATTTGTTTAATGACCTTGCCGTATTGACGTTGTTTATAGTCTGTGAGCCAATGCTGATGACTTTCACTAACATTTCATCAAATTGATCTGGAGAAACTAAAAAGACGTTTTTTTTATGGAGATGTTTTTGGAGGCTGATTGCTTTTAAGTCATCTAGCAATTCTTGGTTAGTGTAGGTTATAGTATATGGTTGCAAGGTAAGAGGTAGGAAGCAGAAACCATCTTCCTTACGTCCTTATTTTCAAAGGTCTGCCTGAAAATTAAGTATTAAATATATCTATTGCAAAAATGCACAATGCACAATGCAAAAAAAGTAAATGTATACTTTTATTAATAGAAAAATTAGGTATGTTGGAATATTTACTGGTAATCATAAGGATGGAACCATTCGAAGGTTGTAGGCCTGATATACTAAGACATAGTCACCAACATTTTAGGTTCTTAAAGACAGTTTGTTTTTGGTCTGGTTCTCAGATTTAAGTAGAATGGAAATAATAACGTCACTGGCCATTTGTGGTCAGAAGATGATTATGTTGACCATCAGAACTTGACTGAACAGATTGAAAAAACTATGGACATCTTTGCTAATTACCCATATATAAGGCATTCTACTCACTAAGATTATTGAGTAGGCATTAGTTTAAGCTCAATAAAAATAATGATCATTTAAAGGATTGATATACCATCAGAGGAATCATCACAAGCCTTTGTGTATGTGTATTTATTATGCACAGTACAGTCACAGAGGGCTCTGCCCTGCCTCCTATACTATCCCACCCTTCAAGATCAGATTACTTTCTGTGCTCTCCACCCAACCCCATGATCAATGTAGCGTAATGGCACAATTGACCTAATAATGTGTTCAGCTAAAATATTTTTACTATTACATCTTACAAATTATTTCTGCTATATATATATATATATATATATTATATGATATATCATACATTTGATGCTATAGAGAGGGAAGGGGGGTGGAGAATAGAATAAGGATATGAAATATAGCCTAGGTACAAAAAGAAATGCCATGTTTTATTTCAGTATGGTTGACTGAGGCTGAATAGCCCCCCAAAAGTTGACTTTAGTCCTCAGCTGGTCTCAGATAGAAGAGTCCTCACGATTTTTCAGATTTATCATTCTTAAGGTGGGTTTACACGTGTAGATTTTTTAGTTTGATCAATGAAGAACGAAAATTTTTTGGTTCATAGAATGGCCAATTTGTTCGATGGATACATTTTGTTCGACATGGAACAAAATTTTTTTCAAATTTCGAATGTATTTCACCAAAAATCTAATGTTGCATTCGATAAATGAACGAACGATGTTCGACAATGACAAAATCAAATTGGCAGTTGATTCAAGAAAAAATCTACACGTGTAAACCCATGTGTAGTTGAAAATATTTTTTATACTCTTCTAAACGTTTGAGTTATCTGGACTGGCTGTGATGCACATTTTTTCTCCAATACATATTTACTGGCGTAGAATAGAATATAACAAAGGCCATGAGGCCATTTACTGGAAGCCATATCTCCTTGACTCAATTTGAGGCCTTCAAAGCATGATCGAGATATTTAAAACTAGAAAATCTTAACTTTAAATCCCCTCTCCCACTTTTTTGAAAGCCACACTTCAGTATTAGCACTCTGAAACTGCGAACCTACCTTAGTTCCAGGACCAATGGCAAGCTTACATCGCTTCCAATAAAGTCTCTCGGTTGTCACATCTAAAAACTGCTCCCCAATGAGGTATGAACAGATACTATACAGAGCCTCACCGGTCTGCCAAGAGGGCTAGATGATCACTAGGCCCATAATTTTGAAAGTGTGTGACAAAGGACTAATTGTATTGTTATCTATGGAATTATTTATTTATTTAATGAGCAGAAAGCATTTCTGGGATTGATGATGTAATATATAGAATAATAATAAAATATATAATAAGATGTAATGGAATGTCTACTTCCCAGTTAAGCGCCCAGAGGAGAAGATCTGTTATCTAATAAAATGCAGAATCTACCTGTCTAAAAGGAAACTTATAATGTTTTGGTCCAATGCCACTCTCCTACCCCAAAACACAAACTTTTGTAATTTTCTGCAGGGGGTTTGTCTATCCTCAGTAAGGCTATGACCCCACTTTACAGTTACAATCACGGCGGTGAGATCTCTAGCACTCTATCTATCTCTAGATCACTAGCACCAGTAGACAGGAAGTGGTTGGGTGTGTCCCACCCACCCCCCACTTCCTGTCTGCAGGTGCTAGTGATCTAGCCCAACCCTGTCTGATTGCGCCCATAGAGAATGAATTGGCGTGGTTAAATATCAATAAATTGTGACGCATTTTTTAACCACTTCCATTTATGTCTATGGCCACGACCAGGGGCGATCGTCTGTCACAGCACGCGGGTCTTTCCAGATCGCAGACGACCACAGCTGTGGGGATGACCCCCAATAAATACATGGCCATACAAGACAAGTGGGGACAAGCCCTTAGTGTTCATTTTCTTAAATCATTCGGGAATGCTTTTAATGAAGCATGGGATCCTGGGTAAGGCTATGATGGTGGAAGCCCAGTTATTGGGGTAAAAATGTATGTCTATGTCAGTTTCTGTTTAGAGATGGTCAATCAGAAAAATTGAAAATTGAGTTAATGGCAAAGCCCCAGAATATGGTATAGTATTGAGAAGTCAACATTTTTTGAGTTGAAATATTCTATTTTGTTTATTGGGAGACCAGAAATGGCCCAACAATAGGAAGCTATGTCTTCAGGTTTCAGCATTTGAACAGAAGGAAGCGAATAGGTAATTTGTGGTTATGTCACCTCCATCTAGGACTTTGGCTCTTAACCTAGGGGTCGGGATCCCCTTGGGGGTCAAACAACCACTTCACAGGGGTTGCAGAGTTCAATGCTGTGTTCAATGTGTGCTGATGCCCACAAGGTGGGAACTTGGAAGGGAGAATAACTTTCCCTACTAAATTACCACCCTGCACATCATTTGCACAAGAGGGAGGGGACATTACACGTACCTGATTGTGCCAGAAGTGACCTTAAGAGTCTTAATTCTTGTATTTGAAAAGTGGAAGTGACAATCGCACCCGCACTTGTGCAATCCAAAATACAATACATCACTTCCGGGGGTCGTGGATCTAAAGAGGTTGAGAACCACTGATCTAGGAAATGCTGAGTGTCCCACCAGTTAGATGGTTACCTCAAGAAGGTTTTTTAAATAATCATTTGAAAACCCAAATGTTTCAATATGTTAATAAAAAATATCTGAAGACAAGATTAGATCTTATGGTCAAAGGTATTTGACACCTCCTAAAATATGTAGCTCAGGTTCACAAACCTAGTTCAGGACAGATTTTGAAGACTGTTGTAAAAAAAAACTCTTTTGACCTGCAGACTGCTATGATCTAAAACCTAATAAACTTCTTTGGTATAAATACTGTCTGTTGTGAGTCAGACATTTTTATCCAACAAAGTTACTTGACCTTACAACTATCCTTTTGGCTGAATAAGTACAATTTCTCTTTCTAAGAATCTCAGAAAAAGAATGGAGGCTGTTATGGCCTAAAATGGCAGTAAACTCATCTGCCTCCCACTTACAATACAAGTTGAAAAGTCTAACACATAAATATTGATTCCTTCATTCCTTAATAGTAAAAATATATTTCATATTTTATTCCGGTCATGTTACTCATATCCTTCTTCTTTAAGGATGTGGTCTATTAGCCCTAATCAATAGCAAGCAAAATGTCCTTTGATGTCACTGCTGTGTTTAGGATTGGAACCTTTGTCTGACCTCAGTGAACCAAAAAAAAAAGAGCAAATTAAAAACCACTATTGAGAGCTGAGTGGGACCGGTGGCACCTATTTAGTAGGAATATCAGTCTGTATAGGGTGGTCACTGGATATTAGGAAGTCCAAGACCCTGGCCAGGTATTTTCTAGTAACATAAAGGGCATTACCAAAACTGTACCTGGTGACAGATGATGGGATACCGACTCCATATCCATAGCCCTTGTAAATGAGAGTTTATCAGATACTATTAGGTGTTCATTTTCTAACAGGGTAAAGTTAAAGTTTATGTTCACTTAGACCAGTGGTTCTCAAACGGGGGGACGGGCCCTCCTGGGGGGGGCCCTCATTCTGAAACTGTGTTTCAATGGGAAGGGGGGGGGGGGCTCGAAAATGTTCCTAAATAGAAAAGGGGCGCCCTGCAAGGAAAGATTTGGAACCACTGACTAATTAATAATGTGTATCTTAATCACTTCCTTTCTTGAATGTGTAAAGCTGGCCATAGATGGCCTGATTATTCTGCCAATTGACTGTCATGCACACTCCCGTCAATCGGCCGCCGTCGATCGGCCGTAAATCGGGTGTGCCCACCTGGCAGGATCGACCAGGAATCTGCCGCATGTCGGATTGCATGGTGACATGCCGGTAAATTCCTGGCCAATTCCACAAAGGGTGCCTCGACGATTCTAGGCACTAGCGGCCGTGTGTGATGACGTCATCACGCATGGTCGAAATGCTGAGAAATGGGCAGCAAAACAACCCATCTTTGCTCAGCTTTAATGATTGTATATCTCTTTACTTTAAAGCAGAACTGAAAGCAAATTCAAACAATTACATAAGAGGGAAAGGACTTCACAAACACAGGATATTTGATTTGTCACTGGCTGGATCAGCAGGTGCCATTACATTAAAGCTAGCCATAAACTTTTGCATGATCGTTCTTACATTCGATCGTGATTTGCAATTTTATGATCGTACTCCAGTCTAAAGCCATACACCTTAAGATCCCTCCATACAATTTTAGAACAAAAGAGGGAGTTGAGGAGTAAGGGCCAGTGCTCTTTGAATCAGCCCCTAGCTACCCCAACTAAAGGCTAGGGACTTTGGGGGGGACTTTAAAGGCACCAGTTGTGAATTAATGTTCATAGTTCATTGTTAAATAGTTCGACAACACAAAACCAACATATACATCATTGATTTTAGCAGTTCTATCAATTTCGTTAATACATTTCGAACACATTAAACAAGGTAAAAACAATGTCAATAATATATCACATTCTAAGGTTCTCATTGCACATAATAGATGGTGCAGATTAAGAAACAACATTATCTCGAATGTCGAACGGAAATATTGAACCTTGTATGGCCACCTTAAATAAAGCAAAAGAAAGAATAATTAATGCAGGCACTCCATCTAAAGAACAATATAGCAGTTCTATGAAGCTATGCCCTGTTTATACTTGTTCAGTGCTACCCTATGGACCCGTCAGTACAAAAGGCTGGCCATAGATGCTTAGATTTTCCTGAGATCAATTTGTTATACGATCAGGACATGCAATGAAGTCTTCGATCATAAGCACATTGATCTAAAATGGCACCATTTTCAGGATCTGATTTATCGTTGAGCAATCGGTGACATAAGTAAAGACCGGCTACTCAAAAAAATGCGATCGTATATGATGGGAGTGGGATGAGGCCTGTATTGGTCCATCGATATCAACAATCACATGTCTCTAATAGTGATATCAACAATCACATGTCTCTAATAGTGCCTTGCGGACAGTTCGGCCGCGAACAAGCATGTTCGCCCATCCTCTCGCCGGCGGACAGTACGGGTGTTCGACCCGCCCCGTTCGCCGGCGAGAAGAAGATCTATATTCTTCCTCCGGCAGGATCAGAACCTGCGAGATCGTACCGGAGGAAGAATCTTTTCACTACAAGACCGGGCATGAAGCCGGTCTTGTAGTAAAAATACCGGCTCGGAACAGGAAGTGACGTCAGTGACGTCACATCCGGCTCCCGTAACCAGGAACTATGCTTTCCAGGATGCGTTCCAGGGACTGGATGTGACGTCACTGACGTCACATCCGGTTTTTCCGATTCAAATTCCCCGCCTAGAGGCAGGGAATTTGAATGTGTCCGCGAACAGGCGGACGGCGGACTTCTTTAAAAGTCCGACCCGCCCGTTCGCGGACAGTCCAGGCCGATGTTCGGCCATCACTAGTCTCTAATAATGTCCTTCAATTCATGATTGATCGACTAAAATTTACAGACATGCCCAATCCCTGCATGATCGATTTTTCATGCGGTTTCTCACCATTTCGGTTGATCACACACTTTATGCATGTATCGATTCGTGAACGCTCGATCACTACAACCCATCGATCAATCTCTCAGAAATCGCATGAAAAATCAAGACGTCTATGGCCACATACTGAACTGATGAATGGGACCCCAAAACATGCGCCCCCCCCCCCTCACTAGAGGGAACAGGCACTTTGTGTCCGCTTACATTTTTTATTTGTAAGTAAACACATTCTCTAACGCACAACAATAAAGAGGAGAAACGTGGATAATTCCTTCACGACCGTCTTCTCCTAACAAAGGTCATTCTTGAAATAATGATGGGTACCGCATTAGATTTTAATATTAGACAATTAGAAAGCCTGAAATAACTACCTCAATAATTGTTGGAGCTTACTGTCAGAATGTCATTTCCATTTGTGAGATGAAAGTGGTTTTATTTTCATAACGGTGGTAACAATGAGACAAGCCGTCTCCAAAGCAGCATTGAGTCACAGCAAGTTGCGTCATGGGATAGACGAGATTCGAGTGAATGTCAGCGGAAAAAAAAACAGCCAACCTCACATTACTCTGGCCAGACCCATCGCGAACGCCACTGCTGGGAGGACAAGGGCAAACTAGAAGGATATCAGTTTTCTGAGAAGCGCTGGTGATGTCACGGTCCATTTACTGTAATCCCTCATATATACTAAATGTGTGATAGTAAAGAGAAGGAGGGACAATACATATTAGTCAAACATGAAGAGGATACATTTTAATTAAAACATTGATATCCGAGTGAACTACAATTATAAAACAAAGACGAAATATACACAATATACACTGTATCTCACAAAAGTGAGTACACCCCTCACATTGTGGTTAAATAGTTTATAATAACTTTTCATGGGACACTTAAATACAATGTAGTGTTTGATGTCAGTGTACAGCTTGTATAACAGTGTAAGTTAGCTGTCCTCTCAAAAATTAACCTCTGCCATTAACCTCTGCTGTCCTTCAAAATATCAAAATCTGCCAAAGCTGGGGTCGGGCATACTTACCTATGCTGGACAGGCCAATGGTGATTCTAAATTGCAGTGGACCAGCTGTTCTGTTCCGGCACCACCTCTTCAGTGTCATTTGGGCTATAGACCTCCATGTTATGGAGGGGGTGTGGGTTTCCCGGCACACATTGCTGCCGTCATCGATGACGCCTGCTATGTGTAGGGGGAAGTAGGGAAGATGGGGAAATCAGCACTCTGTACTGTGAATGAGCATACCACACCACTGAAAACGGTGATATGCAGGAAAACCGATAGGCAGGTTAATGTTTAAACTTCTGGCAAGTGACAACCCTGAGTGAAAAATCTCCAAATTGTACACAACCGGTCAATATTTTGTGTGGTCACCATTTTTTCCATCACTACCATATCTCTGTTTGACATGGGGCTTTGAATGTGGTTCACTAGAGCTTTGAAGGTTGCCAAAGGACTCTATTCCACTCCTCACAGACATCACAGAGATTGTTGATGTTAGACTCCTCCACTTTCCATCTGAGGCTGCCCCACAGATGCTCAATAGGGGTTATGTCTGAAGACATGCTTGGCCAGTCCATAACCCTTTACCCTCAGTTTCTTTACCAAGGCAGTGGTTGTGTTTGAGGTGTGTGGGGTCCTTATATTGCCCTGTGGCCCAGTCCACTTGCTAGAGGTTTAGACATGTCGGCTGTGTGTTGAGCTATTTTGAGAGGAGAGCAAATGTATACTGTTGTATAAGTTGTACACTGACTACTTTACATGATATCAGTGTTGTCCTATAACAAGATATTATAAACATTTTATTACAATGTCATGGGTGTACTTATTTTAGGAGAATAATATATATATATATATATATATATATATATATATATATATATATATGAATTTCAGAAGTTTCAAAACCAAAAGGCAATCAGACATTTAGAAATATTATCCGCAATATAAGTTTACTTGGTCAAAAAGGTCAAATTGTGAAATGATTTAATTTATTCTATAGCAGTATACAAATAAGTAGATACACAAGAACAAAAATTATACAATCCTGAACCAATGATTTAATTCATAGTGCATATCATTAAAAAAATACATAAAAACATCAGATGCTCAGTAATTGTGGCCAGTAATGAGTCCAATGTCCAAAGTAGTTTTCTCTACGCGTTTCACCCATACGGTAGGGCTTCCTCAGTAGAGTGGTAGTCCATATTGAAATAAATACAGTTAGGTCCAAAAAGTGCTTTGTGCATACAATATTAAAGTCTATAAGTCAAATGGGAAGAAATGCCTGAATATTACTATTAAACATACTCTTGCATAAGTCAAAGGTAGGTTTATCAAAGGTAGGTATAATCTCAAAAGAAACCAGCAACGGATTCTGTTCAAAGCCTGTGTAGGCTTAGTTGTTGTCATTGTAAGACTTGACATAGGACTTTCCCTTCCTTCCCCCAGCATGTCCACAACTCTCAATGCTAAGGCCTATTGATTGGTAGCTCAGTGGTGGAGCATTGAATTATTGAATTTAGGGGAAAGGGTCTCATGATACCCTCATTCCCATAAGTACTGGATATTTACACACCATGGAAGGCAACACTTGACAGATCTGTGACCCTCATGACAACAACCTCACACAAATTAAGGCTGAGCCAGCTAGGAACATTTTCTGGTCTATATTTGGTCTCGCCTTTGTGCAATTTGGCACATGGGGTCCTCATCCTGAACTGTTGGTTGTCTTTTGTTTCCTGCAGCAGATGCTTTAGGACTTGTGATTTCACTCCTCATTGGTTTTTATGGTATCATTTACTTGGATCAATCTTCAAAATCTGCTCAAGCTTGGAGTGGTGAGAACCATAGCTCCCTTTTTCCTATTGTTTTAAGATCCCGAACCTTGGCACCTTACCAGCCTTCTGATCACAGCACTCAGCAGGTTCAGTATAATCACAGTGTTTTGGTTTTGAAGGATGAGTTATTGCTTCACAATTAGCTAGAGGGGATAGTAAGGAATTATTAAGAAGGTGTTTATAGCTTGTTAATGGCCTTAACATCACTAGTTAGCTACCAGTAAATAATATTGAAAGCCAAACATTTTGTTAAGCTACGAAAGGGTTAACTCCCATAACTAATTCTATGTCACATTACAAAAATTACTTTAGGGAAGTAAGAGCCTTCAAGGAATAAGAGAAAGTAACGGGAACTCCAATCTTAGACAAGGGTCCAAAGACCAAGCAGTGGCCACACAATCATTGGCCGTTAGGCCCTTCCATCCCATCCCCCCCAGATGTTCCGTTGTCCGGTCCTCTGTTCTCCGATGACAGCAACCCCGTGCATCTGCATACTAGCCAAAGAGGGGAGAGACCTGTAGCATCTCCCTCCCCGATGTGTGTGAAAGTAGCCAGTGACGACAACTTCACTTTATCATGTTTACACTACTGTAAAAGTTGTTATTGTTAAATGTATATAATTTATGTCACTTGGATAACTGCAGGGAGACATTAAAAACTATCAAAGGTTGCAGTAAGGGGTGTCAAATTGGGAATGTAAATTACTAATCCAAAAAAAAGTGTTGGAGATCTGGGGGATGAAAGTCAGAGTGAGCAAATGTAAAGGCCCCCATACACGGGTCAGATTCCCATCTGATTCCGGTACGATCGATTCCGGGCGCGTGCACGCAAAACGATCGTGCCGGAATCGCGTGCAGTCCACCTTGTCCGATCGATCACGTCCGATTGATCAGGGGCCCAGAATCGGATCCGACAGAGAACCAACATGTTGGTCTTTCTGATCCGATTCTGCACACATCAGGGGGAGTTGCCATTTGTGGAGTAAGCGATCTGACACGGAATCGTCCCGGAATCCGTGGGACAAGGTGGTATGCAGCGATCGGATACTCTTAATTGGCCGATTGATCGGAGCTCCGATTCCCGCTGAGATCGACGGAATCAATCGGATGGGTGATCGATCGGCCATGGAATCGGAACGTCTATGGCTAGCTTTAGAGTAAAATCTGACAAGAGAAAAGCACTGTTTGACCACTGAGATATGAGATCTGGGGGTTCAAATGATGTACTGTGGATGGAGACAGCTAATCGGAGAATCAATCAAGAACAGGGAAGTCCATCTGCAGCAGAATCTACCATGCAAGAACCTGAAGCAAAGGACAATGAGGAAGATAGTACTTATTAAAACCAATCTACATATGGGGTACGCACCAAACACAATCTCCTGGCATTCATTTGAGTAGCTCACTAAAAATGTGCACCCCTGGGTAATCATCCTCTGGAGCCCTCAGACAGGGGGGGGGGGGCAATTTGTTAAAAGTGTAGTGGTAAGCATCCTTTGGAGCCCTAAGACCGGGGGGAGGGGATGCTAGTGCCCCAGAAAATTACCTAGTATGGGTAAAATTTCTGATGCCGGCCCTGGCTATACTCACTCCATTGGATCGATTGGTCAGCAGCATTATCATCCTATGGTAAGGATCGATTTCGACGGACAAAAAATTTAGATGGACTTTCCATATATGACTAAAATGCCAAATATCCGCAAATACTTTCTAAGCAGTGTTAAGTATTTTAGCTATCTGAATAAAAGCGGATCATTGTAAGAACCCCTATAAGTGGTAAATGGTTTGTCCCAGTCGTGTTGCTTTCACTTCTGCTCATTCTGTAAAGAGAAATTCAGAAAAGTAGACAGGCTGACAGGATCTACATGTCACACGTATGTTATGGGGGTAGTAAGCAAACCAAAGACCTCTGTATTAATGTTAGAGACAAACTGCATTATTTGTGTCATTGTTCTACTTTTTTTTAACATAATCCATCGATGACACCACAACTTTACACACTCTGTTGTAACATATTCAGTAACAACAGAGAAGTACGCTATGTAATATAACAGCAGATGGCATCATAGAAGACCACAGAATGGAATAATAGCAGGTTTGGTTCTTGAAGAGCAGACAGCTCAAATGTGCTAAACCATAGTAATAATGAAATGCGATTTTACAAAACCTGCTAAATAATTAAGTACCACAAGCCATTTGGCAGAGATGCCAGGTGTAATTCTCTAATTAACCCTAATACTTATCAATTTATAAAAATAGCTAAACATGGGTCTAGAATTAGGTAAACATATCCGAAACCCCTTAAAAATGCCCCAACATTGAGAAATAACTGGCAGAGGGGCTCTGGGAAAAAGCCTACAGCTATGCATTAAAAGTACATTTGATCAGCTGATCAGGTTGCTCTTTGCTGATTGGCTGTTTAGGATTTAATTGTCCCTTATATCTATTTCCTGTGTAGGCTAAAACAGGAGTATTCAAAATTAATCAGCTTATCGAATTTATTATGTTGTGGAGTTCTCTTAAGGCTGGCATACACGGGTCGATACAGAGGAGTTCCGTCTATATCAAGGAGCAGCACTGCTGCGTCATCGATATTGGCCACGACTTTGTATGGGGACCCGCGGTCTCCATTCAAAGTAATGTAAATTGAAGAAGGAACAATCCAAATCGAACAAGGTAATAGATTTGAGCAAAATCGGTGCAGTTAACCCTCATGGCGCTCAAATCTATTACAAAATCGAGCAGTGTATGCCTAGATATACAGAACTTTTGTGGATAATAATTGCTGATGAGTCCCCCATAATGATCATATGACCTGGGATCACTTGGGGGGTTCTCAATTTTGAAGAGCATCAGAACTGTCAATGACATGCAGAACTGAAATTGTCATCCTCCAGCTAATGGACCGCTAATGCTTTGAAATGGAGGACGCACTCCAAAAGGCATTTCCACATCCTCAGCAGCTTCTACCAATCAGTAGAATGCATCTTCATTCTTGTTGAAAGGAGAAAACATTTAGGTCAGGACTGTCAAACATACACAGATTGGCCCATAACTTTTGCCATCCTTGATAGTTATTTAACAAATATCTGCAATTGAGGAAGTTTTTCCTTCTCATCACATATAATGAGGAAGCTTTTTATAGGGAAACAAACATAAGTTTTACTTAAACATTCAGGAAAAAGCAAAGCGTAATACTATAACACATGTGACATCAGATGTCAAATAAAAGACACGTCCGTGGCATTTATTTCCCACTGGGCCAGAATTTGACACCCCTGCTTTATTGTGTAGTAGTGGAACAGGATATATATACAACTTTGCATTTCATGTTGGTAAACAAGGAAATGGTATGGAAGTTAGGTATATACAGTAAATACATGTTCAGCTTTGGATAGTGCAGCAGATGGTTAGTTTATTGGCTGTTGTCTGTTTCTAGTTGGGGATTTAACTTTTACTTGCTGATCTAGAAAATGTGAGGGAAGGTAGAGGAAATGTTTTTAAAGTTGAGAATATTTCTGCACATTATGCTCTGTGGCTGTTGGGCTCATTCACAATGAGCCGGAAGCAGGTCATATCCATGAACCCATTGCACGAAAACCACGCCCCCGGAATGCCAAATCTCCATTACGCAGATTGCCTATTTGGATTACATATCGAGGGTGTCAGTATGACTACTGCCACCCAAGCACCCACATCTAATTGGCAACCAATGCAGACAGCAGCAGGGCTGCAGTTTCAGGGCAGATGTCAAATATAAGCCACCATGAAACCAACAGTGTAAACTGAGCCTCAGTTACAGTGGTCACCATGAATAATAAAGGGGGTGAATCTCCGAAATGGGGACAGAGACAGAAATACTAACATGACTGGGGTTTCAAATATTTTTTTGCTATGCCCATAATGAAGGCCATTTTGAAGACACATTTTAATTACAGTAAAATCTAATTTGTAACTTTTACTATATACTCCTTAGTAATTGTTCAGGGCTGCATCTATAATTCTTTAAGCCCCCCATACACCTTACAATCTTACCATACAATTTCTGTACAAGGAACATTTGTTTTACCACAACCATGTAATATGAGGAGCTTTCTAAACCTTCCAATCACTTTGTATTCTATCAGGGAGGACCCAGCACTACATAGTTGTTGGTAGATCTAATGGAAATTGTATAGAGTGATCTAAAGGTGTTAAGCTGGGCATACACGTCACAATTTTCCTGCGATCCTTTTTTTAATCTGATCGCCCATCTGATTCCGGAATCGGAATTTGCAAAAACGATCACAAACTGCAACATACCATGCATTCAATTTCTGGGCGATTCTATCCTGAAAGTCTCAATATGTCTTGCACGCACACATTTATGGGTTTGGAGTGGTGTTAGCTGAAGAAGTGGCCAGTGACCAACAGCACACAAAGGTCATTTCCACAAGAATCATAGATGGATCGCTTAAAACGATTGCCTGAGACAACTAACAGCACTCGATACCTTTGCTTTTTATTAAAATTATCCATCAGAACGGATCCGTGAACGATCGTTTTTCTGTCCAATTTTTGACAAAATCGATTGCTCTGACACTTTTGGCACGCTTCAATTTTTATTCAATCCGATCTTGCGATCCATTTTGATAAGCGATCGCACTAAAATTTTACTAAAAATCGTGACGTGTATGCCCAGCTTAAGGCTTAAGTTTGCAGTAGCTATACTTACCCAAAAATGTGACATTCTACCAGTGCCTTACCACCCTATACTGCACCATACACACCCCATATTCAAATATTTGCACCTTTCTACAACAACTGGAAGAGCGGACAATTTGAACCTGGTCCATCTGAGCTGTCTGCTGGGTTGCTATAAGTAAGGGAACTCTTCCCTACATTATCATCATGCATAACCGAGTCTCAAATCATTTTTCATTGTAGCTAAAGTAATAAAGCCAATAATGGGCTGTATCAAGTTTCATAACTGGCAGTGAATGAAAAAGGCTTTTGATATGTCAAGGTCATTTTCAATTGTAACAAAACATTAATAGTGAAAGATAATGTTCCAAGGCTTTTTTCACTTAATGTTTTCATAAGTGCATGTCTGTCATCGGTTTTCAAATGTCTCTGGATGAAGATACGTACCCACGCATATCATGCATGCAAGGCCTATTACCAAAGAAAGAAGTTTTGTATAACATTCATGAGATACACGTCACAGGGTCTGGATCTGTCGCCCCATGTGGGCACACGCCGCTAAGCGGCCGATTTTTCCGCTGACCGACGGCGCGAGCGTGCACGCCCGTTGGTCAGGTGAAAAATCTGCCGCTTATCGGCATGTGTATGCCGGGCATAAGTCTCTGTTCCTGCCAGACCATTGATCAGTCCATTGTAGTAGCTATTGATTACACTTGGATAGTCCTTGATGACTATCATCTGAGTCAGCCAGTCCATGGATGGTAACTTTTCTGTAGATGTCCATTGGTTTCCACCTAGTTTTAATGTCTTAATTCTTACCCAATGTGGAGTGTTCAGTGTCTTTCCTTAGTAGGACTCCCTTGTAGCTGTAGCAGGTGTGCTTGTCTGGGAATTTTTTTTTCACGTTTTCAATGCGTACACACAACTGAAATGTCAACTTTGAATGAATCGGCCCTTAAACCCTTGAAAGTTACAGCTACATTCATCGTGACTACCTATCAAAATTCAGTTAAGGTTTGATATTTCCGTTCGATGAAGCAGTGATCAGACATGTTGGTAAATTTCAATCGACGATCTGCTGCTTTTTTTTGGTATTTGGATCGATTTGTATCCGATGGTGCTATGGTTTTGGAAAGTATTGATCGTTTATCAATCACATTGTGTACTGGTACCATTGACCGATGGTAGACACACAGATGATATTTAAATTGCACAAGCCGGTCAAATCTAAGATTAACCTAGCAAAAGCTGTTATGTGTATTTATTAGAGATAGAAAAGATGATTAACAAATTAAATAGAATAATGATTATAACGGAATAATGATTATTAGAAGAATGATTATAACAACTGGTCATAATATTTATTTAGTGACTCATCTAGTGACAATTAGTCTAATTGACTTTACTAATTTATATTACATGGTAAAGCCCCCCGTACACGTTTAAGCAGGGAACAGACTCGATATAGGTGCCGTCCGATATTCCCTGCAGCAGCGTGATTACGCAAACATGGCTACTGTGAAATGGCCTTTCTGAATTAATCTGAAACTGTGTAGTTTGAATGGGGGGGGGGGGGGGGGGGGGGGGGGGGGGCTCAATAATTTTCCTATCTCAAAAGGGTGGTCCCTGGGGAACCACTGTTGTAAAGTAAGACAAAAAAAATGAAATAGAAAGAGAGGGAGAGTGTGCAATATAAAGATATAAAGAACTCCACACTGTTCTGGAATGTCTTGTGAAGAGAGTCATGGCCATAAAGACATAGGTTGGCTTGATTGGTGATTTGCAATGCTGCATATCTCAGTCCTCTGCCAGTCATACCTGACCACAAAATGACTTCAGATGACTTCTGATATCATTTCAAAGGACTTGATTTCTGCAGTCAGTCTCAGCTAAGACGGGAAAATCTTTCTTCACTCTACGGCTCAGCAGGTCAGTAATATTCACTTCACCACTACATTCTTTGGTAACATCAGCACCGCCACCTCTCTGGAACCCCTGGAGCATCCTCCATCCCCTGGCTCCATAGTAGCTTCTGGTCTGGTTGACTTTTTGGCCACAGCAGCATTAATGAAACAGACATAGAAAGCATGCCTGACACAATAAACATCTTCTTACAAATCTATAACCATATGCTGTACTAGTGCTTTTTTTGTTGAATGCTTTAATATAATAAGTTAACAAAGTTTTTTTTCCTAGCTACCTTCATTAAACCATTATAAAAGATACATTACATACTGTACCTGTGCCCTCTGTTCCTATACAAGATTTAAAGTCTCCAGCTGCTATTGAGTTAGAGAAGCGAGCAGCCGCCGTTCCATGTGTGCTCATTTTAGAATCTTCAGATCATTCTTCAGAATGTGTTCTAGAATACCTTGTATCTCCTGTGCCCTTTGTAGTGTCAGCTGGAAGATGAATGTTCACAGTAAAGTTAGAGTATCGAAAACTCCTCAAATGTATTAGATTCTGAGGAAATTTGAAATCACCTTTCTGCATTATAGGGTCAGGGTCTTCTGCAGGACCATTTCTATACATTTTTTACTTTCAACTAAGGGCTGTAGCGGCTACTTTCTAGATCAATGTCAAACACATATTCTATGAAGTGGCAAAAAGAGACTGTAATTTCTCTGGGGTGACCATGCCACTAAAGACCCCAAGAAACTGGTACCCTGCATGCCCATCTGTAACTGGAATAGCCTTTTTGGCATGAAAAACATAGGTAATGTTAGATAGAAATCATATATTTTATATTCAGATGTCTCTAGCCAATTCTAAAATATTCTTGGAGCAAAGGCTTTTTACATTTGTCTCAATACCCTGAGCTTGGCAAGAAGAGCCAAAAGGTCCCATATTGCTATCCCTGGTATAATTTTGTTTCAGGCTGTTTATCATCATTTCATCAGGCAGGTTCCCTGAGAGCTTCAAAAACCTTTCTGGCAAACTATACATTATTTGTAGCTCTATACAGAGGGGTTCCCCTTCCTTATGTTTATTACAGCACTCACTCTTCTCAAATAGATTACCAAAACAGTTTGGCATGTGTCTGTGGCAACATGTACAAGTGGCATCACTACTAGGTTTGGTAATACCTGGTGCCTGAAAAGCATGGTGTCGCCCCATTGTGGTGTATATGGCATGCTAGGAGTAATATGGGTGTCAAAATGTGTGGCAATGTTGTGTATATATACAGTAGACACAAATATACAGATAGCCGCCTCTGCCAATGGCCAACATCCGAAAACAACAACTAAAAGGTTAAGCCCCCCATACACCTTACAATCTTTTCATACAATTTCTGTACAACCAACTTTTGTTCTACCAAAACCATGTAACATGAGGAGCTTTCTAATCCTTCCAATCACTGTGTATTCTATCAGGGAGGCTACTATACTACACAGTTGCTGGTAGATCTAATGGAGATTGTATGGGTCGATCTTAAGGTGTATGGGGGGCTTTAGAGTGTACAAGAGAGTTTCTTTATACAATAAAATGTTCTCTCCAAGATGGGACTTTTTTACAGACAGTATTATAGTATTACAATTGTATTGCACACAGTGCATAATAAAAACAAGGTAAAAAGTATTCCATCACCTTGTAGACAACATTTACAGTGTTTCGCGTAATAGCTTCTTCAGGGGACAATTTCCCCTTGTGTATTTCTTTAGTTAGATGGAAACATTGCATCTAGTGTAGATCTCATTGGGTGGGGACATCGGGAGGAATCCAGACAAAACTTCCACCAACCCACAACAGATTTAAGCCCCCACACACGTAGTGAGTGGGGGTCGACATATGAGCGACGGAGTGCAAAGTGATGACGCTGCACCCCGTCGCTCAGAATGTCGGCAGGCACCCTTTGTGTGCCGGCTCTTAGTTTGGGCATGACCCGCGGGCAATTTTGCCTCCGACCAACGGCACGTACATCAGTCGGCCGAAATATCGTTGGTGGCTCGCTACGTGTATGGAGGCCTTTAGACATGTAGCTTTAAACTACAGAATATTATCATACAGAATAGGGACTAGATAAAAAAAATCCCCCAACCATTTCTTTATGAACCTTTCATGTGTTTCCGGCAAGGTTGAAGGTGTAGAATTTTCTAAAAAGTCTTGTATATTTTGAAAAACTCCATAATGACACTTCTACCAAACTTTACAATTGGCTTAGCATGGAGTCTGTTAGGTAACATGTCCTACATTGGCACCAGCTAAACCCAAACTAGTTCATAAGACTGTCCAAAACATGGCTTGTTACTCTTAAGCAGGGAACACACGGCTCCTCCCTGATAGAATACATAGTGATTGGAAGGTATATATCACTGCTATGTAGTGCTGGGTCCTCTTTGATAGAATACATAGTTATTGGAAGGTATACATCACTGCTATGTAGTGCTGGGACCTCCCTGATAGAATACATAGTGTTTAGAAGGTATACATCACTGCTTTGTAGTGCTGGGTATTCCCTGATAAAATACATAGTGATTGGGAGGTATATATCACTGCTATGTAGTGCCGGGTCCTCCCTGATAGAATACATAGTGATAGGAAGGTATATATCACTGCTATGTAGTGCCGGGTCGTCCCTGATAGAATACATAGTGATTGGAAGGTTTATATCACTGCTATGTAGTGCTGGGTCCTCCCTGAAAGAATAAGTGATTGGGAGGGTTAGAAAGGTCCTCATATTACATGGTTTTGGTAGAAGAAAAGTTGATTGTACAGAAATTGTATGATAAGATGGTAAGGTGTATGATGATCTTCAGTAATTCAGTAAGGCATGAAAAAGCATTCCATGGAGCGCTCAGTGTAAAGTCTTTGTGCTGAGGTCAGTGGCAGAAGAAGTTTGGAATGTTGCAGCTATTAAATTTACAGATCGTTGGTGATTATTAGAACACTTGATTATGGCTACGTTTCTGGAATTTACTTCTTGCATCCTATGACAGTACAACACTATTTCCTGATCTCTCAGAACAGCCAATTCTTCCACAAATGTCTGTAGATGCAGACTGCATGTCTAGGTGATTTTATACAACTGTGGCATCGGGTATGAATAAAACACCTGAATTCAATGAGTAAAAGGTGTGTACCAATTTGGTTCCTATATGACCCAGGTGCCTCAGTCCTCCAATTGCGGCCCCTGAAATCTTAAGCTAGCCATACACGGCACGGATTCCCTGGCTGATCGATTCACCATCTGATCGATTCCGGCGATTCCGCCGGGATCCTCAGGTGTGATCGATCGGCCAATTAAGGAATCCGATCGCTGCATACCACCTTGTCCTGCCGGATCCGTGTCCGATTGATCACCTCCCGGAATGCAACTCCCGCTGATCTGGGCAGAATCGGACCCGAAAGACCAACATGTTGGTTCTCTGGCGGATCCGATTCTGAGCCCCCGATCGGTCGGACCCGATCGGACGGACAAGGTGGGCTGCACGGGATTCCGGCCCGATCGTTTCGCGTGCACGCGCCCGGAATCGATCGGGCCGGAATCCGGTGCAAATCCGACCCGTGTATGGCAGCCTTAACTGTTAATGCATAGTGCAAAGGAACAGCCCCCCCCCCATAGATAGGTGCCCCATAGATAGGTGCCCCATAGATAGGTGCCCCATAGATATCGTCAAAGGCGTTGATGATATCTATGAGGCACATACCATTTGATGATATATATCAAACAAAATGTACTACAGTGTTCCCTAATGTTCAAAGTATTTTTTGTTATTTAAAATAATGTCTTCTTGCTCCGCTTGCTGTGATTTTATCATTAAAAAATGCATATAGAAGTCAGTATAGATTGAAAAAGTTATGTGCGGCCTTTAGTGATGCTGAGGGCTGCACATGTGGCCCTCCATATCAATACCCACTGCTGCTATATGATATATATTGTACATAAAGTTATCATCATGAATGTCAGGGATTATAACCATCCATTCCTTCTTCATTGTAAGGCGCTAAAACCAACGTTATATGTGGTGATGTCTTAAACCATCCCTAATTACACTGCATCCTCACCCTGCAGTGATCTTTATATTATTAGACGCTCAACTGTTCCTAGATAGAAAAGATCCCTAAAGGCAGAACCAACCAGAATGTATTGCAAGGCACAATAACTATTGCAATTATTCTATCCAACGTCTAAGAAAATAACTGTATTCTTACAAATATATACAGCTCTGTGTTTGGATGCTGCAAAAAATGTAAAAAGAATACCATGATATTCAAAAACATGTTATTGAAAAATTAAGAAGTTGAAATTGCGAAATTTTGTAAAAAAAAAAAGAGAACTATTTTAGGGTTGAAAGTGTAATGTTGCTGCAGTCTTGCCTAAAATTGTATATACCATATTTTTCGCCACATAAGACGCACCCAGTTTTTAGGGCAAAAAACACAGAAAAAAAAAGATGTAATAAGTTTTCACCTCAATTGGGTTAATGCAATGAATGTAATGGATGCAATATTCAATTCAGCCAGAAGGTGTCACTAGCAACAGTACACTCTCAGTTGAACACGTCATTCTTTACACTGATCTACAGGAGGAGGGGGGAGGGATGGGCTGTGTTCTGCTCCCTCTCTTCTCTCCGGATGTCACTGATTCTGTGTCCGTGGGGCAGCTGATTGCTGTTCCCATGGACAGGAGAGCTATAGATGCAAGTTCATCTAGCTCTGTCTTTATTGCCCTTGCCAGTTAAGGGCTGGCATAGGCAATTACACAGTTGTTCAGATGGGAGAGCCGGACACCGGCTCTTCCATCTGAACTGACAGCTCCTCCAGCTACTCCAGCTCCCCTCCGTGCCGGGAGGGCTGGCGGGAAGCCAAGGTGCGACCACGGACGACCGAGTGGCTGTGGGGGTTGGGCATTCGGCGTATTAAACGCAGGCACTTTGAAAAAAGTGCGTCTTATATGCCGAAAAATACAGTACACAAAAGACCATGGCCTGAACCAAACATTTGTTTATTGGGGGTATTTGTGATACAAGATCAACAATACATTTAAAATATATATATATATTTTATTAAATATTCATAAAAAAGGTCTCATTCATAAAACAGGAAAAAGGGAATACTGCCAATAACCCCATTTGCAAGTGCATCACATCCCACAAACAGCAGTACTGTTACCCCTAATTCAATAATGAATAAGCAGAAACAGCTGGCCGACGCGTTTCACCTTTCAGGGCTTTGTCAAGACCTTGCTTTAAATTGCTTGTGAATAAAATGATTTAGTCCAGTCTTTAAAAAATGTATAATTAATCTTATATCACAAATACCCCCAAACAAACAAATGGTTGGTTCAGACCATGGTCCTTATTTGTGTATTCTTGCAATAGGTCTTCCAGAGGGAGCAGGGATATGATACACACTATTTCATATGTTAAATGCCCCATGCCAGGTTTCTTGAATTAATATAGTATATAATTGCTCAGTTTGGTGTCTCTTTGGTCATATTTTTAAATTCATTGTTCATTATTTTGTTTAGCGAATGAGTTATAAACTGTAGGAAAACCTTCTCTGAAAAGCATGGCAGCATACAAACCAATATATATCATTCAACATAATTGGTGCAGATGTGCTAGCTTCACAAAAAAATGTTTCACTGATGCATCTGAAATATTCATGGAAGGTGTCTTAGGGCTTGTTTCCACTTTTAATCCAGGCTCGACAATCACACCCATGTATCTAATACCTAGATGCCCAACCTGAGGCCGGGGGTTCTTCAGCGGCCCCCCTCAGTCTTTTACTTGCGGCCCCCAAAATCTAACTGTTAATGCATAGGTCACTGATTGGCTGTCGCCTACGCCAATCAGCATGCTCAGCTCAAGCAGTATTTTACCAACATACGGGGGGTGACTGTATAATATATATTGCGGCACATACCCTTTGATGATATATATCAGACAAAATGTGTATTGCCATACTACAGTGTTCCTAATTCTTGAAGTATGATTTAACACAAGTTTTGTTATTTAAAAATGAACAATGTCTTCTAGCTCTGCCTGCTGTCATTGTTTTATTATAAAACACCTATACAAGTCAGTATAGATTGAAAACTTGTGGCCCTCCATATCTACTCAGTTGCCCACCACTGATCTAATAGGAATCAACTCCACATCCGCCAGCAGCTTCAGACGCTTACCCCAATTCTGATTGCGGACCATGGTTGGTTGTGGCTGATCACTCCTGATAGACATGAATGGACGCATTTTAGAATTTTTAAATGCACCCCCCATTCATTCTCTATGGGAGCGATCAGGGGTGATCAAACATGGTCCTGTCTGCCCCGATCCCCTCCAGAAACTCGCCCAAATTGTGCCCAAACGCTGCCAAGAAAAATCGCTAGTGATCACCATGCCGCAATCCAAATCATGGATGATCGCCTAAGTGGACCTTAGTGAAAGTGAGGATGATAAGGTAAATGGTTGTTTATTTTCTGGGATGATCTTTTAATACTTTATTACTTTACTGACCCATTGTCTAAATTAAAAACATCTCTATATTTCATTTGATGGAGAACGAATTACCCACTAAAACCAGTAAAAATTAGCTGGACATTGAAATAAAGTATGAACCATAAATACATTGATTTAATAACAAATGTTAATTGGTTATATCTCATTTGTTTTGCAGCACCTTCATGTGTGAGAGGCTGATTGGGAATTAGTGCAGGATGAGAAGATGGAACCGCCAATTGTACCCCCACCAGGACCTGACAGCCTTCGTCTTTTCACCAGAGAATCTCTTGCTGTTCTCGAGAAGCGTTTCGCAGAAGAAAAAGCCAAAAAACCAGCAAAGGACCGTAGAGACGACGATGACGAAAATGGACCCAAGCCGAACTCAGACTTGGAAGCAGGCAAATCCTTGCCTTTTATATATGGAGACCTACCACCCGAAATGTTCACGGAACCAATGGAGGACCTTGACCCCTATTACGCCAACCAAAGGGTATGACACATGGTAGTCATTGCTACAAAAAAATTAAATAAGAACGTCAACTTATAGAACCTTGTATAAGAGTTTTATTAGAACCCTCCTAGAATGTTTTTGTACTCGCTTTACAATGTTTTTTTCTCTTTTAATGTTGTTTGGAGATGTTTACATTTGTCATGAAACATATCTGCCACAAGAGAGATACATAGGCAGCTTTCTTGACCATTTACTTAAAATATGTCATTAAAATCATTGCGTCTTAAATCTCGCAGTTGGAATGAGTGTATTCTGATCTGCATACCTGGTATTTGATGTTTGTAAAACATGGCTTTAGCGAGAATCAAATCAGGTCAATTGATTCATTTATAAAGCAAAGCCTTAAATCAGCCAATAGACCCCAGAATACTATAGAATATACCAGAAAACTAAGATTTAATCTTAAGCATCACTACAGTACAGGCATTCTGCTATTTATGAAGCACTATTTCTAAGGTGCTAATTATTGATGTAGGGGGACTGCTGAGCCCCCGAAATGCAATGGCTATTACTTCTGTTGTCTATATTTAGTTGTTAACTCCCTCTGTTCGACTCTGGCACCGCCCCTTCAGCATCATTGGTGATGCCCAAGGTGTGGGGCCTTGCCATAGACCTCCATGGAGGGACGTCAGTTTGCTGACCCACATTGAAGTACTGTGTACTTGCAAATGCGATCATTAAGGGCTAGGGAGGTTAATAAACTTTTGACTTTATAAGTACAAAGAGTTCAAGCTTCCACTATATGTGCATCTCTGTTCTATGTAAGCCCTAGTCAGAGAATGGCTTTAATTATTACAAGTGGATGGACAATGGCTGCTCCTATGCATCTTTTGTGGCAGATGTGCTTCATGACTTGTAGCATAGGCTTTTTGTTTAATGTACTTGATGTAGAAAGCAAACTGAATATAAAATCTGCACCTTTGGATATAGTTTTACCTGCCAAAGGACTTTTCATTTTGCATGTGAATTACTTCCTTTAGCTAATTACTGTAGCTTCCTGTGTCAAAAGGTCAGTGGGCCGTGAATCACATTCTCATGCAATAGATTTGAAGATGTTATTTTCTTGTTTATCCAGTATTGAAATCACTAAACTTGGGCCATGTCTCCATTTAGCATTATGGACGCATTAGCAGTAACCACATCAGTAACATCCATTTATTCTTATAGGAAAAATACATCAAAATCAAAGCAATGGATGCTTTGACCATGTAAGTTTCCTGTTCATTCAGATACATAGTGCCAATAGAAACGTGTATTTCCGCATCGACATTGGGGCACCATAAAGCATGTTTAAACATGTTTATGGTTCCTTAAAAAAAGCATTTGCTGCTTTTCTGACATGTTTTTGATGTTTTTCACCCATAGAAGTCAATGGGTGCTTTAATCCTGTGTTTAAAAAAATCACTAATGCATCTATAATGCTTAAAACCACTAAGTTAGGAGTCTCCTGATGGTCCCATACAGACCTGTCAAACCTCCCATTTTGGCCAGGAAAGTCATGTTTTTATGTGGCTTTCCCGGCCAAATCCCAATTTCAAGAAATCCCGGGTTTTTGAAATCGAGCTGATCTAGCAGGGAGGGGGCGTAACTCTCCCTGCTAATGTCCCACCTTGCACATTATCAGCACAAGCGGGTGGGACATTAGCAGAGAGAATAACACCCTCTCCCTGCTAGATCAGCTAAAAGGCCGGAGAACGCCGGAAGTGACGTCACTTCTGGTACGTGGAACGCGGAAGAACAGCGATCCATATACCGGAAGTGACATTACTGACGACACTTTCTGTACGTCCCACGTTGTTACAAGTCCAGTTATAGAGTTTTTCCTAAAGCTAAAGGGAAGAGACATTGTTGGATGATTGCAAGTCAGGAGGCTTGGCATTTTCTATTGACTTTTGTTTCCATTGCTATTAACCCCTGTGAGGGTAATGCTGTTTTCGACATTGAAATTAGAATCATGTTTTGTAGATATCACCTTAGCAGTTGCCCTATAAGGCTGAACCCCCATTTTATATATGCTCATTATATACACTGTATTGCTTTTGGTAGATTTGGAAAAGGTTGTGTAATATTTGCAGTGGTGGACTAATATGTAGAGATGGCATGCCTGTGCATAGATTTATAGATACATAAATCGATAGAATATAATAGATATAATAGGGGCACCTGTGTCATATTCCTATCTATCAGGAAAAGGGCTTCAAATTTAACTTTCACCTCCAAAGCTTTTTACTTCAGTTAGAGTGTGTGAGACTTTACAACCGTGTCAGGATTTTATTGCTGTTTCTTTTCCCAGTGGGAAATTTCACCCTCTCTAATTATTGAAAAAATATTGCTGCAAGTAAAAGGAAATCTAAAAGTTTTAGTTGTCACCAAAGGAGGAGGTGACAGGAAATAGCCCAATAGGGACACCTGTTCCTGAAGAGATTTCTATAAACCTATTGTAACTCCAGGAAGTAAAAGTACAGATAAATGAACCCTGACACACTTTCTAGTTACATTAATAGTCACGTTTATTATAATTATAAAAAGTATTACTATTACATTTTATTTATATAGCTATAACATATTGCACAGAGTGGAGTTGCAACTAGAGATGGTCAAATTTGGAGATGTAGAGAAGGGCTGTGGAAACATTTCAAAAAGAAAAGTTTTGCTCTAGCATATGTTGTTGCTGCATAAATTAAGTTCAAAATCAAAGTCGAAATTCCAATTTTCTACATTTTTACTTGACTTGAACTTAATTTATGCAAAAACTATTTGTGTTAGAGTCATACTTTTTTGTAGTAGACCCATAACTCTACATCTCCAGTGTGTTTGGTGATGATACCATGCTCAGGGCCTTTGCAATTAACTCGAAATGGTTGATTTTTTTTTTTTAAATGGACCATCTCTAGTTGCAACACAAGATAACACACAGGTACAGGTTATGACACAGGTGGAGTAGAAGACCCTACCCAATTAGCCTTACAATCTAAAGGTGGGTTTACACGTGTAGACTTTTTCTTCAATCAACTGCCAATTAGATTTTTTGTTTGATGTCATTGTCATCGCTCGTTCAATTATCGAATGTAAAATTAGATTTTTTGTTCGTTCATCAGCGATATTGATGAAAATACATTTGAAATTACAACGACAGATACAAAAATACATTTGAAATTACAAAGATACAAATTTACCAACATATTCCATGACCTTTCAAACTATTCTTTGGTCGAGGTCGAACAAAATGTATCCATCGATCAAATTGGCCATTCTAGCACAAGGGGGGAATCTAATCCGTTGAACCTGGTCTTCTACCCAGAGCCCCCCTATTGGGAGATGGGCCGATGTCCCAGGAGGGGGCACCGGTGGTGTTTCCGCTGCAGGTAGGACAGGTCTCCCCCAGTGGTCGCGGCCCAAGTAGTCGGTGGTGAGATGGGTGTATCTGCCCCGATCTGGAAGCGGCAATGGTTTGAGAATCGTCAGGTCCAAAAACGTGGTCACAAGGGCTGGAAAATCAAATCGTCGTGGACATGCGAAGGGTCGGCCGGCAGCAATCAAGAGAATAACCAAATAACACGCAATAGTCGGGGTTCCGGGTCGGGTAACGGTGGGAAAGCCAGAGGTCGATACACGGGAAGTCAAATAGATGGGGTAGGGAAATACGCATATAGCTCAGTACAATCTCACTACACTGCAATTCAACAGCAACCTGCTAGCTGCTGTGCTGAACTTTTATGGACCTTAATTGATTAGCCACCCCTCCCCTCTGCAGGAAGTGCCGCAGAAGGAGGGGTGTATTCTTTAAATTGTGCACTAGCGTGCGCGCGCCCCGTCTAGGGCGCCATTCCGCGCATGCGCAGTTGCGCTATCGGACGGCGCCATTGCTCTGCACCGCTGACTGCGTGCAGAGCTCTGCAACAACCTGGGGTACCCCCGGCGGGGGTACCCCAACACATTCAGGTCAGTCACCTCCTGGGGGGAAGCTGAGACACCCGGGGACCCCACTAAACACACGGGGGACCCCGAGGGTGCCGCGTTCCCCCCAGTCGGCATAGAGGGCTGACATGTGCATGTTATAATGGTATGACATTATGGAGATGTAAATTATTAAAATATCCTAGAGATTGTTTTAGGGAGCCTAGAGAATTGGTAGGATCACCAGGACTTTTAGTACAGTAGAAGTTTTTATAGAAAACTGGTGTGCATACACATTCATTATTTTTTTACAGTAAAATTGCATCAAACTTTCCCAGTGGGGTAGACATTAAAAAAAAACTTGTCTACTCTACCCAACCACATACAAGGTATCATCAGTAAAATGACTAGAGATGTACTGTGGGAACATTGCAAAATAATGAAAGCAATTATTACTGATGATACCTAGTATAAAGTCTGATGTCCGTTAGTTCGGGGGGAATTTGAATAGAAAAAAACGTACCTGGAATGGTTTCGATGTCCAGACGGGACGTCACTGATGTCACTTCCGGTTTAAGCCGGATTTCTTTCACTAGAGACCGGCTTCTCTACCTGGTCTCTGGTGAAAAAATTCTTTCACTGGCTGGATCCTTCTGCTCCTGATCCAGCCAGTGGAAGAATAGTAACCTTCTTCCTGCCGGTGAACAGGGCAGGTCGAACACCAGTATGAACAAAGCAGACAGTTTGCTCATTACTAGATACCTTGTTCAGGGGCTTCCAATTCACTTCTAAACTAGTCCAGTCCTCTAGTGTCTACTTGATGTTCATTCTTTTTACATAGGGATATACTTTATTAGGATAACAATCTGAATTATTTCTGAACATTCTCTTTTTACACTCTTTTGCTTATATTATGTTTTGAGAGAATTAAAATAGAATGTATTCTAAAATGATATGTAGCTGGCAGCTGGTACAGTACATGTTGCTTGGTGCCCAGTCCGCACATACATATTTGTAAAATATCATCAATACACAAACTACACCACATACTGAGCTAATCAACATTATTATTATTGGAAAATGGATTTATTTATTGGCATAATATATGGGCCAAATAGATGGCCGTGAGTGCACATCTGGCCCATTTCTATAGGTGTGTTTCCAGCTTTAGTGTATTAATAGAAAGTATGTTGTTTACAATGCTCATTAGCTAAAAAAACCCAAAAAAAAACCCACTGTGTTGGAGGAAATTTTTTTCAATTTTTTTTAAGAATGTACACCAAATTGTTATTACTCTTCTAATGGATCTGCAATATGTCACCCACTACCTCGTTCTGCACTGTTTGGGTCCATACAGAGTTTTAGTAATGGCTCGTTTACACTCGCCTGGGATAGGTTTCAAGTAAACAATAGGGATGGTCGAAAAATTCGCAGTGCGAATTTTTAAGTAGAAATTTCGACTTTTTCGCCGAAAATTCACATAGTCGAATTTTGATGGGGTCATTTCGACTTTTCGCCGAAAAAGTCGAAAATCAGCCTGATATTTTGACTGAAATCGAAATTTCAACCTAAAAAATTACTTTGCTTTTGATTTGCCGTGCCGCTATTTCGCGTGCGAGTATCACCATTTTATTTAATTTTCGCATGCTGGAGTGATTGGAAAATTCGCATTGGCATAAATTCGCATGGTGCTAGCTAACTTTGTCAGCTTATTGCAAAGCCTCTGAAAATGGTATCCTCACAAAATTGCTGGAGTTGTAGAGCAGGGTTGGGGGACATTGCTGGAGATGTAGAGAAGGGTTGGGGAAACATTTGAAAACAATAAGTTTTGCTCTAACATGTCAAGTTTGTGTATAAATTAGGTTTAAATCTCAGCTCTGATTGTAAAGCTCTGCTACTGTGTACACTGATTCTTCTATTATAGCTCATACAGCAAATCCAAATTTTCCACCTTATGTGAATTTTTGAGTGTTTTATGCGAATTTTAGGCTGTATGCAAATTTTTGAATGTTTTATGCGAATTTTAGGCTGTATGCGAATTTTTGAGTGTTTTATGTGAATTTTCGACTTCAACTAGAAAAAAGTCAAAATTTCGCAGTCGAATCGAAATTCGATTGGGAAACTCGAAATTTAAGTAGAATTGAATTTTATTCATTTCGACCATCTCTAGTAAACAAGCAATAAGTGCCATATCACCCCATAGACCTGCCATAGGGTCGCTATCTAAACGACCCCTGTGCCCCTGCACTGGTTTGCAGGCGCTCCTGTTTGCAAAACAACATTGTAAGGCTATGTTTCCATGGCATTTAGGGATGTCCTGATAACCCCTGCGTTAATCGCATGCCTTGATGGGGATGTCGGCGCATCCCATACATATGCATGACTTACCGCCCTGCCAGTTCCCACGCCCTTCTTCATAAAGGGGGATGGGGGGTAAGTCATGCATATATATGGGATGTGCCAACATCCCTGTCAAGGAATGCGATCAACGCAGGGGGTATCGGCACATCCCTAAACACCATGGAAACATAGCCTAAATCTAGCCTAAAAGACAAACAGTCTTAAATCAAACAGGGTCTGGTGTTTTCTCCCATTAAAAAATAAAACAGTTATCTTAAAGGCAATCTATTTTATGACTTGTGCAGAACTTTCTCCATTGAAGCTTTTTTTTGGAAAATTAAATCTGTAATAAATGCTTGTTAGTAGAAAAAACTTTGTAAAAGTATAAACTTAAAACTGGCACAACGCAATTGAAATGAAAAAGATCTATTAAAAAAAAGTAGATCTGCCGGGGAACACACCGATACCTACCTGCCGCTTCTGTATATTATATTGTATGTGATCACGGAGAGAAGCACAGATTACACAGTAATTTAGCTGTAGAGGAATGATTATTTGTGAGCTGTGTTACTGTGTAATAATTAGAGCAGCTTTCATTGTGGCACAATTACCGTTATTATGACTATACAATCATTTTCAGGGAGCTTCAGTTGTTGGAGTTTTCTTTGTACCGTGTGCTGTTGGTTTTTTACATTGTATATAAAGGCTTTTTTTTAGGTTTGCATAGCCTGGGTAAGTGTAAGGGGGGTTCCACATGCGTTGGGACCCCCTCCACTAAGCCTATTGCTTCTATGGTCCCGACAGAGCACATTCACTTACCTGCTCGGTGGATGCTGTGTCTTCTCTGCGTCGAGCCGTTCCACCAATGCAAGGCTCAACGTAGTCGAGTACGTTGAGCCTCTGCATCGGCGGATGTCTAAACACAGCATCCGCCCAGCAGGTAAAGTCTATGTGCTTGCTTGGACCCCCGCCAAGCAATACGCTTAGCGGAGGGAGTGCTGACGGATGTGTAAACATAAACCCATGCCTAGCTTTTATTGCTGTCCATGTCTCTGCTGAGAATATGCATGTCACCATTGTTCTCAAGCTGTAAAAGTAAGAGTTAGGGCTTGTTTCCACTAGAGCGTTCGGCCGCGGATAGACGTGTTTTTAATTGCTCCGCTCCCATTGAAAATCATTAGTCCATTTCCACTGAAGCAATCGAGCATGGGCATGATCAGACATGGACGAGATTTAGGGGGTGATTTTGAATGCCACCCTACCGCATTTTTAACCGCGGACCGAGTCACACCGTGCCCTTTAGTGAAAAATCTCGTCCCATTTTTCACTAGAATCTACATTGTAGGTGTGTTCTTTGCCTTCCATTCTGCGGACAGCTCCAAATTTATTGGATTAAGGGCTTAATCGGCTGCAATTTTAATCGCGGACGGAGATCGCTAGCAATTTTTCACGGCTAAAATTGGGAGCGTTTTTGGTCACGATTTTTGGCCACGATTTTCAGCAGAGTAGGAGGCAAAGAACACACCTACAATGTAGATTCTTGTTCCTTTATCCAATAAACATGCGTTCTTCATTTAATAACTCAGCCTCATTGGTTTAAAAATATGTATTGTATATACTTGAGCATAAGCCGACCTGAATATAAGCCAAAGTACCTGATTTTATACTCAAGTATAAGTCTAGGTGGTGAAATGCAGCAAGTAAGGGTCAGAAACACCCAGCAAATGTGCATTTGTTTTGAGGTGAAGTTAACTACAAAGCCCCTGAACATGTTATCATCACCAAAATTACTGGAGATGTAGAGAAGGGTTGTGGCAATATTGTAAAGAAAAAAGTATTGCCCTAACACTGTGGTTCCCAAACTGGGGGGTGGGCCCCCCTGGGGGGCATAAAGGTATTGCAGGGGGCTGCTGTCCCTCATTCTTAACATGTGTTTGAATAGGGAGGGGGGGGGGGTCCAATAATGTTCCTAAATAGAAAAGGGGGGCCCTGCAAGGAAAGTTTGGGAACCACTGCTCAAGCAAATGACGTTTTGCACAAAATAAGTTCAAATTAAGTCAACTTAAAAACGTTGACTTTGAACTACATATACTAGAGCAATATTTTTTTTTTCAAATGTTTCCCACAATACTTTTCTAAACCTTGGTGAGGATATCATGTTCAGGGACTTTGCAATGCACTCATAAAGCTCACTAACAAAATGCAGAGATTTTAATTTCTTGACCGGAATATAAGCCAAATTTTATTTTTTGAGCTTTCTGGTGCTGAGATAATCGGCTTATATTGGAGTGTACTGTACATGTAAAATGGTAAAACTGGACATTTTCCTTTAAATATTTCAGGGGATTTAAATGTTGTAACGCTGCCACATATATTATCTATATTATCTGTGACCTTTTTTTAGAAACATCCATCACAATAAAGTGTTTGGTAAGAAACATGAGTCATTTGCCACTCACCGTTCCACTATTATGTATATTAGGCCATGCTATTATGGAAGATAAATAGACGCCTAGCTCTGCATATGAAAAACAATCACTCTGTATTCGCTTTCAGTAACCAAAAGAGGTCAAGGCGTGAATGTTCAGGAATAGTTCCTTGGCCGTTTTCCAGGTTGTTGTACTTAGAAAAAAAATCCCTTTGTAAAAAAAAGCCTAAACATCAAGTAGACACTAGAGATGGTCTATTGTGGAGTATGGTATATACTCGAGTATAAGCCCAAAGTTTTTAAGCCTTAAAAATTTGCTGAAAAATCCCCCCTCAGGCTTATACTCGAGTCAGAGTCCCTCTTACCTGTCCGGGTGTTCGTTAAGCCCCCCATACACATCTAGATTTTCTGTTCAATCAACTTAAAAAGATAATTTTTTGGGGGTCAGGAAAATTGGTGATTGATTGTAATGTATGACAACTGTAGTAACAGATATTTGATAAACTTTTTGGGGATCGACTGAAAGTGTAATGCTAGCCATACACATGCCGATAAGCGGCCGATTTTTCACCTTACCGACGAGCGTGCGCGCTCGCACCGTCGGTCAGCGGAAAAATCGGCCGCTAATCGGCATGTGCCCACATGTGCTCGGCCGGCCAGAGAACGGACATGTCCGATAATCTCTGGCCGATAAGAGCTGAGGGCATTAGCTTTAATGAAGACCGACTGAAGGGGCCCCATAATGCACCAGGGTGCAAACGTGATGACGTCATCACGTTTGCATCCCGGTGCATGTCGGGACTGGTCTGCCTGCACCCATCGGGGTGTGTATGGCTAGCATAATGCATTTCAATACAACCAATTAAAATTTACCAACATGTCCAGTCCTTTTTCAAAAAAAACTTTCCCAATTTTAATTGGTTTAGGTTGGTCTAACCATGTGGGCTGCCATAGATTTTCAATCAATCAACCAAAACAAATTGATTGAATAAGGTTGATTGGATGAAAAATCTAGACGTGTATGGGGGCCTGTAGTCTCTTTGCATGGCACCTGCAGCCTCTGTGGGTGGTCTGATGTGTTCCTGAGATTGGCTGATGAAATGCAAACAAACGGCATGGAAGCACTATCTAGTGAACTATATGTAAATTTTTGGAAGGGAACTTCTTTTTAGGAAAAAGCGGTCGCATATCATTCTAGAGATATAGCAAATTTCCAAAGTTTAGAATTATTTTAAGAAAGATATGAAACTAATTTGGACAAATATGTATTATTCTAAATAAACAGAGTTACTGCGAAATCTTTGTCTAGCTCTGCTCCTTCAGGAGGCCTGTCTGGGTCCGTCTGGCTGTCAGTAGAAACATTAGTCTGTAAGTGCCTCCGTGTTTCCTGTTAAACACCGCAGAATATGTTAGTGCTATTTTTATTAAGTCAATGCCTTTTCATTTTCATTGTCCTCTGTATCCCATGAAAAATAATTAGCAGTTAATTATTCTTAAACAATACACTTGATCAACCGCAGAACAGAAAGCAATTAACCCACTCTGGAAACACGTGTTAGGGCTTGCCATGGTAGGAAAGTATTTTAGAAAATTGTTAGTTTTTCCATTCGACTTACTGAGGGTTCGAAGCCCAAAATTAACATAGACCTACCACTGTTTTCCTCTATGCTCCTGCTTCTCACTGGCTTTTGTTTATGTAATGTACAATTACATCATTTACCAGCATGATATATTTGCTGACCTACAAAGCTGGTAGTATCTGCCAAACTATTCAAAAAAACATTGAATTTAGACACCACACAGCGTTTTCTTTTGTGGAATTTGTGCACCATTATGAAGAGGCCCTTTCTTTGATAAAACATATTTAGGGAAAGTAACGCCCGTGCAATGCTCCCAGTTACATAGACCATAAATAATAAACAGAAGATTTATAAAACTATAAGCCCCCATACACCATTAGATCACTCCATACAATTTCCTTTAGATCTACCAACAACTAGGTACTAGGTAGTATTTCCTTTAGATCTACCAACAACAATGTAGTATAGCAGCCTCCCTGATAGAATCCATAGTGATTTAAAGGTTTGGACAGCTCCTCATATTACATGGTTTTGGTAGAAGAAAAGTTGATTGTACAGCAATTGTATGGTAAGATTGTAAGATGTATGGGGGCCTTTAGACTCCCACGATTTATCGCGTGCAGATCGGCGTTGATCGCCTCCATTCAATTGAATGGATATGTCCTCACTGTTTTTGATCGCACCCATAGACATGAAAGGACATGATTCTCTATGGACGCGATTTTTCAAAAAAAATCCCGGGTGAAGAAAGCTTGGTTAATTGTGCCCGATCGCATGAGCAATCGGGCGTAATCGGGAGCAGATGTGAGGTGATTAATCGCCTATGTGGGAACTTATCCATATAGGTGATAAAGCTTTATATTTGGTCTCTAGAATAACAGAAGCAATAATTCAGAGGCTGGATAAAGTATTTAAAAAGTGTTTTAAAGCAGAAACTTTTATTGTTATTGGTATCATAATGCTTACTCTATGCTTCCTGCCCTTTTCTGATCAATTTAGAAAATGTAGCTAGAGCTAGTGTTCTCAAAATAATTTACGATCTGGGATATCATGACAATTTATTATACTGGATCTCTTTTGTCCCATTAATGGAACTTCCCTTGTTTAGTCCCAAGTCCAGCTAAACAATGAGCAAATGTTTTCATTTTTGCAAACGAAATATGCATTAAGGGAATCACGACTTGACGAAGTTGAGTCATCTGATGCTAAAGTCATAGTCACGTTGACTAATCATATGATGAAATCATCACACAGCAACGGAGCACAAGTGTCCAACAATGATCAACTTTAAAAAGTTCTGTGTAACATTAACAGCCATTAAAATGAAACATAGTCTAAAGGCTGCCATACACACCCTGACGGGTGCAGACAGACAGGCTCCGATATGCACCGGAATTCAAACGTGATGACGTCATCACGTTTGCACCCTGGTGCATTATGGGGCCCCTTCAGTCGGCCGCCACCCTTTGTGTTCCGGCATTAGCTTCAATGAAGACGCCGGTCTTCATTGAAGCTAATGCCATCGGCTTCCATCGGCCAGAGATTATCGGACATGTCCGTTCTCTGGCCGGCCGAGCTGTGGGGAAAAAGTGATCTGTCGCCCCATGTGAGCACATGCCGATAAGCGGGCGATTTTTCCGCTGACCGACGGCGCGAGCGCGCACGCCCGTCGGTCAGGTGAAAAATCGGCCGCTTATCGGCATGTGTATGCCAGGCATTAAGGTGGGAATACACCGACGAAAATCTTAAACTAAACAAAAGACAGCACTTAAAATAATTTATATGTTCCTTTTTAAATAGTTGTATGACCTTTTTTTTCATTTATAAATATTTAAATATATAAATGAGTCAGTATAAATTTAGTGTTCCTTTTTACACTAGTAACAAGTTAGGCTCCTCGTCACTTTTACAACTGCTGTAGTTTTGGTAAGATATTTAAGATGATGATGGCATATTGACATGATAGCTTCATTCAATTGCTGTACTTTGTTAAAAGGCTCAAATCTGTCCCGTCACATCCCAAATGTGTTTAATGTGATTGAGGTCTTGTAACAGTGGAGACAACTTGAATATAGGGAACTGATTGTCATGTCCAAGAAATACATTTGAGATGATGAGCTTTGTGACATGGGATGTTATCCAGCTAGAAGAGAAGATGGGTATAAAGGAATGGGCTAGAAACAATACTCAGGTAGGCTGTGGTGTTTTATGTATGTCCATTTGGTAGGTACTAAGTGGCTATAAGTGAACCGAGAAAATATCCTCCTCGCAATTACACCACCAGACCGGACTGGTAATATGACCATGATACTTTCATGCAGTTTGAACTGACCCGGTCACACCACCTCTGTTAGTGTATTTGGATGGTTGCATTCTGGTAGTCCTGATCCTTCCATAGCAGTTTCTACAGAAAAAAAAGGTTCTCCGTGTCAGATCTGCATAGACTACTTTAGCTCTGATCAGGGGTGTTTCCAGCATTTGGGAGGCCCTATGCAAACTTGTTGCCTGGGGCCCTCTGACGAGTATGGGGAGGGCGGTGCTAGCAGAAAAGTTGTTGAGGGGGGTGCCGGGGCCCTATGTGTCCGCATAGCAGGAGAAACGGCCCTGGTTGTGATACAGCATGTAAATGTTTTGAAAACCTGAGGTTTCATTTGGCTTCCAGAAAGAACTTTGTCATCATCTATTTATGGAGGCATTACCACAAACGTCTCTTGCAGCTACCATGTGTAATGAATTTGGTTTGTATTTAGGTGCTGAAATAGCTTCTGAAAATCACTATAACCTTTTATTACTGAACAGAAGCTTATAACAACACAGTGACGATAAGTGTTGTATTGCCAGCAGTCTGTTGTAAGCCAAAAAAGTTTGACTTTAATTTAGCTGTTGCAGATCTGATAGTTATCTTCAAGAAAAAAAATATATTTCAATCTGAAATCTAGGAAGAGATACGTGATTGTAACTCTGTGTCCAATTATTATTGGGAAAATGCATTTCTTTTCATAAGGGATGAGCGGCATAGGCAATATTCGATAAAAGTCAATATTAGATTCAAGTGTATGACCATGAATTGTGATTACCTTTAAAATTAATCATGTGGTATTTGACATTGCGAATATTCACCGTCATTTGCAAATTCTCAAATAGCCGATATTCGTTGAATATATTCGGATTTTGAATATATTCGGATTTTGAATATTCGAGCTCAACACCATGCTTAAGCAGGGAATACACAGCTCGATATAGGAGCCGTTTGGGGTTCCCTGCAGCAGCGCATATGACGTCAACCTGCTGCTGCCCGATATCGGAGGATGCAAAGCAATGGGCATCGACCATGGTTTACAGTCATGTCCAATATCGCTGTTTTCGAAGCGGGATTGATTAGTCCAGCTCGAAAACAGTGATGGCTGCATATGATATGGGCCAGATAGATGGCTGTGAGCGTGCAAAGCACTCAAAGCCGCCATCGATCTGGCCCATATGTATACGTGTGTTCCCTGCTTTACACTCCCTATAGAGCAGAGCTCAGACAGGGAGGGGAAGAAGCAACCCAAGCTGGTATTCTGCAATGCCAGGAACATGCTGATAAGAGGAGCGAGCAGACTGATATATGGGGCTATTGTTTTGCTCTTGTTGTCTACTATGGGGATGGGTAGGATAAATGTACCCTTCAGTTTTAACCAGGACTGTGATCATTAATATGTCTAAATTACTGATTGTCCATTGTACAAATCCTTTGGCAGGTAAAACTTTTGTTTGCTACATGTAGCTTCCATATACGTAATTCCTATCTTTGATTTTTCATTTTATAGAACTGTGATGCAAAGGATTGTATGCTGTTACTAATGAATTTTGTCTTTTTTCCTTCTAGACCTTTATAGTATTGAATAGAGGGAAGACAATCTTCCGCTTCAGTGCCACGTCTGCCTTGTACATTTTAACTCCCTTCAATCCCCTTAGAAAAATATCAATAAAGATTTTGGTACATTCATATCCTTTCATGGTAACAATAAATCGCATGGGTCAAAATCTGGTTTTCAGGGGTCCTATAACGTATATAATGTATATTCTTGTATACGGTGTGGAATATGGTTTCAGCTTTATTGACCTTTTTGATATTTTATTTGTCAATAGGGAATCTTCAACCGGGTTTAATTGGGTTGTATAAAATAGAACATAAAAAGATTCTCTTGGGATTGAGAAAGAGTTGAGATCATGGATAATAGCTCAATGGCCATTTTATCACCGTGATTGCATTTTCTGCTAGTCTAGGCTATGGAATCCATTTAATGCAGTGGATCCCAAACTGGGGGGGCATTTTCCGGGGGGGGGGCAACTAGGGGGCCAGCAGAGAGAGAATTCTCCCTGCTGTCAGTTCTCTACCTCTGCAAACTACACACAGTCCAGCCACCCTCCCCTACCTTTGTCAACCAATCAAGACAATCATGAGTGAACTACCGTATTTTCGGACCATAAGACGCACCCAGTTTTCAAGGCAGGAAAACCAGATTTTTTTTAAAATAAATAAATAAATAGTGTATATATATATATATATATATATATATATATATATATATATATATATATATATATATATAATATAAGTTTTGAACATTGGGTTCATGCAATGAATTCAATTACTGCAATATCAAATTCAGTCAGTAGATGCCACTAGCAGCAGTACACTCACAGCACATCACGTCATTCTCCACAGGGGGGTGGATGGCTTCTCTCCTCTTTGGCTGTTCCTGTGTCCGTGGAAGCTGCAGAGTGATTGCAGTTTTCACGGACACAGAAAGAGGGATAGAAGGCAGTTCATCTATCTCTTTCTTCATTGCTTATACCAGCAGTGCTCTGAGTTATAATCAATGTTAACTAAAAATGTTAAAGATGGTCCAATTTTATCACACACGCATAGATATGGACCAGATTGTTGGCCGCCTCGAGCACCATGTGCGCTCACGGCCATCTGGCACATATCTGCGGCCATCTGCAGCCATTACGGTCGGTGTCCATTGCTTTGCATGGGGATCGCAGGATTCCATGCAAAGCAGACACAGGAGTTCACTTTCCAAAGTGAACATTAACTTTACCAAGTGAAAAAACAGTGCATACTCCTTCAGAGAAACAACCCTAATGATCCTTTGCAACTGAATTATGTTAGGAAGATGGGAATGTCTGCCGAAAGATTCCAATTGATCTGCCGAAGGCTCTAGGCATGTACACCCTTGAGATAATTGTTTCTGGGAACAACTTTCTTAGAAATTAGTTAATGGCCTGCGAGATTATGTGAGCCCCAGACAGAGTAGAATGTCAGAATAATGAGTGGTTTGTTATTGATTTATATTGCAATCAAAGTAATAAATGATACAAATTCAGATGGTTATTAGATCTATTGATCCCCAAAGGAGAATGCTTTAGTGAGAGTTTTGACTGGTCCAGTGAATCAGAACTTTGGATTCACAGCTTAACAAGGCATTCATCTTCCTTACATGCTCAACATAAATCTGAATTCTAGAGATTCTCTGCTACAGTGTTGCTAATAATAGGACCGATGAATATATAGAAGTGCTGAGTGCACTTTACGCCATAAATTAGACCCTTGATTCGATTTTACATGGCGCCTGTATGACAAAGGAGCACATCACACACAGTCATTTTATCTCCATCCATTGTCCATCCAGGCTGGGGCTTCTAGGAAGTAATGTAAAGGTAATGATGTTATTTATACATTTGCTTTGTACATTGCGGGGGATGAAGGGCAATCTAGTGTGCCACCATATAACGTGATGCTAATGTAAAGGAAGATTTTCCTTTGTTTAAATCAAGGTTGTTTAACTTCAATCCTTGTGAGCTACTCCTTGTCCTTGTGAGCTAGATCCGTTCACCTGTTTTTAGTATCTGTCAGCAATAAATTACATAAGGTATCAAAACATGACCTTTAACAAAACCTGACCTGCACGAGACCTTCAAGGACTGGAGTTGTACTACAAACTAATTCAAAAATAGGAATTCTGTTAATTTAACACCATTCTTATCCAAAATTATCCAACACATTTTGGCTTTAAAAGACTCAACCCAATGATGGTTTTATAACAATGCTATGGGTGCCTAAACTGACTACTATAGCACCGGAAAAATCCCAGTAGGGACTCATTATTAGGAGGGACTCCCCCTGATTAGCATTATATCTGCTACGACTAGATTAGATTTTAACTAAGATCTCAGATTTTAGCTTTGATCAAAAAACACAGGAAAGAGTCATATATAAATGTGTTCATGGAATACAATTGACCCGACCAACAAATAAAAGCTACTATTTTAGTTCGATTGTTGTGCAATCTCAGAAAAATTTGCAATCTCAGAAACATATTCGATCACTTTTCCCTAGATGTTTTGATCCGTAACGAGACATTTTCAGAGATCGAACCATGTGTGCAGTATACGATTTAAGTATATTATTTAAAGCGGTTTTACACTCTTCCGCCTTAAAAAAAACTTTTTTAAAAAGAAACAAGTTTAGCAACCTATAAGCACAGGAAGTATATAAAAAAACAAAATGTGGCATTACATGCCGACTCTTAAGGTATAAATGTGCTATTTTTAGACTTTTTCTATTATGCTGCACCAGGCACAAAATCGAATAATAAGGAGAGAAAAGAACTCTGAATTACAGCAGACTGGTGAACCCGGGGAAATGTGAAATGCCTGAGTGCGCCCTGCAAAGGCAACAATATAAGAGCAATGGATTTCTCTATTTAGTTGGTATACATGTGACCTGAACCGCGATCGTTTCGCTCTCCAGTCTGCACTTTGTAATAAGTGTTTCTATTTGCATAAAATATTTTCTCCCAAGGTCAACACATAAGTCAGCATGCAAATGTATCTTCTTCCTGTGTTTGGCCAAGGTAGATGATATACATATACAAAATGATCCGCTGCAGCAATCAGAATGTAAATCATGTGCAAGTCTAGAGACGGGCTGGCATCCTTTGCTTTGCCTGTTTTCAGATAGAATGCACTTTTTGTGCTAGTTGTGTTATTTATTTAACAAAGCATCACATTGTTAAAGATTGAAAAAAGACCAAGGTCCATCAAGGTCAATCTGTTTTGATGTTTACTGCCCGAAATCTGCCGATCCAGCAAAGGGCAAAGCAGAACCTTAGTATGGCAGTTGCCAATTTGTTCTTTCCATAGTGAAAAATTGCTGCTTAACCTAAGCTTTGTCATAAGTCATGTCAGAGTCACACTGCTGATTACAGGTGTGTTAACACGTGTAGATTTTTTCTTCAATCAACTGCCAATTTGATTTTTTGTTCGATGTTTTTTTTTTTGAACATTGTTCGTTAGTTATTGAATACAAAAAATATATCACCGGGAAAGAGCATAGGCCCACAGACCCAGATCAAGAGTTCCCCCTGAGAAATCAGGGGCAAGGGGACTTTAAGGGCTCCAATGAATTATCTAGGTAGCAGAGTACATGTATAAAAAACAAATTCAATTTATTACATGAATAAAACCATCCACAGGCCACAAGCCCTGGTGATGAATAATAACTCAACTGATGGTTACAAACATATAACATAAAAAAAAAATGGTAGTAATCCTGCAGATTGGCAAATTGATGTAACTCCTAACCCAACGTACGTTTCGTTCTTAACTTCTTCAAGGGTTTACACAGGAGGACATTGTCCGCAGAACCAATTTTGGCCCAAAAAGATTTTTCTAGAGAAACACCATGTGGTGACCACCAAGGTCAGGTCCCCTCTCCACCAGGGAACGGGGAACAACAACCACCCCGCATCCAGCAAGAACCAGGTTCATTTGATTGTCATATAAACATGTGATTTCAATAGGAGGAGATAGGTAATGGTTACAGGTGTCTATTTATTGAATGTAACGTCCATCCCGATATCAAATGAAAATGCATTCGAACATTACAATTACAAACATTACAATCGATTACAAGGACAGATAAAAATTTGCCAACATGTTCGATGATCTTTCGAAAGATGAAGACGAACAAAAATATTCTATGGAACGATTGGCCATTCTAGATTTTTGTTCAATCAAACAAGAATAGTTCATTCTTTACTAAACGAAATAAAAAATCTACACTTGTAAACCCACCTTAATGTTGGTTTAGTTAATTAAATCATTAGTTAATAAGTTTCTTTTGTCATGATGTATAAAGTATTATAATATATAAAATATGCTATTTTACTTTAGACATTTTTCAATTTTTACAATCAATTTAAGTCAAGCATAAGAATTATTTCCCTAAGAAAAAGGCTAGAACCCAGAAAGAGTTTTCATTTACCATGGAGGGTAATATATCAGTACTCCATTCTTAAATATCATACATTTTTCAGTGTCTTGCACTGGATTGCAAGACTTTTTATGCTTAAAAGGAGCAGATGAGGATCCTCCACTCTCCCTGAGTTTCTGTGGACTAGACATGGCTAGAATTGTTTTCAACTAGCTGACTTGAGTTGATCGCAAAGTCCCTGAACATGGTATCATCACTAAAATTGCTGGAGATGTACAGAAAAATGTTGCTGTAGCACATGTAGTTTTTGCATAAATTAAGTTTAAATTGAAAGTCAAAATTTTGACTTGAATGTGAACTTAATTTATGCTAAAACTATTTGTGATAGAGCTATTTGTAGTATACCAGTCAACTATTCTCTGCATCTCCAGCAAGTTTCGTGATGATATCATGTTCAGGGGCTTTGCCATTAACTCACAATTAAAAAAAAACCATCCCTTCTGTGGACAGGTTATATGTTTGGCATTGGGGAAACCATGCCATGGGCACAGACTAGAAATGGTCATGCTTATTTTGTGAGTTAATTGCAAAGCCCCTAAACATGGTATGATCACCAAAATTGATGAAGATGTAGAGAACCATGCATATTGTTGGATGTTGTGGAAGCATTACAAAAAAAAAGTATTGCTCTAGCACATGTAGTATTTGCATTAATTAAGGTCAAAGTCCTGTTGAAAGTTTGACTTTGAACTAAACTTTATGCAAAACTACACATGGTAGAGCAATGCATTTAAAAAAAATCCATCAGTCATTCTCTACATCACAAACAATTTTGATGATGAGTTCATGTTAGGGGCTTTGAAATTAACTCACTAATCAGCTTGTCGAAATTTTGCAACTATCGACCTGTCACAGCAGGTGACACCAGAGCAAGGGTGACACCGGTGATTCAACATGCACAGTCAGCTAAAGAGCAATTCTGGGCGCAGAGTCTAAGGGACCACATGGTTTTCACCAGGTGATGGGTTTTCACCCGCAAGGGGTGATGGGCTTTGCTGCAGACAATCCCCAGGTTGCAACTCCCCGGACACACTTGTGCAAGTTGGCAGCTGATGAGATGTAAAAGGGTTAAAAAATAAGGAGAATCTGAAGGGCAAATCGAGGGTCTGGATCCCCTGGCCCTGCGGGGATCTGTGACACTACCTCCTATGTTCCTCAGACCTCTGTGCATGGTGTACCAATAAGGCTTTGAAACAAAGAGCTGAGAATTGGAGAAATCTAGCAGAGTGAAGCTAAACATGACAAAAGCATTAAAATGTTTAAATATAGATTTATTTTTGCATTATATAAAAATTTCATATTGCTATATGCAACGGTAAAATATCCAAATATCTGAATGGCAATAGCCTTAATGAAATCATCTTCAGCATAAGGTCTTAGAATCCTGCTGCTCTTTTACTTTGGATTTAACAAAAAATATATAATTGTAAGGATCTTTTTTACGTTGTGCTGTCGTTGTTCAGCTCATAAGATGGTCATAAAATGTGATGAAAAAAAGTGATGCACGAACTGTCCGCAAGGCCATCACTATAATATGTTCACTTTTCTTCCCCCGCCGAACAGTACGGGTGTTCACCAGCGAGAAGGAGGTGACTATTCTTCCGCTGGCTGGATCAGGAGCAGAACTATCCGGCCAGTGGAAGAATTCTTTGACGAGAGACCGCAGAGAAAAGCCGGTCTCTCGTCAAAGAAAACCGGAAGTGATGTCAGTCCGGATAGAGAAACCTGTGCGTTCCAGGTACCGGAAGTGACGTCAACTTCTTTTTTCTAATTTTCCCGCGAACAGACGGACATCAGACTTTTTTAAAAGTCCGATCTGCCTGTTCGCGGACGGACCTGGCTGATGTTCGCCCATCACTACTCCTGAACGTGGGATCTTTAAAATTTTAGCAAATGTAGGGAAGGGTTGTAGGAACAATAGGTACTGCTCGAGTACATGTAGTTTTGCAAAAATTAAGTTGAAATTCAAGCCACATGTTTATGCAAAAACCACATGTGTAATGTTTCCACAAAAATTTTGGTGAAGACACCAGGTTAAGGGTCTTAACAATCAACTCACAAATGAACTATTTGGAATTTCGCAACACATTACCTGACCATCTCTATACTGACCTGAACAGCCAAATTCCCAGTTTTACTTTTGCATAAACCTTGAGATTTTTTTTAACCTCTAAACAGTATATTCCTTAACTATGCCTTACGTTATTCAGCATGCTCATTATGTGCACTATTTTGACCAACTGTGTGTTCATGACCATGAGTAATCCCCCGGAATGGACGAAGAATGTAGAGTAAGTAATACGCCGACCCACACGAATTCCTTACCACAATTGTACCATTATAACCCATTGTGAGACATTCTCCCTATTGTGACTTCAGATACACTTTCACTGGGATTTATACCTTCGAATCTCTAGTAAAAATTCTGGCAAGAGGATTTTGCTTAGAAAGTTTCACTTTCCTGAGGGATCCATGGAACTGGCTCGACTTCAGCGTCATTACAATGGCGTAAGTATTCATTCTATTTTTTTTTATTGTATGAATATTATCTTAGCATATGAATTTAGATGAAAAGCATTCAGGAAAGATGGACAAGTCATTTTGTTGTATGCACAGTGCAGTAGTAAAGGAAGACAAGACATGATAGAATTGCAGTATCTATAACGTTAGTACAAATTTAGTCATGTTAAAACCAAAAACTTCTATATATATTCTATATATCTAGTATCTACTATATATCTATTCTAGTAAGTTAGGTTGTAGAAGAAAAAGTATTTAGTGACAACATTATTGTCAAGGCCTAATTTCGGCCAAACATAAGAACAGGTTGAAAATATTGCCTTTACCTAGAGATTTCACCTCCTTTCCTTATATGTCTATTAATTATCACTTTACAAGCATAGGCGGGTCATCTTCCTAAAAGTGACCTGGACAAAATTATATATATATAAGATATAAGATAAAATTATTAGCTTGTAGTATAGGGCCGACATATTACACAGTTCTTTATGGAGCATATAGTCATATAGCAGTCCCCCAGAGGAGCTCACAATGTCCCTACCATAGTCACATGTCACTATTACAATGCCATTTTAACACAGTCTAAGACAATTAATGGGGGAAGCCAACTCTGATATAGGAAACAGTCACACTTCTACCTTAAATACATTTAGTTCTATGTTTCCTGACTAGATTCTCAAACTTCTTAATATTTTAATATTATTCATGTTTTTTTTAACACATCGGCTTACTCCTTTGACTGGTTTTGGCATCTTACTTTGACTGGTTCTTTCATTTATAAATCATATTTACCAGCAACTAGGAACAAAGAAATGTTAAATACTTCAAAGAAACCCAAAAGACATAAACAGATTCCTAGTTTTCTATGGATGCAGATAGGAAGATTTGTTCCCATTATGGGAGAGTAACAGATTGCAGTTGTTACTACAAAAAAAGAAAGGTTATTATTAGAGATGGTCAAATATGTTTTAAAAAATTCAACCATTTCGACTATTTCGAGTTAATTGCAAAGCCCCTGAACATGGTATCATCACCAAACTTACTGGAGATGTAGAGAAGGGTTGGGGGTATACTACAAAAAAGAAAGTATGACTCTAACACAAAGAGTGTTTGCACAAATTAAGTTCAAAGCCAAGTCAAAATTTCGAAAATTGGAATTTCGACTTTACATTTGAACATAATTCATGCAAAAACTACATGTGCTAGAGCAAAACTTTTTTTTTTTTTCAAATATTCCCCCAACCCTTCTCTACATCTCCAGCAATTTTGGTGATGATACCTTTTTGCAATCAGCTCACAAAATTAGTAAGTCGAAAAATGTGACCATCTCTAGTTATTATAAGGTTTTTCAAGTAACCCAATCATAGCAAAAAGGAGGGAGAGTGTAGAACCTCTGTTTTATTACTGAACGTGTCCTCATTAGGAATTTGTTTTGGGCAAGTGTAAAACATTTCTCCAACAGAGACAACAACTTTTCTTTTTTTAGAATAGAAAAAGTTTTTGTAAATGTATATTGCTGTCACGGTATTTCTGTCTCAGTGAACCATGCCCATGCAATATTTAAATCAGGATGGACTAGGCTGCAACCTATTCTGTAAAAAGTTTAGCTGTACAAATGGAAACTTTAGCTTTAGTTTTCTATAACCTGTTTTTTTTTTTTTTTTGCATAAACCCCACTGATAGGACTAGCAATAATGTTTGCTATTAACGGACTGTTTAACCTATATAACCCCAGCTAGAGCTAGTAGACAAATAACTAAACAACCTGAGCTGTTGTATTGTAAGGTATAGCAATATTATTATCATTTTATTATTATTATAATTTATTTATATAGTGCCAACATATTAGGCAGAGCTATACAATAAATAAGAGTTGAGATGCAACACAAGATATGACACAGGAGGATTAGAGGACCCTGCCTGATCGAACTTACAATCTAATACAATCTAATAGGTTAGGGTCTTTTTAGCCAACAAAGCATTTCACTAACAAAACTTTATTTTTATTATTCCCATTTAATAAAATTATTTGTAATTCAAACAAAAGCAAAAGAGAGAAACAAACACTGTAAACATATCCAAAGACATATAGTTGTATTATAAACCAAAGAAGGGAAAGCACAATAATTTTCTTTGACTCCTTATTTGACACTTTGTATTTCACATTCCAAAAAGCAGAAATGTATTGTGGATAACAACATGGAAAAATATAGAGGGAGAAAAAACACCTCATTAATAATAGATTGATATTGATATTATAACATAAAAATATAACTGATATTGCGATTCATTTTGAACAATGAAGGTTGTGTGTCTACCACATTTCAACTTCACACTGGGACTTCCTCATGGAGAGACCTCTTTAGATTTCACAACTGAGAATTAGTACCTCTTATTTTTATCATAGCATATATATATATACCTATATAACCATTGTTCCAAAATCCAGGTTACCCTCATAAATAGCCCAAAATATAATTAAAATACATTGGACAGAATTTTATGAATTTTTCAGCTGTCATGTATACGATATATTACTATAGCTACAATAGATACCTTCATGGTAACATACAGAAATATATGCTGAGGATTGGGCATTCTAAAAAAAGGAATGTTTATTAATTGTATATTCAGTAGGATTTAGGCATATGTTAGTGTAAGGATTCTGTAATATTATGAATGTCCTATATTAAGAATATGAAGAAAAAATGATTATTTATTATTTTTAAAGTTTGAAATGATGTTTATATGATATGTTAATGCAAATAAGCTCTTAATCCATAGAAACAAATAAGTAGCGAATATTATGAATTCAATAATAAAATAATAGGCTTTTGATGGGCTACTTTGTAGTCAAAGGCTTATTCCATCTTACTGCTCAAGCTTAGGCTTAGATTTAAAGACTGTCAGTTCTGTCATTTGCCAGAATCATATGCACGTGGATCTAGTATATTAGCTAGTATATTTAGTTCTATGTGCTCCTCTCACTACTCAGTTCCACTTTATCAGTTAGAAGAATTTCCTTAGTATTATATATATATATCATTAACTTGGCCTCCCATCCTATATGGCATAGGCATAGATGACAATAAAAAAACTCTACTGCCCCACTATACAGAGTATATTTATTATATACAGTTGGGGGTCTTTGTGGCTTTTATGTTAGAGCTGTTGAGTCCCAGCAAACTAATTTCCAGATTGGATTACAGAAACCGTAGTTTGGCCACACTTTGGCCACACCCCCACTATTCAAATTCTATAACCTTATATTCAAAAGTGAATCATGGTTTTGAATTAAGAACCAAAAAAAACAAAAAAAAGGTCTTAAACGAAAGACCTTTGTAGATTTCCTGAATAACTCTGATTTAATCCTACAGGTATGTAACAGAATTTGTAAACCTAGGCAATGTTTCAGCTCTTCGAACTTTCAGAGTATTAAGAGCTTTGAAAACTATTTCTGTAATTCCAGGTAAGAAGTAATTGGTGTAAGGTGTTAGGCCCCTTTGTACATCCAACTGTTTCTTTGTGTCTGTCATTGTGTTTGTGTGTGAACTCCCCTATTACAGATATGTCACAGAGTTTGTGGACCTGGGCAATGTCTCAGCATTGAGAACATTCAGAGTTCTCCGAGCATTGAAAACAATTTCAGTCATTCCAGGTGAGAGACAGGTTAAACACGTAGGCTGATTTCACTATTTTTTGCTCATCTTTGATCTCACTTTGAGCCCAAAGCCTCGTTGCTTGCCATTGCAATGCAAGAAAGCACAACCGACAAGTTCAAAAGCACAAATCATTTGGCAAATGCCTGATTTCCAAACGATTCTGTGCTTTTAACCATTTTGAAGCTTTTCATTTTTTTTATTTTTATTTTTTTAAATCAGCCTTGGAGTTTAACAAATTTTTTGCATGGGACATCGCAATAAATACCCAGCCTGCGTGATGTTTGTTTCGTTTTCTTTTCTGTTTCCCATCCAACTAACCCTATATGTGAATGTCTTTATGATTGTTTATTTCATGAAATGTACTCTACATCCCGGACAATGCTATGTGTTATGATTACATGCTCAATCTGATAATCCATCATCGCTGTTTCTCTCTCTTTTGAAGAAAAAAATATATATTAATATATATAAAAATAAAAAACAAAGTAAAAGAAATAAAGAAAAAAAATTGAAGTAAAAAAAAAATCTTTTGAAAATGTACATTCCTGAAAACATGGGCATTGCATGGGAAATACTCTTTTTTGAAAATGGGAATTATTATTGGCATCTCAAACTTGAGCACAGTTTTATAATATACTACCATAATAATATTTATGAATTGTAATACTGCAAAAAAATATGTTGAGTATGTTATAAAATTGTCAGAAGGTGTACGGTCTAGGCTGCAGAAATGAATGCATACGTTAGATATCACCCGTAGCATGAAAATCAAGGTGTCTTGTTTTCTTACAAAACAAGCATAATTCTTTATTTCTTACGGAAATCTTCAGCATCCATCATCACTCACTTTTCTACTAGTAACCTCCATTAATACTGTCATCTCCACCCTTGCTAAATACCCGTCATAGCTCACTATTCCACCAACATCAAACTTTATTTAGGCTGATGCATGAAATTTTAATACTTTTGTAGGGCACATGTTTCCCGCTGTGGTTTGTCGGCCTACAATAACCTCTTGCCTATTTTTCTAGGCCTGAAGACCATTGTGGGTGCCCTGATTCAGTCGGTTAAGAAGCTTTCGGATGTGATGATTCTCACAGTGTTTTGTCTTAGTGTGTTTGCACTAATAGGACTGCAACTTTTCATGGGACACCTACGGAATAAATGTGTACGGTGGCCCCCTGAATATGAACCAAATATTACCTCCTACTTTAATTCCACATATGGCATGAATGGCTCGTTTATCAACATAACTTTAAATCCATTTGACAGAGAAGAATACATTAAAAATGAAAGTAAGTATATATGTTAGAATATATACTTTTTGTAACTAGAAATGGTTGTAAAAATCTCCTGAACAAGGTGTTTTACCAGAATTGCTGGAGATGTAGAGAAGGGTTGTGATATTGCTTAAAAAAAAAGAAAGCATAGATTAAGTTGAAAAATCCTAATTTATGTAAAAACTAAATGTGCTAGAGCACTGATTTATTCTTTGTAACGTTCCTCTCTAGCAATAATGACAATGAGACCATGTTACGGGGCTTAGCAGTTAACTCACAGACAAGTCAGCTAGTCTAAATAAAATTTATAAATTGACTTTCTCTTTATAACAAGAATAGCCAAGAGATGTCACCAAACCATTTTGTAGATGTGTTATTCAAACAAACAAAAGGGGAGATAAGACCAAACTGTCTCTTCTCCTCTCGTTGGATTCCCCCTGGGAGGACCCCAGGGGCAAGGGGACTTTAACGACCAAAAGTGTATTGAGAGTATAAAAGGTTCGTCAAAGTAAATCACAAAATTAGCACCTGATTAAAAGCAAGACCAGTTCCCAGGTTGGTCAATGTTACAGTGTAAGTGGGAATTCAGCATAATGTCTCAAAAGATAAGCATATTCACAAGGCAAAACAATATAAGATGGTCAATAAGCAGAAGGTTAGGATAAGGTTCCTGAATCAATCAGCACTGGCCCCATTTTGTAGTTGTCCATCCAGAAGCCAGGAGAATGCCAATGGAAGCCGCCATCTTGTGTTTTCTACAAGATTCAGGCATTCTATAGTATTCCTATTCAGTGTTTAAGAATAGGGATATAAATGGTTTGGTAAGAAGAGTTGTACTGGGGCAGTTTTTCCCAAACCTTTCCTTAAGACCCACCACTAGGGCATGTTTTGTGCATTTTCGAAATGGTAGTTAATGCACTACCAGTGTTGGGGCGGCTGCATGCGTATGGCAATTGCATAACCACCTGAAAGACTTTTGGCCTTCTGCCTCCTCTGCCAAGCACTAAGCTTGGCTGGCAGAGGCCGGGAAGAAAGATTTTCTGCCTACTCTTGGCCAAAGGTTGGTAGCTCCATGTTACCAGCTACCTGCCGAGTGGGATAGGAATCCACCTAGCGGGTGGATTGTGTGTATGGCAGAAATCGGCTGGGCTTGGACAGGGCTGACAAGCTGTGTTTTTTTTAAAGTTTTCTTTTCCCCCAAATAAGGTTGATGGAGCATCTTCAGCCGGAGCGTCTTACAATGTAGTGCAGAAGGTGTGCTAGTAACTGGCTTCCTAGAATTGTTACATTTTCTTCCAAGTTGCAAATTAATAAAATCATTATAAAACAAAAATAAAATTAATGGAAATGGAGAAGTTTTTAATTACTGGTTAAAATTTAAATTGTACTTTTTAAATACTTTAAGGGTTATTATAGCACATGCTGTTTCTTCCATTTTTCCTATCATATACCCCATGTATACAGTATTTAGGGCCCTGAATGGCTAATAGGGTTGTCCCTTCCTCCAAGCCCCAGTTTTGATGTACAGAAAAGCATGTGAGGCTTTTAGCAAGATTAAGTCAAGTACAAATGGAAGCAGTATGTGAAAATATCATAAATGAATTGAAAATGAATGCATAATGGGATGGAAAGATTATTTAAGCACATAAAATATCCATTTGTCATTGTTGTAAACAGCAATGAATGGTAAAGCACAACCACTTAATCAGCAGTAAATAGAATCCTGATATTTAATCATCAATAATAATTACTGCATATTACAAAAAAAATAGCAAACTTCACTTGGGCACGGTGTTGCTCATAAAGAAATGGAGGTTATCTGAATATATCACAGACTTTAGCGAAAGAGTGATCAGCATGGGAGATTCTCACCTATGTTTTTTTTTCGAAAGTTTAGTGTCTTGAATTTCTGTTTTTGGTAGAATTATACCATGTAGTCAGAGGCAGTCCTAGGGAGATCGGCGCCCCATGGAGGGCTGGTGAGACTTATGGACTCTGTCCCAACTCCTCTGTCACAGACTTATGGCCTCCTCCAGATGGTCGCTTCTCTCCGCGGGCTGGCACAGTGGAGGGAGCCATCTGCCCAGATGCTGCGCTGGGCAACCGCCCATGTTGCCCATGCCTAAAACTGCCACTGCATGTAGTGGGTCAGGGATCATGCAGTCCACCAATAAGTGAGTGTACTTTTAAAAGAAAATACTGAGCTCCTATAGCTTTTATTGACAAAGACCATAAGCCGCCACACAATATTTCAGCATTAGTTAACAGATCTGTATGGAGGGGGTAGGTTATTTCACCAATCTAGTCTTAAGTCTTAAAAATTTTACTTTTCTTTTTTTTTCTAACAGGAAATTACTATTTTCTGCCTGGACAGCAGGATGCCCTTCTTTGTGGCAACAGCTCAGATGCAGGGTAAGCACAAAATCGACTTGCCTTCATGACTTTGATTGTACAACAGTAACTAATTATATCTATATTGGCTCAGAGGGAAACCATGCCAAGTGTGCCTACACATGCAGACTGGCACATCAAGTCAAATATCCCAGTATCTTGTCTGTGCATATCGTTAGTGAAATATTATCTGTTTATTCATATAATTATGAATTTATTTATTTAGCCAATGTCCAAAAGGATTTGTGTGTTTGAAAACTGGGAGAAATCCTAACTATGGCTACACAAGCTTTGATAGCTTCAGCTGGGCCTTCCTGTCCCTGTTTCGACTGATGACTCAGGATTTCTGGGAGAACCTTTATATGCTGGTGAGCAACATACTTTTATTACCTGTCTTGTTTATTTGCTCCCTTGGGTCATGCCAGGTAAGGGGCCTGTACTTGGAAACAACTTGTTTAAGCCCCCATACACGCTTCAAATTTCCATAGATCTCCCGGCAGATCGACTGCACGTGATGACGTCATCATGCACGGCCTGTCGTGCCGAGAATCGGCCACACACCGTTTGTGTGCAGGCACCTAATTTGGATGGGGACCCTGGTACACAGTACTCTGCTTGTTTCCCCTGCCCTCCCTCCTCCCCTCTACACATCTACACATGTGGGCTGAGAAACCAACGTTCTTCCATTAACATGGAGGTCTATGGCACACCACTCCCAGAATCGATCAGCGGGTGCGCCACAATAGAGAATCGCTGCACACTCGTGGAGCATATATAAGAATAGATTATCCCAGCTCGGGCAGAGTTTGTTTCGTTAACAAACTCTGGACTAACTGGGCTCTCAACCAATAGGGGGGGTTAAAGCAAACCTTTTTTCCTGGCCTTAAATTAGTAAAACAAGGATTCAGTAAAAGTATTTTCTTGACCATAAATGTTGTTGTTTGCTCTAGACCCTGCGAGCTGCTGGCAAGACCTACATGATATTCTTTGTGCTGGTCATCTTCTTGGGCTCCTTCTATCTTATTAATCTCATTCTGGCTGTGGTAGCCATGGCTTATGACGAACAGAACCAGGCAACGTTAGAAGAAGCTGAGCAGAAAGAAGCTGAATTCCAACAAATGATGGAGCAGTTAAGAAAGCATCAAGATGACATTCAGGTAAAACTGCAAAGACTTATAGTTTGGTTTTAGCATAATCAGGTCTTGTCATAGTAGGGAGTATATTCATGTGGCGCATGGGTGGCTCTGATTAGAATTTACTTTCTTATTATTACTTATTAAACTTGACCCACAAATTTGCCTCCGAGAGCCTAGCTATTTATATGTCTCGTCCCTATAAGTTTTCCTTCAGGTTATCTACTTTACCACTTTCTACTATTTAGTAGACTACAGCGTACAGAGAACATCGCTGTTCTGATATGACTGCAGCCATGTTTGATTCTGGAAGTAGAGTACTAAAAATAATGTATTGATCTCTCCATAAGTAATGTTTACGATAATGCACTTCTGATGCTTGATTGATTTCTGCATTCAGGGAAAAAGGTTAATCTAGAGTCATTTTGCAAATTAATAAATAAAAAATGTAGAAAGAATCAGAAATGATGCACTGTAGAAAACACACAAGTTAGGGAAGTTGAGAAAGTGTCAAGCTTCTTGCATATAAAGCCGTATTTTAAAACATGTTAGATTCCACTTGCCACACTATGTATGCCACACTTTGCATACTTAAATATTTCAAAATAATGAAAAGAAGCCATCACATAACTCAGTAGTTGAAGGCACTGAGTAGAAATGAATCTTTAACATTCAGAATCAAAGTATAGAAACAATAGCTCATCAACCCTTATTTTTGCAGTATCAGGGAGCCTTCTAATGTAAACAAACAGTAGATTCTGTAAAGGCCCCCACACACGTACTGAGTGGGGGCCGACAGATCAGCGATGGAGTGTAGCGAGATGACATCATCACGCTACACTCCATTGCTCACAGCATCGGTGGGCACCCTTTGTGTGCCGTGCATTAGTTTCAATGGGGACGCTGATCCCCATTGAAGCTAATGGCATCGGCCAGAGATTTACGGACATGCTTGGCCAACCAAGCCAAGGGCCGTCAGGGATTGGCGATATTGCGATTTTGCCACAGACCAACGGCCGCGAGCGCATGCACATCAGTCTGCGTCAAAATCGGCCGCCGTTCGCTGTATGTGTGGCGGCCTTAAGAAACCCTTTAAAATATTGACTAAAGAGTCTAAATCACTCCACACCTCCTGTCCCATTTACATCTCCCATCTGGTACATAAATACACCCCTAACCGCCCCCCTGCACTCCTCCAGCAACCTACACTGTTTCACTTGTTACTTTAATGTGTATATTATAAAATGAATACATGGCACTGATATGATGTACATGCCCTTAATAAATGTAATACATAAAAAATATCTATTGTCTGACAGTATTCATTTCCCCATAGGCAGCGGCAGCCGCAGCACAGGAAGCCGTCCTTGGATCCAGAGAGTTTAGCGGAGGGACAGGTTATGGAGGCCTATCAGAGAGTTCCTCTCTTACTTCCATGCTTAGCTCCAAAAGTGCCAAGGAAAGAAGAAACCGGAGAAAGAAGCGGAAACAGAAAGAACAAGGAGAAGAAAAGTGCGATGATGAAAAATTCCGCAAGTCAACATCTGAGAACAGTCTGAAAAAGTTCCGTTTCCCTTTAGAGGGAATGCGATTGTCCTATGACAAGAAATCCTCTCCCCACCAGGTACCATAGAAATGTATTATCAATGGTTTTCCTTAGCATCCAAATAGTATTTGGGAAATTCTTCCAGTATGGTTAACATATCAATACCATTCATTTTCTTTTTTAAGCATTAGGGCTTGTGTCCATTTCTGCTTTTTCCCTCTGAAGACACAGAGAGGACACTTCCCATTCTAATGAATGGGACAGTGTCCACTCTGTATTCTGAGCGGCACTCCCCCTGTGCTGTTTTGAAGCTGCAGTCTTCATAGCAGTACTGCGCAATGCCGCCGAGACACCTTCATTGAAGATCAATGGAGGTGTCTCCAAAACACGGGAAAACAGCGCCCGATGCTTTTCCACGTCTTTCCTCTGCTAAATCAATAGGGAGGGCTCCCACCAATGCAGGCAAACTGCCCGCAAGCCGTAGGGAATCCATTCGGCATCTGTGCTGGTGTTTGTCTTCAACTGTGGACATGTAGCTTTAGGAACATTTTCTAAAGATACAGAAAAATATATGTTTGACATTACACCGCAATGTCCTTACTAGTGATGGCCGAACATCGGCCAGGACTGTCCGCGAACGGGCGGGTCGGACTTCTAAAGAAGTCCGCCTGTTCGCGGACAGATTCAAATTCCCCGCCTCTAGGCGGGGAATGTGAATCGGAAAAACCGGATGTGACGTCAGTGACGTCACATCCGGCCCCTGGAACGCATACTGGAACGTATAGTTCCTGGTTCCGTGAGCCGGATGTGACGTCACTGACGTCACTTCCTGCTCCGACCCGGTTTTTTCACTAGGAGACCGGCTTTATGCCCGGTCTTCTAGTGAAAAGATTCACTAGAGTGGGTCGAACACCCGCACTGCTCGCCGGCGAGAAGATGGGCGAACATCCATGTTCGCCGCCCAACTGTCCACCTTGCGGACAGTTCGGCCATCACTAGTCCTTACCCAGTTATCTTATATTAACTGACATTTGGAGAGGAAGTGTTTGTAGTTTGAGGGCCATTTTACAGCACTGCACAGCTGCAGTGTTGTTTTCGTCCAGTAACCGACCTGTAAGCTAATAATGGTTCTAATAAAGGGAATAGTTTACGGTGATAGTGTTCCCTCTAAATAGTGGGGATTTTGCCAACCTAGGACAGGAAGTGTGTTTGCCCGTGGTATGTGGGTGGATTGCATAATTTACAGCGTAATACCATGACGTTGGCAGTAAAGCACCCTATTTATTTGAATAAGAATATCTGCTTGTGAAAAGCATTTGCTTTTCCACTTCCAGGTGGCATGTCCATTGCATGTCCATCATTATTGACAGCAACCCCCAGTGTTGCTGCAAGAAGCTGCTTTTGTTAAGGTAGCAGTGGAGTCTGACCCATTCATTGAAACCCTTCCTCTTCACATCTCAGTTGTTTCAGTTTTTTCCCCGCAGTCGGTGCACAATGAATGTGGGGAAAAAAAAAAGCAGTGGAAACAAGCAGTTTTTTCCTTATTTATTGTTCTAAATGTAATTGCTAAAAGACAGAGGTTTCGCCATACGCTTCAGGAAGTCTCCTCTAAAGGCCCCCATACACGTCTAGATTTTCCGTTCAATCAATTTTAGAAGATAAATTTTTTCGGGTCAAGGAAATCGGTGATTGATTGTAATCTATGCCAACTGTAGTAACAGTTTTTTTTTTTATAAATTTGTTTGGGATCGAAAGCATAATTGCATTTTCCAGCATGTCCGATAATTTTTCAAATATTTTCCCAATTTAATCGTTTTAGGTCAATCCAACCATGTGGGCTGCCATAGGTTTTCAATTAAGCAACAAAAAAAAATTGTTTATTACACTAAAAATCTTGATGTGTATGGGGGCCTTTAGTGAACCTTTCTCTTTCAACTCTGGTTGCAGTGCAGTACAGAAAACTCAGATTTTGAAGGACATGATTTAGTTGCTGATGCACACTAATAGGCATGGTCCATTGTTATCAAACTGATGTACACAAAAAGGCAGAAATGGTTTAAAAAGGTCACACAATATCACAAGTGGAATATAACAAGGAATTATATGAAAAAAGAAGAAAAAACATGACAACTACATCATCCATGTAAAGTTTACATCAAGTTTAATGTCCTGAAGTTACTAGGGCATCTTGAGATCCTTAGGACTTGGGACAACAGATTCCTTTATCCTTAAAGCTAGGCATACACGGGTAGTTACCCTTGCCTTAGACCAGCAATCAAGCACAGTGTGGTGACGTCACCATGCTGTGCCCTATTGCGGGTCAATTAAACAGGAAATGATGTGCACCTCTCTACACACCAATTCCTGTTCGATGGCCCCCCCCCCCGTTTGGTGTCCTACTGAAAATAACTCTCAACACCAGCTGTAAGGTGCTGAGAGCCGGACACAGGATGGCTGCAGTGAGGGGAGTGGGTAGTGTACTATGGCTTGGCTCTGCCCCCTTTCCTTTGTCTGAACTCTCAGATGACAGAGCTGAGAGCTGTGTGGGAGGGGGAGCCCCCTCTGCAGCCGTCCATGTTCCGCTCTCAGCTGCCGTGACATGTCCGTTTCCGGTACGACCGAAAGGCATACACGGCTTGATTTTTGAATAGATTTGAGCGCAATCGAACATTGTGAATGCGCATGTCGCTTGCATGTGCTCGAATCTATTAATAAATCGAGCTGTGTATGCCTAGCTTTAGAGATGAAGTGTGGATATTAGATTTCTGCATTTTATTTCATTAGTTACAGAATATGCTACTGAGATGGACTTCTCTTGCACAGTTACCCCATATAAATGGATTTTGGGTAACTGGTTGAATGTTTGGCAGAAAACCCATCTACATGCGCCTTTACGGTTCGTATTATATGTCTCTAAGTGTTCTGGGTTCTTTAATTTTGCTGACAGCTTTTTTCTTCATCTTCTCATCACCTTGTCTAAATATAACTTGTACCTTTATTATTTGATTTCTTTGCACAGTCCCTGCTTGATGTCCAGGAGGTCCTATTCTCACCGAGGCGGAACAGTAAAACCAGCCTATTTAGTTTTCGAGGCCGTGGGAAGGATGTAGGCTCAGAGAATGACTTTGCCGATGATGAACACAGCACTTTTGAGGACAATGAGAGCAGGAGAGGCTCTTTATTTGTACCTCGTAGACACGGAGAAAGGCGGAACAGCAATATCAGCCAAGCCAGCAAGGCCTCGAGGACCATGCCAGTGATGCCAGTGAATGGGAAGATGCACAGCGCAGTGGATTGCAATGGAGTGGTCTCTTTGCTGGGTGGTCCATCACCAACATCGCCTGCTGGACTACTTCTGCCAGAGGTGATAATAGATAAACCAGCTTCTGATGACAATGTAAGGAAGTTTCAAATAGTTTAGGCATGGTAGCCTTTTATTGAGTGCTTCCCTCAGGAACACTCCATATTTGGTTGGTTGAGCTTTGAATGTGACTGCTTTTTTGCAATTCCTATAATATACTAACATGAAAGTGTACTATAACTCCACTAATCGTATTTGAACTAACAAGGTATGGTAGTGCAGAGATTTTGTTCAATGTCAGGAGAAGCTTCCAGAATTATATTGTCAGTAGGCAACTTAAAAGTAAAGTGGACCTAAACTAAGCCACTATATGCTGTCATTGAGAACCTGGTTCTCAACAATACTACTTGCTTGGTTAGTGTTTTGATCCTTCGCTAGAAATACTTTTTTGGATCACTGACCCAAAATTATTATGTAGCTTTTTGTTAGAATCATATTTACATCCAGGCAATAAGAATTCTTTAAACTGCGTTCATCAATGGCCGTTTCCATTCTCTTAAGGTGGCTATTTTTCAATTGATTCCCCAACAACCGATCACTGTGCGCGTTCTCTGCGATTTATTGTTTGGGAATCTATTGCGACCACCCTTTCTTTGAGCGTGATCAACTGATCCCACTCAAAGAATGCACGGTCCAGGGTCCCCATCCAATGTATTGAATGGGGTTGATTGCACAAAGCGGGTGTGCATGGATTCGCCGTTCAATGGATGAACGCTGGAGCACAAAGTGGTGAATTCATCGACACATCACCACACTGCACTCAAGTGTTCATTGTTTGAACGGGTATCGACCCGTGTATGGGCACTCTTATTTGTGATTGCTAAGTGGTCTATCACACTCTATCATCATCCATAGGAAACCGGTGTTACCATTCACATGAAAGTGATTCCTTTTCTATGCCTATTATAGGTACTAAAAAAAATGCAGTGCACCCCAAAATGTACCACATGCTTTTTGCAGTGTGGTTTGTCAACGCACATACTGCTTAAAAACCGTTGACTATCTTGACTATCATTGACTTTTCCAACTATTGGTTGGCCTCAATATTTAATGAATTCATTTAAAATGAAAAAAATACAATAAATATTCAAAGCAACCGTAAATAAATAATAAATAGATTAAAAAAACAGAAGTTGTAGGCATATTCTGACCCCACTCATAGGGCTTGTCCCCACTTTAGCGATCTCCTGTGATTCTAATCGGGGGGCAGTGATCACTAGCGATTTTCATGGCAATCGATCTGGAGCATTTTCGGGAGCGATTTTTGGCTGCAATTATAATCAACCCGATCGTGCTCATAGAGAATAAATGGAGACAAATTTTTGATTGTGTCCATTAATGTCTCTTCCATTTAGTTGAGTGGGGACAACCCCATTCAACTAAATGGAAGCGATCACCCGCGATCGGCACGATTAAAATCATGTCCACACTGTGGCTGATCACTTACGGGTCCCCATACACCATTCGATTTTTCTGTCAGATTTCCTTTAGATCTCCTGTTGTTTTACCAAAACCATGTAATATGAGGGACTTTCTATACAATCAAGTCTACCTGTGTTCAATCACAGAGGACCCGGCACTACATAGCTGTTGGTAGCTCTAAAGAATATCTGACAGAGATCTAAAGGTGTATGGTCAGCTTAAGTGGGAACAAGCCCAAACTGTGTGCTGCATTATCACGGCAGGTTACAGGGCATTAAGGCACATTATGTTAATACAGGACATTTGCTTTCAGCCGGGTAAATAGGCAGCTATAGCTGAAATTCTTTTATGCAGGTTGTGTAAAACTTGATTTCCCTCTGACATTCCAAGGTCCCTACTTTGGTGTATAGTAGGTTTGGGTGTTTTTCTGGGTGTCCATGTTACTGCCTGTGTCATCTGGACACTCCACGTTGGGGGTTAATTTAAGGTCCCTGAAGAGGAGTAATGTCATTTTATGAAGACATTAGAGCCCAGGTACCCAACCTGCGGCCCGGGGGCAGCACGCTCACCTTTGCGCATTGTTTGGCAGCCCCCCTTGGTCCTCCACATGCGGTCCCCAAAACCTAACTGTTAATGCATAGGGCATAGCAACTCACCTGTGAAGTGGTCACACGCTGACCCAGCTTTCCTAATCAACTTTGCCGGTCCTACATCAGTAAAATTGTCAATGTTTATAGGGGAAACCAGGTCAGGAGGGGGGTGGGTGCTGTTGGGTTTTGACTGCCTGTCGGGATCTGGTCCACCACCTGCTGAGATATGTTGACAGGGGGAGGGTCTGGATCAATGTTATGTGCGGCCTTTTAGTGATGCCGAGGGCCGCACTGCATTAGAGGATCTATATTGTGGGTTATATTGTGCGGTGCTGGATCAGTGGTCACCAAAGGAAAATGGCACTGTCACCCAGATGGGGTTTTAGGTGAGTATATGCAGGTTAACAAGGTAAGAAAAACAAACTCTGGGATAGGTTATGCTTTTTCAGTCATCCTCATTAAGTACTCAGTACCATGTTTTGTTTTGTTTTTCTTTTTTACACCAGTTGTGAATAAATAAGATAAGATATTTGCTAAATCATTTTAGTCAGCTATGTACAGTCATTCTTAGGGTTTGTTTGGATAAGGAAACAAACATACATTGAGAAGTAATTCTCTTACATTAGACTTAGACTCTGAGATCATACACAGTTGACCTGTTTCTGACCTGCACCTGACCTCCTTCTATGCTTTATTAACTTCCTTTGACCTGATTTTGCATTGTAAAGCACTTTTGTGGTAAAACCCATAAAGATATACACAAAAGCTTGCCAATACAGGACATTATGAAGATTATGTGTTAGGAAGAGTTTCTTTGTGAGCACTTTGGGATGTCACTCGAACAGGTGTCTCCATTGGAAGAATTCCTTTCACCTCAAGGGATGGCAAGTTCTCATAGGAACAACTCACAGAGAAGCACATTTAAAATTTTTGCTCCAATGGCCACAATCCTGAACATGAGCCCTAAAAACAGGAAACAATGTTAAAAGTGCAGCAGTCTGTGTCAGCCAATGAAAGTTTGTCTTTATTGACCTCACAGCCATAAGCTAGTTTAAACTATGCCATAAAAAAAGATATGGAATCTGCCATCTTGACCATCTACTGCTGTTTTCCAGGCTAAAGTGGTGGTCATCCCACCTTTTTCGAAGGTGGTGGGTAATGTCTTCTTGCAGCCAAGCCTGGCTATATGGAGCTTACACCCTAAGAGCAGAGCTTTACATTCCCCCCATCCTAGCTCTCATTGTCAGCTAACTCTCTTAAGGTCCCCATACACAGGTTGATTTTTCTTCCATTTCTCGAATGCCATGCACGTCTGCGACGATTGCTCCAGGGTCGTCTGAGAATTGTGCAAAGTGGTGCATCGATTCGCAGAACAATTGACAGATGATCATTCAGTGATCTGTTGCGCCATTGTGCCATGATCAATTGTTCATCGATGGAATGGATATGTATGGGCATCTTTATTTATTGCAAACCAAGCTCATGTCTTGTACCTACCACATGTATAACCATTAGTCATCCACCCTTCCAGCAAATGGTCTCCCAGGACTTCCTTTCAATGGGAGCAGCCTGCCACTTAAACTGCATACACACACACAATCTATTGTGATTGTCCTGGGCTAGTATACAGTGTTTGTCTAAATGAATGGATTAGTTGTTTAGAGATTCAGCAGGATGACTTCCTATATGGCCTGGCCAACTCCCACTCTTTCCTATAAGAAATTATGAAATGGGATGCCACCTACTCGTCCTCCCCTCTCCATAGTACACATTGATGGTTATGGTGATATTGGTGTCAACTGGTGCGCACCCCTTGCACCAGACTTGTGACACTGCTGGCTCCCAGTGTTGGGAATGCATTCAATTGGTTTTCCATACACCATAAAGCTTTAGAGAAACCCATGAACCTAAAAATAGGGAACTCTTCTTAATTTGACTTATTTTTGAAGGTCTATTTTTATAATGCACTATTATAATTTTACATCAAGGCCATATCGATTAGCAAAAGACCATTTGTTTACTTATCATTTGATTTAGATTTTTAACTATTTTATGTCAGAGTTTCCCATATTTGTATCTTGATAGTTACCAAGTTTAGTATTGGTGCTCAATTGCACATGACATTCAACCCTATCACTAAATGTAATTTCCGAACTTACCTGTAGTTGAGCCTGTATTGTCTTGCTTTTGTATTTGTTTACATTTTTCTGTCTGTAAAAACCTGGATCTGGTCTTTATTTTATTCCATGGTTTCAGTTTTTTCCATGACTAATTATTTACACAGGTTTGTATAGCCAGAAAAAACGTATTTTGCTTGAAATGAACATGTGGTCAGACATGTGCTTAAAACAAGAACAGGCTTTAAAACAAGCCATTACTAAACTGTGTAGCTGCTAGCGCTGTGGAGTAACATGAGCTTAAAATGACAGCAGAAGTCATTCTCAGCAGCTCGTCAATATACCTTAGTGCTTTTGCTGTGAACTATAAGGATGAATTGCTACATGCAGCTACGCGGGTCAGTGAGGGCTTGTTTAAAAACGTATGTTTTACTATTTAATATTTAAAAAAGTAACATTTCTAACCACAGTTTCATTTGAAAGTTATAAAACTCAAACAAGATCTTATGATTTTGTGGGCTCCTGAAGTACTGATTGTGTTCATTGAGGAATAGCTCAATTTTGAACTCAAGAACAATAAAAAAGATCATATCAATGTTGTGTTCTATAGATACAGCTGTGCGTGCAGAAACCCTATGTAAATAAGAACTAAACATTTTCACTGGGGTCAAACAGATACTTCATGAGTCTATAACACATAAGAGAATACAAAATGAGTTTGGTGCTCTGTCTCATAATATGACATTTCTCATCAAGACAGACATAGGTATTATATTTTGACATTCATCTACCAAACACTGGAGATTGGTAGACGCTGCTGAATTCAATCACCCGCTGGCTTTCTATAACTCTTAGTTCAGTAGCTTCACCTACACTTCTCAGGATTTATGTCTTCTGTTGCTTCATTAGGAACTCTTCTCTTGCAATGCTTTGTGTGATTAAAAATGATTAATAATTCAAAAAGTAAATGAAAACACCATTCAGCGTCAAGAGATATAGGATGTCAGTGGCTGGTTCGGCTTGCCTACACCTACCAAAATCAATGCTTGTTTAATGTTGGCTTTAGGAGCTACATGTAAAGTGCACATGTGACCTACATAAGGGGAGCCATTTTGTGGACTCAATACGTACACTGCAGCAAGTTGTCAATAATACTTCAGTCCATAAAATGGTGGACTGAAAATGCTCAGACTATAGAAGTTTTTGCACATGGCAATGGCATACTATTTTTATTTTCTTACTGGCTGCCCTTTGCTACGTTCCAGGGAGAAGGGGACCGCTCTTGCATGTGGTAGGCCACAGAGCTGCTGAATACAAAGGACAAACCTAAATGAATCATTATTGTCCAAGACTGAAGATAGCTATACATGGCGCATGCTGCATGATGCTGCTAGAATACGATTAGGAATTATTTAATTCTACATGCAGCACGTTCATTTTTATTTCTTTGCTTCTAGGGGACCAACACAGAAAACGAGTTAAGAAAGAGAAGGTTGAGTTCCTATCACGTTTCAATGGATTTCCTGGAAGATCCGATTCTGAGACAAAGAGCTTTGAGTATAGCCAGCAATCTAACCAACACAATGGAGGGTAAGTTTTTAATCACATATGTACAGTTTGCATGTGAATAGGAGGGGAGAGCACTGGGGTCATTTTCCTAATGGGTTAGTATCATTTCATTGGCAATATCCTGCTCTGGTGGGTCCTAACCATGCCCATATGCTACAGTATAGTGTTGTGGGAGGTCTAGTACTGGCTCCAGTGTCTGGCAGAGGTAACTGGATCACAAGGCTGGATATTTTAAAAAACAAAAACAAAATCTGCTTTTCATTAGAATGTATTAATAAGTTAGCCATTAGTCATCTAGTAAATATTGATTATGCTATAGGTGCATAACCTATGACAAACCAATTGGCAAACGTAAAATGTATGTTTAAAGGAGTCTGTATTAGAGCCACCACAAAAGTCACAGAAACTGGCATTACTTGATTTTACACTACACAAGTTGCAGCTAAAAAGTTGCAGGTAACAGCTTTCACACCCTCCATCTGCAATATAACCCACCTATACTATCTGACCGGGCAATACCCACCATGTCAGACATGGCTCACACTAATTCACTTTATATCCATTGACATTCATTTTCATGTGAACAGGCCTATTGGATATAATGTGAATTTTTTTCGATATGCTCAATATGCATTGCCTAATGAGAATGAAAACAGATAGGTTAGATTTGCATGCAAGTATATCCTTCCATGTGAAGTGACAGGCAAGTGAGCATCTTTGATGAGCTTTGCTTTCCCATAAATTACCTGGCTTGCTGAAGTGAAGATTGTAGATGGGTTGCTTGCTTTAAATAATTTTGTGACCATATTTGTCCCCCCCTGTAAAAAAACGATGGCGCCTCCTTTATATGGAGGTCAATGGCACCGCCCTCCCACCGACACAGGCTTTCACAGGACAGCTGAGTATGGCTGATGTTAGTTTAGGGTGAATTTTGAAAGTTAGAAAACTCATCCCGAGTTAGCTTGGGCAAAACGCCCAGAAGGTTAAAGACCTCCAGATTTATTGCAGTAATGCCCAATAGTACACCCCTCCGCCTATTTATTCCATACAAGGTCTTCTTTTGCTTGTCTCCTTTTGCCACCATAACTGGATAAAAACTAATGTAACTCCTGCCTTTCCATAATGGAGATATATTATTTAAACACTTGATTCCCTTCTTATGAAAAGACATGAGTGTTCACTGCATTTTATATTTTCTACAGCCTCTGTACAATAGTAAAACATTTTCACATACAGATAAAGAGTGTTTTTCGGAAAGAGGCTTATCGAGTTCATCCTAAAACTCAACCTTCTAAGAATGGTATTATATTAAACATTACTTCACCTTTAAAAAAAACATTCTTTATCTTCATTTTGCCTGTCTTGAATATCTGCTGATGGTGGCATGCTGTCAAGTACATGGATTTACACCTTCCAGACACAGAAGAGCTAGACTCTGAGTCCTGTAGGCATGTCAGGGCTGGACCCACATGACTCTGTCATGTCCTATAGAAGGTGTCAGACCATCATTTTTATGTTTGAAGCTAATAGTATTTAGCGACTCTTTAATTTTTCTTGTCTCTCTATTAAAATGGAATTATTGTGGCAGGTTTTACCATTGAACTGATCACAGAAAGTGCCAGTCACTGTCCAGTTCTAAATTATGTATTCGGTCATTTGAACCAGAGATTATGCACGCGTTTGGGTGACTGGCACGATTATGAATATGTGTCAGCTACAGTATCTGCTAAGTTCTTAGGGCCTCCATACACCTTTAGATTTATCTGTCAGATTTCCTTTAGATCTTCTTTTATTTTACCAAAACCATGTAATATGAGGGACTTTCTAAACCATCAAGTGTCCCTGTGTTCAATCACAGAGGACCCGGCACTACATAGTTGTTGGTAGATCTAAAGTATATCTGACAGACAGATCTAAAGGTGTATGGCCAGCTTAAGAAATGGAAGAAAACATACCTGATAACAAGACATTTGACCATGTTTACATTTTCCTGTCCCAAATGACTCTTTGCCAACAGTGGCAGTTTATAATTAGTGATGAGCGACTAGGCAATATTCGAATTCGCGTAATTTCGCGAATATCCGCCATAATATTCGATTCCATATTCGTAATCTCGAATATCCGCACTTACGACATGAATTGCGATCTAAACATCGCAATTGCGATCCAATATGCGCAATGCATGCAAGTCAATGGAGCTCGGATATTCGACTGGGAGAATATCCGTCATTTCCGTTTTAAAAAATCGCATTGCGATTATATAATCGCGATCCCATTCATTGCAATGGATCGCGATTATAAAATTGCGATTATAAAAGCGCAATAAATCGCAAAAAATCGCGATCGCGTCGGATATCCGATGATATATTCGCGAATATTCGCAAAATGCCGAAATAGCGATATTCGAGCTAAATATTCGAAAATCGAATATTCGAGCTCAACACTATTTATAATTATGAAAAACAATATTTCAAAATACCAATTATAAAGCAAGGTTACAGCCTAAGGAAAGTTTCTTTATTCACTATTGGGCCATGTTAAAGAACCATAGAAGAATAATGGCAACACCAAGATAACTCTATCCAGTATGTCCCCTTAATTCGTTTCCATTTGGGATTTATTTATTGTATTTTTATTATTATCTGCAGTTTCTGACTAGCTTCCTCCCCGCCTTACATATAGGAAGACAATTGTTAATATATAGTTATTATATTTGAAGGTGCCCAAAACTGTTTATATAAGAAAACATAGCACTGCATTCTTGGCCAAAGGTCCTTTCACAAGGCACCAATTTGGATTTATACTTTCGAGCACAATTGTACATTATATGGTAGCTAGAGATGGTCGAATTTTTCGACTTGCTAATTTTGTGAGCTTATTGCAAAGCCCCTGAAAATGGTATCATCACCAAAATTTCTGGAGATGTAGAGAAGTGTTGGAGGAACATTGGAAAAAAAAAAGTTTTGCTCTAGCACATGGAGTTTTTGCATAAATTAAGTTCAAAGTTAATGTCGAAATTCCGATTTTTGAAATTTGAACTTAATTTGTGAAAAAACTATTTGTGATAGAGACATACAGTACTTCCTTTTTTCTAGTATACCCCCAACCCTTCTCTACATCTCCAGCAAGTGATGGCGATGATACCATGCTCAGGGGCTTTGCAATTAAGTCGAAACCGGCGAAATGGTCGAATTTTTTTAAAAAAATTGACCATCTCTAATGGTAGCCTTTGCCATTGGTTCTGCTAGTGGTCAATAGTTTATGTTTAATGTAATGCTTTTTCTGCTCCAAACTCCAAACTGGAGATCTTCCAAATCAGATCCAAATCTACTTCTGGTTCTGCAGGAGCCATGGAGCTCCCTAGGTAGCCACCTCAGCATATGTGCTCTTGCCAATTTTGAAGGCCTCTACAGGGAAATACAGGGAATACAGGGAACCCTGTATTTCTTTGAGGGTACTTGGGTGTTTATTTTTTACTCAATAGAGTTTATTAATGCTTTAATATTTCTAACAGGCTCTTGCTGTGTTGCAGTTGCTACCCGTCATCAGTGCATGGGGGGTGGCAACCTAAGGTATCTTAATGTGGAAAACAAAGGGAATAGTACACTTGTGATATATTCTCTGCATGGCTGAGTGCATAATGTAAATGGGCAAGTGGTAACATTCAGCATACCAGTTAGGGACACAGCTTCCTTTCATATTTGTATTCCGCTTTTAAGTTACAGGTACACTTGAAATAACTAAATATTTTTGGTTGGGTTGTAGGCAGTTATTTGTATTTCCACTCCTTTCTACTCCCTCTTCTATTTTGCTGCAATATTGTTATTTTGGTGCTTGTTTCCACAGAACTAGAAGAATCCAGGCAGAAATGTCCGCCATGCTGGAACAAATTTGCCAACACATACCTGATATGGGACTGCAATGATAACTGGCTGAAATTTAAGCATGTCGTCAACATGGTGGTCATGGACCCCTTTGTTGATCTTGGGATCACCATTTGCATTGTTTTAAATACATTGTTCATGGCCATGGAGCATTATCCTATAACGGATGAGTTTGCAGAGGTGCTGTACGTTGGAAATCTGGTAAGATGTCTCTTTTAATTGTTAATTTAATTATCTTTACTGTGTTTAGGTGATTATGCAGTGTAAACCTTTATTTGTGGTAAAAGCAATTTTGCGTGTAACAAATGATGAGCATGAGATACCTGAAATTGGTTTCTTAGACACTTTACATGGGGAACAATATATGTCACCCCCAGTAGGATAACAGTGCAGGGGGAGTTGATCACCTGCCCCAATACCTACAATAATTGAGTATGATGGTGTTGCAGGTGGTGAAGAAGCAATTTGGTGCAGGAGAGCACAACTAATGTTTATGGAGGTCGGAGGATGTAGGGACTATGTAATTATTACCTGAAGTAGAAGAGAGAAGAGAAAGGGAGAGGAGCTTGCATTTGAAATATTACAGTGTTTCCCTAAAATAGTCTATAAAATTAATCCCTACTGTAAAAACTGTTATTGGCGACACTTAGCTTCAGTGGTTTGTAGATTCTGGCAGGGTACAGATGTAGAGATATGGGTCAAATTGATGGCCGTTTTGAGTGCCGTTTGCGCTCACGGCCATCTATCTGACCCATATAATATGCCCCCATAGCTGTTTTCGAGCGGGATTGATCAATCAACAGCCTTTTTAGACATGACCGTAATTACGGCCGATGTCCGATGCTTTTCCTAGAGACCACGGGTCTCCAGGCAAAGCTCGGCTGAGCCGGGGAGAGCAGAAGTGTCTCTCCCTGGCTCCTCTGATATCTGACAGCAGCGTGATGACGTCATCATGCTGCTGCATGGTACATCGGACGGCTCGAATATTGAGCTGTCTGTAGCCTGCTTAAAGGCCCCCACACACGAACCGAGTGGGGGCCGATAGAGCAGGACAGATCAGCTCTGAAATTTCATCACGTTGCTCTCCAGAGCTGTGCATCGCTGTATTCATACTGTACTCATTGAATGGGTTGGAATTTCAATGTGTGTTATCATGTTTTGTACTGAAATGCATTGGTATGGTGTGTTTGGGGTGCTAAAAAAAAAGTAAGGGCACCCCAGCATATCAACAAGCATGCAGTGGGTTGCTGAGTGTTTTGGTAACAGATATGTGAATATTTATTTACACAGCCCACTAGCACACAAGAAGTGCCCCAGAAAATAGACATAAAGCCTAGTACCTGGTGTTTCATAGGTCAACCAGCATTTTTCACAGCACGGTACAAGCACCACATTTTTTGTTCACAAATTTAAACAGAGAAACTTAATTTCTATCAAAGCTCCTTTTATTTGAGACAGTGGGGTTTGGTTGACATGGTCAGTTGAGGGGTCATTGGAGGTGTCGGTTTATTGGCATCATGTATTGAATTTAATAAATGAGGTTGCAAATATCTATAAAGTTGAGTAGTACACACACTTTGGTTTAAAGCCTCCACCCCTTAACCCTATAAGTTGAAGAGCACAAAAGACCAAGTGCCTCCTGAGTAGTTGTAGCTGCATAATATGAAATTGTCATATTTAGATCAGAATCTAAGACTATTTGGCATATGGTATATCCAACTGTAGATTTGTTAATTTATCAATTAAAATATTTACATTTCTTTTATCCGTTGAAATGGTAATAGCATTCCATGATACAATCATCAAATGAAGAAGAAAGCCAATATTCATTGACATATTTGTGTAGCAAGCAGCAAATGCTGCAGTCACCGTAGGCTCAATGTTCTGTCGAGTCAGCGAATGTTCTGACTATGCAGAATGCATCCTGCTGAGTCGGCACAATGGAAGCAATGCAATCTTGTTTTTATTGAGCTCTTTCACTTGCAGTGCTTCCAACAAAGGTCTCATTTGCATTGAAATGGAGAGTCTGCAGAAGATCACAGCAATGTGCAATAATGTGACAAGCTTAGACAGGGGAGGTCACACTAGTCAATAGGGATTTGTTCTTAATTTTTTTTTTTTTAATGGACACATTTTTATGAAACTAAACATAATAAAAAAGGGAGATATGCAGAAGGTAATCCACAGTAAATAGTACGATGATCCGGAATGAATGTCAGTAAGTAGCGAATATGACTTCCATTAATGTTACAAATTCAATATTATAGGTCATCCTCTCAGAACCTGATATTTTTTGGCACTTACCCACTGAAACGTATTCTGGAATGTTTTGTTGCATGCATATGTATTGGTTAAATAACCCCCCCCCCCCCATTCATTGGCTGAAACCCTTACAATCGATGACCCGCTTGATCAATGACATCACGCTGTGCGTGTTCGCAGTCCATCGATCATCGATTGGGGCTACCCTGTCTTTAAGCGGAAACCCCATCCAAAGCATCAATTTGGAATCTATTGCACACTTGATTAAAGCGCCAGGGGAGCTTATATTGTTTTAGAGAATGGATGAAACAATTATCAATTTCTATCACTAGATGTCTGATCGAAGGCAGGTTGCTTTAGCAGCCATAGCTAAGGCTGACAATATAAGAACAAATTAAATCTTAAGGAATATAGTCTAGGCCTAATCCTTTTGAGGTAAGCATGTCTGTCCCCTAACTATACATGTTCAGAACCTGGATGTGTATTTGGGATTCACCAATATCATCCTGAAGTGCTGAATGCTATATCTAGGCAAAGGATTATGAAGCTGTAAGGGTAGGTCAAAGGCAATTAAATGTGTGGTAACCTTAAGGTGATGAACCATCACCTTAACCTTGAGTAGCAAGTACCAGTGTAAAGGTACCCTATGGATGCCCATACATTGGTAAATTTTTCGTTAGATTCCAGAATGATCGATCACTGCACGCATTTGTGGTATCGGCTGCGAAAACCCTTGTTTGATCAATCATGTTTGAAGAAATGTTGATTGAACAGCGAACCAACATGTTGGTAAATCTCTGTTGAATTGCCATTACGTTGTATGGGGACAATGAAGTGGTACTGAACGTTCGACGATCTGTTGTGTCATCACACCGTGCTCGGTCGTACGCCGATCAACCATTCTTGCATTGACAAGAATGACAATGCACAAAAATGCTCACTTTGTAATTATTCCGGTGCTAGGAGTGCTTACTTTACCTTAAGCCTCCTTACGCCCAGCCTTTGGGTTCATGTGGTTATAACATCTTATCCTATTAGTGTGATAATAAAGCTGTTCAATACTATAGAATGCAGTGGGGAGGGGAGGCACTGAGCATAATGCAGACACTGCCTGCCTCTGGATTCCATCTATTGTTAAGAAGAGCACAATTTTCGGCTGTGGCTTCATCACAGGGTCACCTTTACTATGTGACAAAACAGCGAATGCTGATACAGCAGATATTGCAGCTGCGTTGTAGAAATATTGCTTTGTTCTCAGGGTCTGGCATTAAAGAATGATCTAAGGTCAGGGGAATTTATATAATGCTTTCTATGTTCTTTGCACTTTCACAATAACCCCAGGCCATTGTAGTATCTATATCTTCAGTTTTGGTTAGATAAGGATGGGTAAGGATGGGCAGAATTAACTGCAGTATTATGACATGTGTGTATATGGTTGGAAGAATTAACCGCAGTATTATGACATGTGTGTGTATGGTGGGCAGAATTAACCGCAGTATTATGACATGTGTGTATATGGTGGGCAGAATTGATCACAGTATTATGACATGTGTGTATATGGTGACCCTTAAGCTGCATTCATATAGTCCCAGCTACAACCTCTTTTGTCTACTTGGGCGATGGGGTTCCTTACATCGAATGACATGGCAACAATAAATGGCTCAACTGCAGTCATCTTTTTTTGGGGGGTGGGGACCACAGTGAATGTGTTTTTCTTTTTGTTCATAGTTTGTGTTTTACATTGTGTCATTGACAATTCCATCTATGTAAGAACACTGCAAACACAACAGATACGAAACATGACCTGTTCAGCACTTTATGGCCTCCATTGTGACATATTTACTGTTAACCATTTCTATGTGCTCCTTAAATTGGTGGTATTTTTCTCTTGATTTCAGAACACAATCCTGCTTTTCAATTAGACCTGAGTTACTCTTTAAGCCCTTGGGTCTCATGGCTAATGCTATAAACACTGAAAGGAGGTCTTTAAGTAGTTTTTGAATCTAACCCAGATAAATGTCATAACTTCCCCCGGATTAGCCATAATCCACTCCAAAGTTTTCAATTCCTTCTCTGCCGGCACAGATTTTGCAGTGTGTTGTTATCCCTTCCTACCAAAGCCATGAAAAATGAATAGACTGCCATGCACTTTGTGTGCCGTCTAATTAGCAGTCGCACTTTGGCTGAGGTTGTCAGTTGCATTGTTTATTCTCTCTTTCATGTGCTTTGGGTGGGGGTGGGGAATAAATTATTAAACAGATTGTCACTCCGCATGGTACCTCGGGAAGAACCCAAATGACTGGTTTTGCTTTCTTAATGAGTATCGAGCTGTTACCTACAACATCTCATGTTTGTCTAGTCCCTTTAAAAAACAAAGCTTTGTGAACACTTTTTATGGGTTTTGTGATCATTTACAATGTAGGAATCACACAGGAAAATAAGAGGTGATTCCACAATGTCAATGCTCTAATAGTACCCTTAAACATGGAATTTCCTATTCAATGCTGACTAATGGACCTAACATATAGTACATACCTACAGTTCCTGGTGTTGTCATTTTTCAAATACCCATAAATGGGTTAACACTTGTAGATTTTTTCGTTCGATCAATGGAGAACGAACAAAATTTTGATTAATTGAACAAAAATCTTTCAAAAGGTCATCGAACATGTTGGTAAATATGTATCTGTCATTGCAATTTCGAATTTATTTTCATTCGATAACAGCAATGGATTAACAAAAAATCTAATGTTAGATTTGATAAATGAAGGAACATACAAATCGAATTGGCAGTTAATTGAAGAAAACCCACCTTAAGAATTTGAATAAGAAAGAGCACAGTGCTGTGTGTTTTCCAGGACCAGCACCTTCATTTCATTAAACCTAATGAGCATCAGAAGTAGGTTTTACAATATTCAGACTGGTGGACAATATTCAGGTGGACACGCAACGTTCTTTACTTCATCATTGAATTTTCAAACTTGGCAGATTTCAGTTAATGTTTCTAATTGGAGATTTGATGTGATTACTTATCCTTTTGCCTTTTCAATAGGTATTCACGGGTATTTTCACAGCAGAGATGGTCTTTAAACTCATTGCGCTAGACCCATACTACTACTTCCAAGTGGGATGGAATATTTTTGACAGTATTATTGTCTCTCTGAGCTTGATGGAACTCGGCCTGTCCGATGTGGAAGGATTGTCCGTACTTAGGTCCTTTAGATTGGTGAGCATATACCTTGTTATGTAAAATGTTATTAATGTGTTGTGGGTATAAAAGAACACCATCTGGACTAAAATATCATGGTCTAATGATGGCGCTACACATTCACATTAAACATAGGACCACTTTAAGCTAAGCTGCTATCATTTTGCAACTCATGTTAACAAATGTCCGCAAAACAAAATTTCACATTATATCCAATGGACCTGTTGAAAATGCATGTCAATAAACAGTTGTGAGCCTCCAGAATTCCAACTAACAAATACACCTACACTAACCATAGATTCTGTACAGTTTACTGTTATGTCCCAGGAGTCACTATCTATAGTGTGTTTGTGAAGGTCATTTGTGTACCTTATGGATCTAAAGCCTATTGGATATAAAGTGCAATTTTTAGATAAACTTAACATGCATTGCCCAATGCTTGTAAAAATGGCAAGAACTAGGCCTTAGGTCAAAGGCCATAGGACAAAATGTTTTATTAATAAGTGTTGCCCAAGAACGAGGCCTTAGGTCATAGGCCATTGGGCAAAATGTTATATTAACATGTGTTGCCCAAGAATTAGGCCTTAGATCAAGGACCATTGGGCAAATGTTATATTAATACATGTTGCCCAAGAACTAGGTCTTAGGTCAAAGACCATTGGGCAAAATGTTATATTAATACACGTTGCCCAAGAACTAGGCCTTAGGTCAAAGACCATTGGGCAAAATGTTATATTAATATGTGTTGCCCAGAACTAGGCCTTAGGTCAAAGACCATTGGGCAAAATGTTATATTAATACATGTTGCCCAAGAACTAGGCCTTAGGTCAAAGACAATTGGGCAAAATGTTATATTAACATGTGTTGCCCAAGAACTATGCCTTAGGTTAAAGACCATTGTGCAAAATGTTGTATATTAACACGTGTTGCCCAAGAACTAGGCCTTAGGTCAAAGACCATTGGGCAAAATGTTATATTAATATGTGTTGCCCAGAACTAGGCCTTATGTCATACTGTGTTTCAGTACAAGCAACATGTTTATCAGAGTGCAGTGACACAGTGATGAGCTCATCAGTCTGCTACTTTTCATTTCACTGTTCAGTCACAGGCCACGTGCTGAAATACAGCACTGAAAAAATTAGGTCTCTCAATGTTAAAATGGGCAATATGCTCCAAGGTCATATCTAATGTAGCTTTTAAATCTTATATAGATTTGTTCCACTACGATCTATAAATAATCCAAAAGCATATCATAAAGGTATGTCAGACTGAAGGATGTTATGGGATACAGAAATACTTCCCTTCCATAGACATTTTTAGTCTATTTTCCCTTGTATAGGCTCTTGTGTTGTTTATTTGAATAAAGTTGTTGCGTCCTTTGTTGGGCTTGAGCTGGCCATACACAGTTTGATTTGTCCGTATGATCAATTTAAAAAAACATTAATTTTAGGTTGATTGTTTAAAAAGCGATTTCTATTTAGCTGAAACAATGAGCCAAAAGTGAGCCTGAAAAACGAGCTATGAGGTGTTCGCCAGGCAGTTGCGTTAATTGCTCATTTTCTGTGTTAACAAGCCCTTAAGTTTCTTGTAAACGTTGGGGAGTTTATTCACATGCTGGTTTCTAATATCTTTTCTTGTATCTTTTGATAAGATAGACTCCCACAAGAAGAATTCTGGCTAGACCGTTAGATCTCTTCAGAACAGGGCTCAATTTCTAAATGAACTGATATAAGTACAGAACGTTGATGGTGGTTGTTATCAGATTGTAATTGCTGATTGTTATAGGTTTTAACTCTCCTATCTCTGCACATTGTGAGAATGAAAACTCTTTTTAAAGTTATACTTAATAATTGGATGTTTTTCTTCTTTATGGTGCAAGTATGTAACTTTATCTTCTGGCTAATCCTCAGCTCTTCCTATGTTTACATGCGCAGGGTTAAGGTGCCCATGCACGTATAAATGGGCGCTCGATCAATGACCACTGTGACCGCTGACATCATGCTGTGCGTGCTCATGGCCATTAAACGTGGCCACCCCTGTCTTCAAGCGGAATCAATCAACATGTCCGTAAATCTTTATCAAATTTATTCCAGGATTGGATGGGAATTGTGCCTCAATTCCTGTCCAATGAAGGGTCACCACGCTGTGCTCAAACGGTCGATCGTGCATCCATCTATACGTGTATGGGGACCTTTCGTGAACAGCAGTCACCCAGTAGCTTCCTATAACAACCTAGCAGCTGCTATGGCACTCCCATTGCTGTTTTTGCTAAAAATGGATGGTATTCCTTACAATGACCTTTACCAATTTTTGAACATGGCAACTGAAGGGATTAGTGGTAGTGAGAAAATGTAATCTTGCACAGCTACTTTATTACTATCTGAACATTGCTTGACTGGCCATGTGTTGAGGTAAGGCCTTTATAAATGACTCAGGCTAGTAGTAAGGGTATATCTCCACTGCATCGGCTACATCGGGTCCCCGCTATGGAATACACTAAGAGCTGATAACGCAGTGGAGATATACCCTCAGAAACACAAACTACTGCAGGAAAATGGTATTATCAGATTACATAAGAGTCATTGGAAGTCAGCAGGTTGATAAGCCCACCAAAACCAGCTCAAAATTGAAGTTGGCTTAATTAGCCATATTGTTCTCTCATTAACAGTATTAAGATTTATTCTCCACAGCTATGATCACTGTTGCACCCTAGGTGTCTGAAACTAGGGGATTGTATCCTCAGCTAACCTTTTAAAACTCCTGGGGATCATTGTTACGATCATTTTGGGTTTTTTCTTTTTTGCTCTGTTAGTTAAATGAAACTCATTTATATACTTTTTCCATACAGAATAATACAAAAAACAATTAATCTGAATAGTTATCTCTAATGGAGAAAAAGAAGAGCAAGCACAAAAATATTCCATTATTCATAAATGGAGCCACAATGCAGGGAAAGAGATTTTCTTATTTTAGACATTTGGTTTTTTTACAGCACAATTGTTTCAAAATGATCACATAACAGTATATATGTTCTATGGGAATTAAACCACATGGGCCTAATGTTTTTTTTATACAGCCTGTTGCCTGGAAAACAACTGGGGCACCAAGCACCATGGGGCGCATGCTGTAGATCTGTATCAGAAGAAAAGAAAGAGGGTTTCAAAAGATAGACATAAGTCACCACATTCTAATGCTGTTTCTCATCTGTGATGTTTCACTTTTTCAGCTCCGAGTCTTCAAGCTGGCAAAATCATGGCCTACCCTCAACATGCTTATCAAAATCATTGGTAACTCAGTGGGAGCTTTGGGAAACTTGACTTTGGTGTTGGCCATCATCGTGTTTATTTTTGCTGTGGTCGGCATGCAACTGTTTGGTAAAAGCTATAAGGAATGTGTCTGTAAAATTGCACCTGACACATGTACGCTTCCACGATGGCACATGAATGACTTTTTCCATTCCTTCTTAATTGTGTTCCGTGTACTGTGCGGAGAATGGATCGAGACTATGTGGGACTGTATGGAGGTGGCTGGGCAATCTATGTGTTTAACCGTGTTCATGATGGTGATGGTCATAGGAAATTTAGTGGTAAGTGGCTTGCATATATCATGAAAGTAATATACATTCTTTATGTGAAATGTTAACACATACCTAGAAAAAACTAGCCAAACATGTCAGGCACCAGAACAGATATAACTTCAGTGTAATGAATTGTAATTTTAATAATCCATTTTATTTTGTGGTGCCTTTTGTGGTACTTGTAAACCTAAACACCTAACATTTAGCTGAAGTGAATTTGCATTGTTAACTCCATTATTGTATCATTGTTAACTGTGTATTTCTATAGCAGTAAGGGTTTGTTTCCACTGCGTCAAAATCCCTCCGTCTGACGTACATCAGCTGGAGGGATTTTGACGTAGCCCATTATATCAAATGAGCCAGTCCCAACATCCGTCAGTGCAATCCGTTGGTCTCCATTGCCTTAAAATGTACGTACATCACTACGTCTATTTTGACACAGCGGAGGGGTGTAATGTCACTCTGTCACTGACGGATGCACTGAAGGAAAACATTTCCTGTATGGCCTGACGGATGCCTGACGGATGCACTGACGGATGCACCCTTTCGTTGACGGAGGGACCTTGACGGATTGAAAAAAAACAGCTTGTTTCCACATACTTCGGGACCCTCTCCGCTAAGTGTATATGCTTAGCGGGGACCCCAACGTAGCAGATACACTTACCTGCTCGGCGGAGGATCTGTCTTGACGGCGCCGAGCCGCTCCCCTGCTGCAAGGCTCAACGTAGTCGAATACGTTGATTCTTTGCACCGACGGATGTGTAGACAGACCATGCAGGCAATGTCTATGTGCTACGTCGGGAGCCCGCTAAGCGTATACGCTTACCGGAGAGGGTCCCGACGTATGTGGAAACTTACCCTTAATAAAATTATGTACTAGAACTGATTACTGACCCTAGTATATAGGAAAAGATATGTGGGCTTTCTATAAACATGAACTTAAATCTCTATTTGAATCTCTATAGTTAACGCATTTTTGGTCATTGAACTCTATCAAGTTGTTTTTAACTTGGTCACCTGAGCAAGTATGCTCAACTTGACCCAAAAAATACTAATTTTGGTCTTGGTTGATGGACTGCATTAACCCCTGGCTTATGTATTTCATATATTTTACAATTGAATTCTCCTATGACTATGTGCCTGTGCACTTGGGAGTTTTGGGCCAAGTTTGTTAGTAAAGAACATCAATAATTTAGTATTGTTGGCACTGCATTCCAACATAGAACAATGAAAACAAAAACATTCTTGAGCTGCCTTCACAGACCCAAGCAGGAGGATTGAAAGTGTTAAAAGTAGTCCATATAAATTATGAATAAAGAATAATTTCCCGGCATTCGGGTAGTGCTTTGTCATTGAGTCTGCCACTGGTCACTTTCTGCATACACCACTCTGGGAGTTAACCCTTAGACCAACCTTTTTTGGGCAAAGGCACACTTGTTTCATGAAAAAAA
>CM070039.1:18922945-18963692 GCA_036250615.1 Ptychadena robeensis
ACAGAAACATCTACACCACTTGAGGGGTTCACATACTTTCAAGCAGCACTGTATACAGTGCACCTCTGCCCCCCATATATACAGTTCATACCCCTGCCATTTTGTGATCGGCAGTGATCGGCAATCGGCAGATCATGATCTTGGTGATCGGTAATCGGTGATCGGCCCCAAAAATGCTGATCGGAGCATCTCTAACCCAAATGTGCCATGCTGATAGGCTCATACCCAAAAAGATTGAATGCTGTAATAAATTCAAAAGGTGCTTCAAGAAACTATTAGCTTATGCAACCACTTTGCATAAGCGTCCCTGTCTAAAATATGGGCATATGTCTTCTCAGCTCCGAGGGATCTCAGATCCATCCGGGCTGAGGAATCAGCCTGTCTGCACAGGCTGCCTCTTGCTTCTTTCCCTATGAGGGGGGAAGGTGCTTCTCTCCCTTCGTGCTGACACACAGCCGGTGTCACTAGATGCCGTCTGTCGGTCTGCCCGACGACCCGATGGACAGCGCTGGCACACAAAGGGTGCCCGGGCCGATTGTGAACCAATGTTTTGGCCGATAGGTCGAACGGCCAAAACATCGGTTCACAATATATACGTGTATGGGGGGCTTTAGAAATAGAACAAGTTTGGGAAGAAATTTTCAGAAAATACACTTTAAGAGATTTGTTTTTTCTTAGCTTAATGTGTTTCCTAATCGATTAATCGATAGTAATATTGCACATTAATTGCCAATAAACGGCTTCACCGCGACTCACCTTGATGAACTGTTTCTTTTGCAGAAGCTGACTCTATCCAGCTCATCGGAAGGCAGCACTGTTGATATAAGACCAGTTGGGGAAGGTGAACCTGCAGCTTTAGTTGAGCCGGAGGAAATCATGGAGCCAGAAGCTTGCTTTACAGAAGGTACTTCTACCAAGCTGCGGCGCATTGTCCCCCACACGCTTACCTTTGTTGTTTTCCATATATTCAGTCACAGCAGAAAAATAATAATCTCTAAATTAGCCTTTTAAAGTTTCAATAGATGTATTTCAGCACCATAATAATTACCCTCTGTGAGTTTAATATATTTCTCCCTGTGGTACGCCCTACACAATTACAACAGAAGAGAAATCATTAAACACAAAGAAGTGACACATGAAAGCAAGTACAACACACACCGAAAGTTTACATATTGCAGCTCCACAATCATTTTTCATAAGAAAAAAAAAATCCTTATTAACGTATTTCTTTTATTACTTGCCCCAGTACATGGCAGAATCTATCATTTCAAATTTTCAAATTAGTCCTTGTGTTCTTTGTATTTTGAGATCCCTTGGGATTCTGGGATCAGGCTGCACTCAAGGCTTTGACTTTTGCCAAAGTCAAGCATGACACCACCATTTTGATCTAATAGCCAAGCCCCTATGCCATAGGTTCACCATCACTGGCCTATAGTGATGAGAGGCATAGGCAATATTCGAGTTTGTGATATTTCTTGAATAATCCTTCTAATATTCGATTCGATATTTGCGAATATTCACAACTGCGAGCGCATTGTATATGTTGTATTTATTGCATATATTCATAATTATAATCACCTCGCAATCACCTTCAAAATGAATGGTCACATTATTTTGCATTGTGAATATATATTTGCAATCCATGGCCATAAGCATTCCAATATTCGAAATTGCGAATATCCACCGCCATATTCGCGAAAATTGCGAATTCTCGAATAGCTGATATTTAACGAATATATTCGCAATTAGAATATTCGAGCTCAAAACTACTGGCCTATAGATTTGCCTTTTCACATGCTTTCTGTAAATGGAGTCTAGCCTTAATATTTTGTTTATTATTAATATTGTCATTTATTTATATAGCACCAAAATATTACGCAGCGCTGTACAATACATTAGAGTGGAGATACAACACAATATAGTACACACAGGAACAGGTTATGACACAGGAGGAATAGAGGACCCTGCCCGGTTGGGCCTACAATCTAATAGTATGCACATGGCTTCTCCAGACTATACTTATGCATGGCCAGGAAAAGCTTATTTTTTTATGTTATCAAACAATCGTGGAAAAACCCCTATGAATACAAAATAATTAATAAACAAATGTCTATATTACCAGAAACAAGCTAGGTGGCAGAAAATATAAAAAAAGAAAAGAGAATTTTGAGGTGGCCAGACAAGTTTTCTGTCATAACACTACAATTGTTTTGTAGCATGGAGGCCATACACTGAAAACTCAAAAAACATGAAAAAAATAACTACTGTAGAAAAAAAAACCTTTGATCATTTATTGACGGATGAAGATCAAACAATTGCTTTTAATTGTCTTAACAGGATGTATCAGAAAGTTTCCATTTTGTGATGTCAGTGTTTTGGAAGGAAAGGGAAAGCATTGGTGGAACCTAAGAAAAACATGCTTTAGAATAGTGGAGCACAACTGGTTTGAGACGTTTATCATCTTTATGATTCTCCTTAGCAGTGGAGCCCTGGTAAGTCATCTCTTTTTTTTATCATTCATCATTTTTTTGTACAGAATAAGCACCTTTTGCAAAGTACTAAAACATGTTATCTTATTTGTTTAGCATTTGATTTAGGTTGTAAAAAGGAATCTTAACCTCCCTAGCGCACAGCCCGTATCGCGCCGTTTACAACGGCGCGATAGGGGCGATCAAGGCAGTGTACAAGGCAGTGTACAAGGCATCTCACCGGAGCTCTACTCGCAGCTGTTGTCATTACTGACAACAGCTGCGTGTGAGAGAAAGCCGGCGCTCCTCCATTAACATGGAGGTCTATGGCGCCGCCATAGTCTATGGCATCTATGGCGCCACTGCCTGCAATTCCCCCCTTCCCCCGCCTCTCTCCACACAGCCGGCATCATTAATGACGCCGGCTGTGAGGGCTGGAAATCCGACGCTCCTCCATTAACATGGAGGTCTATGGCACCGCCTACCCCCGCCCCCTTCCGCATCACGGTGATGAGCAACCCCAGAAATGCTGCTGCTGGAAAGAGAATCGCCGTAGCTTTCCAGGGATATGCGGCTTTATTGTGGCCCAGCTCATCCAGAGTTTGTTCTTCACACAAACTCTGGACAAACTGGGCTCGTCTCCTTGGCTAGGAAATATGTATGTTTCCATTGGAGGTCTTTTTTCCTTCAGTCTCAGAGATAAGAAATTTTGTCATTAGCAAATTGATAAACCCTCTGGGCGGTTTGAGGTTTTCGCGCCATTTTTCTTGGCACGAAAACCTCATGTCACCGACAATCGCGGCCATGCTTGCCGGCTCTCCACCCAGCTCTCTGCACGCCGCCGACGTCAAATAGACGCCGGCGGCATGTGGAGAGGAGAGCGGCGCCCCCTCCATTAACATGGAGGTCTATGGCGCCGCCCCCCCCCGCCCCCTTCGGCGTCATCTGTGACGCCGAAGGGGGCGGGGGGGGCGGAAGGGCTCCGTGACACGGGGCCGGAAGGGCTCCGTGTGTCGGCGGCTCTTCTACAGAGCCGCCGGCGCACAGGGAGACGGCGGTTTTGCCCGATCCCGGTGCTGAGAACTGAGTTCGGGCAAACCGCTAGGGAGGTTAATACAAATTGCATGCAGACTGAAACTAAGCCAATGAAATACTGCAGTTCTTGTACTTGGCTCTAACAAAATGTATGACTGCCCGTACGTACAGGAAGAAGGCTATCTTAACCATCTTAACTCTATGTTGAGCTGTTATTAGATATGGTCATGAAATACCATCTTGATATTAGCATGCAAATGCATGCAAATTGTATGCAGACTAAAACTGAGTCAATTAAGTAAAACAGTTGTTGTGCTTCAGTACAACAGTATAGATGCTTCGCACACAAGTTAAAAAGATCAAACTTATTGATACACCAGCAAAATATAGAACAGTACAGACTACCCTGGGGGTCTTCTCCTCTCTGCAGAGTGGTGGAGACCCCCAAGGGAGTCTGTGTGGTACTGTATTCTGCTGATGTATCAATAATGAAGTTTGGACACTTTATCTTGTATGCGGAGCATCTATACTAGACTTTGAGCCCAATTCCTAATCAATGAAGCCTGAGAGGAAGTCTGTGTGAGTGTTCTGATTCTGAGGGAATGTTGGTCAAGTTGGGAGCAACAGCTGTTTTGCTTAATTGGCTTTTTATAGACTTTGCATGCTAATGTCAACATTTCCGCATCTCATTGACCATCTCTACCCAATACCCTTGACGTTCAAGATTGTACTGTCCACCTACGGCATTTCCACTTTCCTCACTAATGTAAACCTGTACAAGAAAAGAGCACTACCTTGTAAGGGGCAGAGCAGATGTACAGACATTAGATTTCGCTGTTGATATAATTATCTATATTTTAGATCCAATTGATAGACTGTCAAAGCCTTAAATCCTGAACTGTTTTTTTGCTTTATCAATCATAAAACAACTGGGCCTCACTCATACATCTTCTGCAAACTCAAATAAAATAAAATCTATCAGAGTGAGATAGCAAATGGAAGAGGAAGTATGTGGAGCTTGAAGCTCAGACACAATTATCATATTACAACAGTTCCTAAAGCCCCCTCATACACGTATAGATTGTGACCTGATGTTTTGGCCGATCGACCGTGCATGATGACCTCATCACGTGCAGTAAATCAAGCAAAACATTGGGTCACAATCAGTCTGCAGACCCGGCAGACAGCATCTAGGCACGCTGGCTGTGCTGTGTGTAAGCCTAGAACAAAGGTAGAGGGAAGGGAGCTGCTAGCACCTCTCCCCCCCCCCCTCAGAAGCAGACAGGCTAATTTCTCAGTACCAAGGGATCTCAGATCCCTCGGAGCTGAAGAAAAATACTAACTACATAAACTACATCTAAGAATTACAGCGGTCGGCTGAAAAATCTAAGTGTGTATGGGGGGCTTAAGAGTGTACTAAAGTTCCTGAATAATTCTCCCGGGTACATTTATTTGGAGCGGAAAATTTTTAGCTTGCTAAGTGAATGTTCAGGCAAAACTTTGTTTCGTTAGTTATTTAATAATGTTTAACCTTCCTAGTGCTTCTGACGGCTTCCTCTCGTCCCTGCACTTTCATGTCAGTGTTGCAGCTGACGAGATGGAGCCGTTCAGCTAAGCTCACATCCCCCGGCAGCAGCACATACTCACTGTTCTGTGCTGTCCCGGGGGACATGCTCTAAGCTGGCTTCGCTGATGTCACCCCTCTCCCAGCCCAATTTGCATATGAATGTCCCGCGGGACAACACAAAAAAAATTCCATTAGAGTCTACGGTTTTTGGTACAGAAATCTGGACCTTGCAAGAGCGCTAGGGAGGTTAAGCACACCTCCTACATTTTCAAGCATTTATGCTCTTCTCTGTATTTGTGAACACATCTAGTGTAAGGATCAGCCTCCTATAGTCTCTGTTCTGCTCAGCCTGAGAGATTAGGCAACAAAGCACAAGGATATGACCAGCATACCTATGGATCACAGCTCCCCTGTGCAGAATCTATAAACCTTTACAAAAGTATCCTTTCATCCCCCAATATATGAGTCTTCTTATGGCCTTTTTCCAACACTCCAAAGTTAGAACCAGACTAAACTGTTTACAGTCAACCTGCCTATGGCTTCAGAATTTCCATCTCATACGCTACTTGGATCCTAACTTGTACATCAGCCATGACTGCTCTGAGAATACATATGCTCAATGGCACTTTTGTTCATTTTATTAATGGTTCATAATGTATCAAGTATTATTGTATTCACAGACGGCTTCATTTATATATATTTAAAATTTTTCCTAAATTTCAACCTGCATGAAGCCACAGAAAGATTGCCAACTTTCTGTGTAATCTTTCACCTAAGGGGTTTTTTGGGGCCCTTTTAGACTAGCTACCTTGCTTGGGGTACACAAAAAATCCCATATCTGCAATGTGCTTCATTATGTCTCCTATACTTTTGTGCTGTAGGGTGTTAGCGGTCTGTTAAAATGTAAATGTAAATGGTAAGTGTAAGTGTAAATGGTATAATGGGGTTTCCATGGTAACGGTAATGCAACAAAGCTAGTTTGAAAGGGCATGGAAAATAGTGTTGTCTATCACAGTTGTGGTTTTCTTAAAATGTTTTATCTTAAATGCCCTCAGACACCTTACGATGTTACCATACAATTTCTGTACAATCAATTTTTGTTCTACCAATAATATGAGGGCCTTTGAAAACCTTCCAATCATTATGTATTTTATCAGGGAGGCCACTATACTACATAGTTGTTGGTAGATCTAATGGAAATTGTATAGAGGTGGATGCATTGCTTAACCTCCCTAGCGATATGCCCGAACCCAGTTCGGGCAAACTGAAGCTGCACTATCGATACGGCCCGAAAAAAACTGGGTTCGGGCACATCGTGGGAGCTCACCTGCGTCTGCCGCCGCACGCCATCTGCTTCGTTTCTTTCCGGCTTCTTCCGGGTCCCGGAGTGACGTGTGACGTTCCCGGTAAGGCGGACTCCCGGTTCGCCGGTCTTTTTTTTTAAATCTTTTTTTAAACTTTTGAGCTGATTATGAAATGTTCTTTCTTATAATCCAGCTCAAAGTTGATCCCGCTATCAGAAACGCTCGCGCTGAGCGTTCCTGATAGTGGGAGCATCTTCGGATGCACACGAGCCGTTCCGGAAAGAGCCGAGGTTCTGCCGGCTATCTCCGTGGAAACAGCTTCCTCTGCCGGTTGGACGTCATCCGCGCGGAGGTGGAGATTTGAGATATTTAAAGGTACAGAAACTTTTTTTTTTTTTAGAATTTTTTTTGTCATTTTTTTTCATTTTTTTTTTTTATTTTTTTTTTTTGATTGGATGGAATAAAATGTTTTATTCATCCAAATTCAAAAGAAAACCAAGTGTAAATTTCTAAAAAAAAAAAAAAAAAAAAAAAAATTTTCCCAAAATTTTTTTTTTTTTTTCTGTACTCTACAAAAGACGGACACATTAGCGCTTATTCTGATTTGCGAATGATCACCATGCGCATTCGGGGGTAATCGCTGGATGATCAATTGCAAAATGAAACGCGCCCATGAAAGCAAAGTACTGGCGCAGTCTGATCGAAATCAAACTGCGCCCGTGCCGGGGAATCCAGGCGCAAACCGCTGGTCTCTATGTGTGCTGGCAGATTCTCAAAAGTGCAGGCCACACAAAGGGCCTTCCGCCCCCCATCGGCGTCACCGGTGGGACGCCGATGGGGGCGGAAAAGGCAACGTATCACTTTTGGTACAGAAATCTGCACCTCAGTGAACCGCCAGGGAGGTTAAGAACCTATATAATACGATTGATTTTAAACCATGGACTGTATGTTACTTTAGGCTTTTGAAGATATCTACATTGAACAAAGAAAAACAATTAAAACCATGCTGGAATACGCTGATAAAGTCTTCACGTACATCTTTATCCTTGAAATGCTTCTGAAATGGGTGGCCTATGGATTTCAAAAATATTTCACCAATGCCTGGTGCTGGCTGGACTTCCTGATTGTTGATGTAAGTATTGAGACAGGTCTTTCTTTTTTTGTCAAGTGCCTTTTAGTTTATTTAAGTGACTTTCATTTTATTCTATAACTATATTTTGGTAAATTGCATACAACAATATTTAGATTGAAAATAGAATGCAATGAACGCTGAGTTTACTGATTGTCCCAATGTACAGCTTTTCTACTTATGGTGATATTACACTATTAATATTCATTAAGTGAACTTGGTAGGAAACCAGCTTGAATAATTTTAACTAACCTTTTTTATATATATATATCCCCTTTATATATATATATATATATACATATATATATATATATATATATTTTTTATATATATATATATATATATGAGATATATTTGAATGTATACATTAATTATATATGTAATTGGAAAAGAACCTGCAAGACTAGGAATATAGGAATTGTCATTGTCAAGATGGGAGCCCTGGGGCTTTGACTGCTTAGTACATAACTGACCCGCAAAGTCTGCAGCTAAATAGTAGATTCAGACTTCTCCAGCAGCATACTAATTCCAGTTCTAATTGCACTGCATACTAATTCCTAATTCTACAAGAAAGTGAAGCCTTATTTTTGTAGAGACTTTGGATATAAGCCATCACTGATCTTGCTAGTTGCTTTTATTTTGATTTTTTTTTTTATATTTGCAAATATCCCAAAAGATAACATTAACTATAGTTGGGCTTCATTTTCTAATGAGAAACATATGCTTGTCGTTTAGATATTGGTAGTCTTTTGAGTTTGTTGTCTTGTCTTTGAATCAGTTTTTCCACAATGATTTTATCTACAGATATGAATGAGATCTTTTTGCCCCTTTCTCCTGCCTTGAACTAGCAATCCTTCCCCTCTACATATGCACATGTAGGCTTGCTATACACATTTGCTCAATTCATTTTTACTTTGTTCACCTTGTGCAATGCAGTAGAACATAAATATTGACAGGTTTTTTGCTATGTCAACAGTACTACCACACAGTGCAAAAACTGATTTCTTATATTTGATTCCTTTGCAATATCACACATATTGTCTGATACACCAAAACAAACTCATCAAATACATGTAAAAAAGAAATGATTTGCATTTTATGCTCCATTTACATCATTTTTGGTTGATCACAAAATGGACCTGTGTACCTGGCCGGTTTTACGGTATTTCAGAGACTTACATTGTGCTGCAAGTCTTAACTTGTGCTGCAAGATTTCTATGACATTGATCTCCTCTACCTTGGAACCCCCTATAGTGAGGTGCAGAACAGTGGATCTATTGCCATAGAACAAAGGTGGGTATACAAGTCTAGAAGGGGAGGCTGGGCAAGTTCAGTTAAGGAGAAGGAGGCAAATATAATACGTTTGTATGCACTTATCCTTATCCTTTTAATACTTCACTGCTTGTTGAGAAGATTTAAATACTTCAGTGTGTGACTTTGGCTTGCCTTATTGGTCAGAACATTTGGTGAAATTAATGCATAGCGATGTTTGTGAAATTTCAGCTAGTTTATTTGAGAGAAAATTTCAAAGCCTCTGAGCATCAAAATTGCTAGAAATGTAGAGCTGTTATAAATAATAATGTTGTGGGAATGTTAAAATATTATATAAATAATAAATTAATAAAAATAATATTATTCAAATACATTGGTGGGCAAACGTTCTGACTCATGGGCCACAATGTGTTCTTAAGCTGGCCATAGACGTTTTGATCTATGGCTGGCTTTTAGCAGACTCCTCACAGCGTGATGACACAATCACGCTGTGAGGAGTCAGCTACAGAACGGACAGGAATCCCGTGTGTTCCACTAACACACATGATTCCTGTCAGATTGTAGCCAATTAACTTGGAGGGGGAGGAGACTTAACTGCCTGCAACAGGATTGGCCACAAAAAGAACCAGCAGGATTTTGTGGTCAGATCCCCAAGGTGAGCTCCCCTGTAGTTGCTGGCAACCGACCTTTATGTGTTCGGCGGGAGCGAGCACGGCGGTTGGTCGCCCTCAACTATGGTCGGGAATCGGCCCGTCTATGGGGGGCTTTACAGTTGACTTACCAAGAGCCTGTAATGGCTGCTGTCATAGGTGTCCCAATTCCTTGAGCCCCGCTACATCATTACATGATGATGCTAGGGACTTCGCTATAAATATATATTTAGATTCCTAATAAATTGTTGTTTTGTTTTTTTTACCATAAATCAAGTTTTTTTTAAATATACAAATAAACAAAATGTGGACAATCAAACTTAATTAATATGTTACAATTAATTTACCTTTTATATTTCATTTAAAACATGGATTCCTGGGTGACAAAATACTCTGGCCTCCCTCCACTCTTTTACTGCAATGAGCAGAGATCATTTCAATAGATGGACCACCGTCACCACGAGAACACACCCACAGCATTATCACTAAAGAGTCACCTCTAAGCAATATGCTAATTACAGGAAGCCAACAGAGGGGGAGAAAGCATCTTTTCATCAAGGTGACAGCAGGCCATATTAAAAATCTAAATGAGCCAAAAATGCCCCCCAGGTCATAGTTTGCCCATGTCTGTTCTAGTACAGTTCTGGTACTCTACTGTTCTAGTAGAGTGTTTGCATGAATTAAGCTCAAAATTAAGTTGCAATTTTCCGAAAAATTTCAACTTGACTTTGAACTTAAATTATACAATACTTTAATTATTCTTAATGTTCCCACAACACTTTTCTACATCTTCAACAATTTAGGTGCTGATAGTTTGATCAAGAGCTTTTTAAGTACCTTGTCGAAATTTTATTTAATTTGTGTTTGCCTTTTTAGGTGCAAATCAGCCCAATTGGAATTTCTATTTTCAAATATAAATATTTAAATATGCTAATTTGTATTTTCTATGCATTCTTTATAGCTTTGTTTATGAACTACTGCTCATGTGAATTATTTGCTAGAAACTCTGTAATCATAAACAATAATGCTGTTTCCGTCTGATGTATGAGTCTAAAGAATGATGATCCTTTTTTTCTTATCTGATTTTGATCAAATGATAATGATGACTGGGATGATCTTGGTATCTACTTAATTTGATGCATTTTAAATGGCCACAGCAAATGCTTAAACATTGCCCATTGATTGTCTATTTAAATGTTGAAATATATCAGGTGTTCCCCACATGTGCAACAACAACAGTACATGGTAAGTACAAAAACTAACAAAAACACATACTTTTTCGTCAAGGCCAAAGAGCACAAATGAAGAAGACTGGGTAATCAGAAACATTAAGGTTGAGTGCCAGTTGCAAAGGAAAACAGTGGCGCTAAAATGTTTCAGTAGCGGGTATGTTAATCAGCTGCATTATTGCCCTATAACATTCTGTGTGCTAAGCATTGGTCGAAATTACTGCCTTTGAAAAACTTAATTATCATGGTGAATAAGAAAAAAATGACAAAAAAGAAAACATTTTGAATCCATGAGAAAAAAAAACAGAAAACTATCAATACGCTTGTAGAAGCTAATTCATAAAAATCCTTTGATCACTGCTTGCAGTATGATTCTAATGAAAGGAGTTAGAGTGGTGTGATTTTTTGAGTGTGGTTTCATTGTTGTGTGTGTGTATATCATCTATTTTATTCATTGTTTGTTCCATTTGTGAAGCAAAAATCTTTCATTAGAAATCAATTAGTGTATTTACATAAAAAACATCATCATTTGATTTGTATATCTCTTCTCAATCTCCAAGAAGGTATAACAATTAGGGCCTTGTTAATTAGTATTGAAAGCAAAGATTAAGTAAATCAACTTATCTATTTAAAAAAGAAAATTCATAAAAAAATAATGTTTTTAAATTGATGGGTTACATCTACTAATTATAAAATCTCTAACTGAACCGTGTATACTAAATCACTTTTCTTGCTGCATATTTTATTTAAACTTTAGACTTAGGGCTTGTTTCCACATACGTCGGGACCCTCTCCTCTAAGCGTATACGCTTAGCGGGGACCCCAACGTAGCAGATACACTTACCTGCTCGGCGGAGGATCTGTCTTCACGGCGCCAAGCCGATCCACTGCTGCAAGGCTCAACGTAGTCAAATACGTTGAGTCTCTGCACTGGCGGATGTGTAGACAGACCATCCGCCGTGCAGGCAATGTCTATCTGCTACGTCGGGAGCCTGCTAAGTGTATACGCTTAGCGGAGAGGGTCCCAACGTATGTGGAAACTTAACCTTAGGGCTTGTTTCCACAGACGTACGTCAGATGGAGGGATTTTGACGCAGTGGAAACTAACCCTTAAAAGACAAAAGAAAGTTTGGAGCTTTCATTGAAGAAATAAACCATCCTTTTCATATTGAGAGGATAACATATAGATGTTTTAGATTTTTAGGAAACTATAGCTGTGTACAGATTTCATAGATAATACTAAATGATAACAAAATAAATCTTAAAAAAAAAAAAATTTATTTTAGTTCAAGTCAATATGAAGTAAGGGCTTGTTTCTACATACGTCGGGACCCTCTCCCAATGTAGCAGATGCACTTGCCTGCTGCAAGGCTCAACGTAGTCGAATACATTGATTCTTTGCACCGTGCAGGCAATGGCTATCTGCTACGTCGGGAGCCCGCTAAGCATATACGCTTAGCGTAGAGGGTCCTGACGTATGTGGAAACTTACGCTTAGTTATCAAGTAAATATTACTTTATGCATATTTCATATTTGCCAGATACAGCTAACAAGTAGTATATTTTAAGGCATTTTTTTAAAGAAATACATTCCACAGATGTGTCTTTTATTTGACTCCAAATGTTTATAGTATTATACTTTCCTTATTTCAGTATCAAGTATGACCTCCCTGGTGGTTGCCCCAAGTGCAGCTCGGAGTAAGCAAACTCACCCTTAGTTACATTTGGGGATACTCCCCTATCCTGAGTGAGCCCCTGGCCGGCTCCCGGCATTGCCTCTTTGGTATCATTGGTGAATTTCAAGTAGGCTACAACAGCGCCATTGACCTCTGTGTTAAGTAGACAGCGTCATTTGCCACAGAGGAGGAGGGAGGGCGTACCGCTGGGGAGGTGAAGGAAAACTTAAGTCATATTATTTCAATATGAAAAGGTTAATTGTTATATCTGTTGAGAAGGAATAAACTTGCTTAATTGTAGAGTTTTTTTTTTCAATAATGATTGGCTCATGCTTTTGTCAAATTTTTTAGTTTGGCCTGATTCAACACCCCTATGCTAAGTGGTTTACTAGTCTGTTGCAAAGCCTAGGTTATATATTCCACTGCTACACATTTCTATATGGAAAGCATACAAAGATTGAAGGAGAGGCGGTGTCAGCTCCTTCCTAGTGATGGCCGAACTGCCCTCAAGGCGGACAGTTCGGCGGCGAACATGGATGTTCGCCCTCCTTCTCGCCGGCGAGCAGTACGGGTGTTCGACTCGCCCATACAGGGCCCTCTATTCTTCCTCTGGCAGGATCAGAACCTGCAAGATCGTGCCAGAGGAAGAATCTTTTCACTAGAAGATCGGGCATGAAGCTGGTCTCCTAGTGAAAAAACGGTTTTGGGAACAGGAAGTGATGTCAGTGACGGCACATGCGGCTCCCTTAACCAGGAACTATGTGTTTCAGGGACTGGATGTGACGTCACTTAAGTCACATCCGGTTTTTCCGATTCAAATTCCCCACCTAGAGGCAGGGAATTTGAATCTGTCCGCAAACAGGCGGACGGTGGACTTCTTTAAAAGTCCGATCCGCCCATTCGCGGACAGACCTGGCCGATGTTCGGCCATCACTAGTGATAAACCTTAATATCATAAAGTATAAAGTCCAACTGGCATGTCATGCTTACACATTGAATACATATTGATTGGTAAAGAGAGTTTATTCCATAATATAAAATATCATTTTATATATTGCAAAAATCCCAATGAAATTACCAGATCCATTAGAGATTCCCCAAAGACAGTTTTACAATATTTAAAATAAACCAAAATTTCTATTCAGATTAAACTGAACAAAAACTGTAATAGTCCCATTTCTATGGTAATAGTTTTTGTAATTTGTAGATTTAAAATAAATCATTCAATAATTTGCAAAATATGTATAATTTGTTGTTTAATAAATAATTATTTGAAATACACTTATTTCCAATTAATAATTTAGCCTGTATAAATATTTATATATAGTTGTAGCTTATTTTTTGAAGTTCAGCACAGTAATATTAATTAGAGGCAGTCTAATTTTTTTAAGTAGCGGAATTAACTATTCATTTGTTGCCAAATTTCACGACTATCTCTATAATTAATATATATATTTGTTTTTCACTGCACTAATAATTCACACAAATCATACTTTGTAGAACATTATATTCTACACAGTACCTTCTATTACAGCCATTCTCAGCCATAGTGCCCTGGACCCCTAGGGTTTCCTACAGTCCGTTCAAAGACAGTTAGAAGATGATTGCTGCTTGACCTCACAACCAATTGAACCTGCACAATTCCGGGCCCAAAGCCACTTGGCATATCTGTGGCCTTTTAGGCTTCATTTACCTGGACACTTTCTGGGCTGCTGTCGGAAGATGCATAGAAAACAACGGGGTGCTCCTGTCTGCGGTGTTTAGATAACGACCCCAAAGCAGATCTATTGTGTGAAAGCCTGGAAACCGACCACTGATCGCCCCATGTCCGGTTCACCAGGGTGGTTGTCACTCATTTACCCAGCAGTATAAAACCACCCGCCCATAAACAGTGTGTGAAGGTTGCGTTTGACCATCACTGTAAGGGGGTCATTCTTTGGACTAACCCTGAATAGATCATTTTAAGCAGGCATTAAAAAAGTTGAGAAAGGCTTCTCAAACATATACAAAACTTGTGCTCATTTTCTGCAAAAATACACTAATACACACTATCACCTCACCCTGAATTTCTAAGGCCAAGTCTTAGCATAAGAAATAAGGCCCTGATTAATAATGCCATTAATTCTGAACAGATTTCTATCATATCTCTTTTGGCGGTGGCCCTCGGTTATGATCAACTAGCCGCTATTAAGTCTCTAAGGACCTTAAGAGCACTGAGGCCTCTACGTGCATTATCAAGATTTGACGGCATCAGGGTAAGATCCATATATACAGGGAAGTAATGTATACTTTTCATAGGTACTTTCTTGAATCCTAACTTGCGGTGGTGACCTTTTGACAAAAAATAAAACTGGGTAGAAATACTAACTCAATTTATTACTGTTTTATCTACAGGTTCATCATTTTCTAATATCTGTTTTTCTTAGGTTTATCTGGATTCCCTGGAGTATCTTTTAACAAAACCTATATTTCTTTAATGTTTCAGTTAAAAACAATATGAGAAGATCAATAAGTTTATTACTTTTGTGTTTTTGTGTAGGTGTCATTGGTTAGCTTAGTAGCTAATGCCTTGGGCTACTCAGAATTAGGGGCTATAAAGTCCCTTAGGACACTGAGGGCATTGAGACCTCTGAGGGCCCTGTCACGGTTTGAAGGGATGAGGGTAAGACCACCTACAAAGACCTTAAGATAATGCATGCATAGAAATGAATCGTGCATGTGGACAAAAGCATAAGATATGATAAATCCATGCAGAGATGCTGCTATAACCTCATACATACTGTTTAGCACTAACAGATATGAGGTAGGATGCTTTAACACATTGCAAAACCCATATATCACAACGTGGCAGCTTTTTTTGTTTATTTTTGAGTCTATTCAACAGAAATAAACTTTAGATAACTTAGAGGTAGGCGAGGTTTAGTGGTCATATTTATAGAAAATGTTGGTTAGTTTCAACACCTCACGCTATGGTTTAAGAGCTACGGTTGGCAACCTTTTAATATAAGGGCCAGTTGTGATGTGCACAGTTTCAAGAAAATTGGCTTTCAAGTACAAATAAAGTCAGTCTTTCTGAAAATTGCTTCTTTCCAAATGGATGCCATTGCAAGTCTATGTTATATTTATTATATATATATATATATTATTTTTTTTAATTAGAGTGAGATTAGTAATATTTGGTAGTTCTACCCACAAACTGGATTCCTCAGTGATATGAGGTCATTCCATGTTTTTCTGTTTAATAGACCCTTTGACTTTTGTTATGTAAGGCTACCAGAAAATAAATGTATTTTCATCGGATGCATGGATGCAGTCAATGTTCACGTATTTGAAAATGGAAACCGAAATGTCAGCAATCCCTGACCACTATCTGCTGCCATATCATACGTGGTAAATCGATGTCTAGAAAAAATAACAACATCTGCTTCAATAAACCTGCCCATTAAATGTACTGAACAGTTTGTATACAAGTTTATGGGAAACTCTACCGACTGACACACAAATGTGCTTTTACAATGTTCAAGGTGATGGTGGTGCTCATTTTCACTGTATATACATGTACATTTCCCTTCTATCGTCTTTTAGTATAAAAGGTCTTTAGTGGGTGTTATAACACCCACTTAAGACCTTTATACTAAAAGTCGATCTCTATTTCCACATTAAATATATGGGCCAGTAAAGCCCCACAAAATATGTACTGTGGTAGAACATCAAACCCCATGTGTAGAGTAAGAGGGGAAGCAATTAAACCTATTGATGCACCAACAGAGGTGGATGGTGAGGTTAGATTATGGAACATTATCATTATAATCTTGTATACCCACATAGTATCCAGCTCTTTACATAGTGGCAGCTCAGAAGCTCACAATCTAATTTCCCTACCATATATGTGTAATTAATACAGTCTTAGGTAAATGTCACAGTATAAGGACAGTTATTTTTTGAGGGGAAGCCAATTGGCCTTCTAGTATGTTGGAGGAAACTGGAGTACCAAGAGAAACCCATACAGGGACACACACGGAGAGAACCTACAATCCTAGTGTTTCATTGCACTCACTGGCCATGAGTTAGAGGTACTTATGGTCTGTAATATGTGATGTGTAGGGAAATAGATGCATTTTCAGTGTAACTATCCAATGGGCAAGAAAGATCTACTATTTTACCCCCATTGTATATGTTTGGACTAAGAAGTAATTTAATGGCATTAAAACTTGGGGGTCAATAGTTAAATACCTAAATAAAAGTGCCAAGATAAAATGCCTCCTATATCACTATAGGATAGTGGAGACTGTTGAAGGGATGCCAGTTGTCTAAATTTACTGGAAATAATGAGTACCTTAAATGTAGAATTGTGATGACAGGGTTTTGGGTTTTGGCAGATAACCAAATCATGTAGGCAAATGCCGTCAAATCCTAAACCTGCACATCCCATAGCTATATGAATAACATATAACTAGAATATAAGGGGAATAAGTAGTGTAGCTACCCAAATACACTTTTATATCAACTTTAATCATCATTATCACTGTCACTTCCATCACTTCCATCAGCATTATCATTCCCACTATTCTCTACTAGAGGACATTCAACACTTAAAGCTGACCTACCACCAGAAATGTTTTCATGAATGGCACTAGAAGTGACAATAATAGGGAGGAATGCAGTGAAAAAAAAAAAACTTACCTGTAATGAGCAATTTAAGAAGATATTTCGGCAGCTCTTCTCACTTCCTGGTTCATTGTAGACAGAAATAGGCAGCACGTCACAGGAAGCAGTGATCTGCTTTAAAAATTCCCATAGAAGATCACTAAACGCCCCCAGTGGCCACCCGCGATATTGCACCCCCAGTTTCATGTGTTGCCTTCAGCGAACCAGGAAGTGAGGGTAATCTTGTTAAATTGCTCATTACAGGAACGTTTTTGAGTTTTTTTTACTGCATTCCTCCCTTTTATTGGCACTTCTAGTGCCATTCATAAAAACATAGATTTCTGGTGGTAGGTCCACTTTAATAAAGATTTAGTGAAGTTATGATATTTCAGCCCTAACCTTGCACATTTCTTGTGTGTCAGTCCTTAATTAGAGAGGGCACTTGGATATTTTTTTAAAACAGAAAATGTATTCTATACAGTGCTGCAGATTCTGCTTAGGTTTACATACAGTATAAGATATGTACCACCGATCCACAGACTAAATAAAAATTGAATGGAAAAGGTTTTAATTTTCATTGTTACTTTTGTAGTTGTTGGTAAAATTGTATGCGCAGCAAGAGTCTCCATTGATTTAATCAAAAATACAATATTTCAATGCATGCATTCAATGGTTAAAAAACACGTAAGCATGGTACACTGCTTGATTTTAAAAATATAGCAGACAGCTCAACTTTAAGGAAAACAGAAAAACTAAAGTTGAACTGTCATATATGCATGCTCACTGGATTGTTCTTGAATTAAATTGCATTTCAAACTTCAAGTCCAATTAATTAAAAAACCATGACTAAAAGCAATTCAACCAATTAGAATACTGCATTTAACCTGTGCAATATTTGATTACCATACATTATTCATGGTTTCATTCAATAGTAAATCACTTAAGGATATAAAAACCTTATCCAAAAAGACTTATTTTAAACATTCTGTATTTTTCAAATGAATCAATAACTGCTTCTGAAATAGATTTGACTGTCTTAGTACAAACAATGTTTTGGTTCAACTGTAGAGATGGTCACGAAATCTTGACTAGTTTACAATTTCAATTGCAAAGCCCCTGAAAATGGCATCATCACCAACATTGCTGGAGATGCAGAGAAGGGTTTTGGGAACATTACAAAAAAGAAAGTTTTTTTAGTACATAAATAAAGTTCAAAGTTTCCTCTCCAAAAAAGTTTGACTTGCCTTTGAACATAGACCACAAGTGTCAATAAGAGGACATAATTCAGGTTAAAAAATACCTGTAAAGAATAAACTGCAAATGTCCCTCGCAACCCCTTCTCTCTCCCTCTCTGAGCCGTGGCGCATACGACCTTCCACATTCCTGAGAGAAGTAATTGCCGGAAGAAAAACTTCATCAGGCTGTGTAATGAAAATACCATTATAAATGTCCTTGGAGACTGAATGCCATGTTCAAGGGCTTTGCAAATAACTCATTAAGTCAGCTAGTCAAACAAATTCGACCATTTCTATTGTACTGTATGATGTTGCATTAAATGTGCCAAAGGTAAAAGATTGTCTGGTGTAAAAAAAGTGACAGTCTTTTAACAATCATTGTACAGGCAATATAGTTTTTTGGGGATAGACAGTGCGGACAGTTGGGTGGTGGTTGTCAACCAGCCCCATTTTGTCCTTATGGGCCACTAGTGATGGGCGAACATCGTCCGTCATCCGGCAGGGAATTTGAATGCAAACTATACCGGAAATGTTACTTCCGGTATATGGAACACACAGTTCGTGGTTCCAAAACCGGAAGTGAGGTCGGTGGGACGTCACGTCCGGCCCGTGCCCGGTACAAGACTAGAGATTGGGTGTCTCTACCCGATCTCTAGTGGAAATAATTCTTGCTCCGGCTGGACCAGGTGCGGAAAGGTCTGGCCGGAGGAAGAATTATAGACTTCTTCTCGCCAGCGAAGGTGGCGGGTCTGTTCGTACTGTTCACCGGCAAGAAGAAAAGCGAACATACAATGTTCGCACAAACTCTCCACCCAGCGAACAGTTTGGCCATCATAATGGGCCATCATCCAATAATGAATCGTTCTCAACTGACCAGCGGACTGTCTCAGACCCAAATGTAGGAGACAATAACTATGCTAGTTTGCCTTCAGTTGTTCTTGGCACAATGGATCACTGATGACTTCACGAGACACCCCTAGGGGGCATTTACATTTACTAGGGTGTCTGGAAGCGTCACGTTTCCAGCGCCTGGACCCCTCAAAAGTGATGCAGGTTGGAACATGTGTCTTTGAGAAAAAGCAGAAAAACCACAGAAGTTGCATTTTGGGCGCATCAATTCATTTTAGTTTTCCCACATTTGTGCAAACCCAGCCTAACACGCTAGATTTTCATCCAAGCTATACAAGTTTGGTGACTTACATTAATTATTTAAAACCCGTCCTACTTTTTTTTTAAGAGTTTTAAGACATGTGATATGATAAGCTTCATTTTAAGTTTTTATTTGTTTGTTTATTGCATTTATGTTAAAGGAACAGAGAACACTTGAATTGTACTGCTGATTTTTAAAAACATTTCAGGCTTTGTTATATTTTCTGTAACTTAAGACTGATGGTTTTATGATCAGGATCCAGGCATGGAATTCTGTGATTCCCTCTCTATAATATATGTATCACAAGATCTTGCAGTGTCGCAGTAAGTATTAAATGTCATCCTGGTAGCTACTCCTTTTGAAATATTTTGAAATATTTCATAATATTTATATTCACGTAACATGTTAATATACCTTATTAATAAATTAAAATACAGAATAGCTTTTAGTTTGGCTAAAACTTATCTGACAATAAATCATTTCATCAAATTTTCATTTTATGTTGTGTCATGAGACCGCATTCTTATAATTTCTATGGAAGGCATCATGAATTTAGAATTCTTTATTAATTGACCACTTAATGACTTAACAAATTCAGTTCAGATATTATCTTATGTGACTGAAGTTTGAAATTGAATGCAGCAAATAGTTTGCCTAAACGGAAAGAGTTTTTATTCCCTAAGAATGTTTCCATGTGGAAAATGGAATGATCTTCTTAGTGAATACATCATTACTGCGTGCCTGGCTTGGAGCACAATAGTAGCTACTACTACAGCAGTTTGTGAATGATTTATGTGAAGCAATGGCTTGCGTTAGGAGTGTCTCATCTTCAAAATAATCTTCATCTGCATGATTAACTGACACGTTGCTTGTTCAACTATCATCTGTTTTAATATGTGTTTCTGTGTGTGTTTTATTTATTTCTTTATGTAAACTGTATTTAATAAACAGATACAGGGTCATTTTTATTTAATTGATGCCATGTGTATGGCAATCAAATCCGCTGGCCTTTAATTATAATTAAAAAAAGAATTTGTTTAATATATTCTGTCAACACTATAATGGTGGATCAAACATTTTCCCATTATATGTATATTATTTTCAATATTAGGAAATCATATTGGTACATTACAAGCTCCTTATTAGGTCTTACAGATGGGCAGAATAGATATGAGAAAAAAGACAATTCTAAATAAAGTTTTATCATTTTGTATAATTGGAAAAAAGAAAGAAATCTTTAAAGCTGTTGTAAACTAAAACTAAAAAAAACACATACATGAAATAGGCACATTACTTATCTGTCAGCAGTTCAGATCCTGTAAAACTATTACACAACCCCCACCCCCACCACACACACATTGCCCTATAGGAAATTATGTACCAGTCTATACTGGCGTGTTATGACCCACATCAGGGGATGTTGTAGCAGCTAAGTTGAGGATCTTTCCAGAGTCATGTCATGTGATGTGTTTTGTGCCGTATTTGGTTATGAAAAGTACAGGCAGAACTGACAGGAACAGTACTAGAAAGATAATAACTGAACAGTGGCCCATACCCAATAGTGGCCAAACCACAGGCAGGCACCATGGACACGCTGAAGTGTCCATAATGCCACCAGTGGTTTTTGGGGCTGCTTAGTGTAGACCCAGCCTATATTTAAGGATTAGATAGCTACCTGAGTACTCACATGGATGGGGAAGCTCTACAGCAAAGCTTTTGCAGACACCAGGAAGTAGCAGTCATGTTACTATAGCTAGAGTGTAATGGATAGCTGAAGAACTGCAACTCCTATTGGAGATTTTCCATACAGGTATACATTTAGCGATCAGATACCACCTGTAAAATTTTGCCTATTCTACTACTACATTTATATTTTAAATGTTTCTTGATGTGAATATCCACCATAAGCCTTAAGCAGTCTGTCCATTAGTCATTCCAATTGTGGAATAGCTTGGGGAATCCCTTTGACATTTCTGATTATATACAGATCAGTAAAAATTGACCAGTTGGGTCCAGATAACAAATGACTCTTGTATCTGAAATGTATTATAAAAAAATTTTCACAATTAATTTGCATGTTTATTTTACATATTTATTTAAATGTACTTAACTTTTAATTTGTCATTTGGTTTTACCCTGCTTTTAAATTTGGAGTTATGTAATTGGTTTTGTGTTGTAACTTTTTTTTATTTCTTTTTTTTACATTATTGTGGAACTCATCTTGTTTAATTGTCCTTTTTTTTTTAAATACATTAAATTTTTTATGTTTATTGTTCATTTCATTATGACTTTTATATAGACAATGGAAGCTGTTGTTAACGTGCATTTCCTTCCTCTCGGTTTTTGTACTAGGTGGTTGTAAATGCCCTTATCGGTGCTATACCTTCCATCATGAACGTGCTGCTGGTTTGTCTAATATTTTGGCTAATTTTTAGCATTATGGGGGTGAACATGTTTGCTGGAAAATATGGCTACTGCCAAAATGTTACATCGGGGGAAAACTTCGACATTACCTTTGTCAATAATAAATCAGAATGTGAAGCCCAGATAGTCAGTAACTATAGTGCAAGATGGAGGAATGTCAAAGTGAACTTTGATAACGTCGGTTTTGGCTATCTCGCGTTGCTTCAAGTGGTAAGATATGAAAAAATATGTATTTTTTTTTAGCAAATAAGCATTAATTTTGCCCTGTAAAAATAAGATGTATGTGTTTTCTTACTCAAGTCTTGGCTTTGTGTATTGCATCAACATCTGTGCAGTGTTTGTGGATTCAACTTTGCCCCCTTTGCAATTTAATGTAACTGGTGTAAAACACCAGTAAAGACTAGTAGTTGCTAGGGAGGCTGATCTTTTAGGCATATCCCCATTTTAGTCTTCTATAGGCAGCTTGAAGTAAATGGGACTGGTTGGTCCATATAATAGCTCCGATCTCTGCACCAGATATTGGTATAGACCCATTCATGATATCACTGTACATTTTATATGGATTTGCAACAGCCTTTTATGTACAAAGTGGATTTATATTTATTTATATCTCAGCATTAACATGATTCACAAGACACGAGTAAAGGACAGATAGAGGAAGGAGATATAAATGATGATAAGCTGTGAGAAAACTACTACAAGCATTAAGTAAAAGTTAAGTAGAGATCTAGAAAAGAAAATGTCCGATGTGACTCTAGTCACAAAACCAAGCAAAATAACTGGCTCTTAAAAATGGTGCTGTATAGGGCAGGTGTGGGCAAATCTGTCCCTTTGGTGTTCTTATTCGGCCCCTTGTCACCTGCAATAGAAGATAGCATTTTAAATATATATTTTCTTAAATTTAACCTCACTGGCTGTATAATTTTTACTTTTTTAAAGCTTTGGAAAATGTATAATTTTGTCAATGTAATCCCTACCCAGGCTGGGAGGTTCGGGGTCCGGCCCTTCTATCAAATTTAAAAACCCATTTTGGCCCATAAGTCATAAAGTTTCCCAACCCCTGGTATAGGTTATCAGCCATGACCAAAAGACACGTACCCTCTTTTTTTGAGTCAAACCCAAGTTTTCCCGATACCCTGTTTGCATTTTACAGTAAAAGCCTATTTGCTATACTTAGAGGTGAGGCCCTGCTCTGTTGTCTTCTATGCTTATGTCTGTGGATATCCCTTCCCCATAAGTGAGCAGACACTGTACTTTGTTGCAAATAAACTCTTAATAATGATTGCTAATATTTTCAATTCACAGGCAACATTTAAAGGCTGGATGGATATCATGTATGCTGCTGTTGATTCCAGAAAGGTCTGTAGTCATTTGTTTAAAACAATCAAATTGTCATGTCATTCTTTCAAAGTACTTTGTTTATTTAATGTTTTTCTATGTATCTAGGTTAAGCCTAAAGAGGTCTAATATGAAAGGTAGATTTATTATATTTGTAATGCAATCTGCATTACAAATATATATACCCCCGGGTAGACAAAAGGGTAAGGAAATTCTTGACCATTTTAATTTTTTTGTGGTCTACATATCTTCAGAATATGAAGTTAATGGGTTCTTTAAGCTAGCCATACACACTTAGATCCTGCTGCTTGCGGTTTCCAGCAAAACGAACAGGAATCGAGATGAGGACCCTAGTTCCCATACAAAGTATTGGATCGAACTGGTATTTACTATCTTGGAGCATCCCATGTTTTATCAGTTCCTTGCGACCTTTTTCGACCCTTTTCGAGTAGATCGCTCAAGGTGAAAAGCCATCGATTCCACAAAGATCAATGATCGATCTTTAGGGAATCAATGGCATATCTTTACATGTTTGGGGTGCTTTAGTCTTTACTACATACTGGCTACAAGCTGTTGGTCTAGCATTTTCAGAGCCCTTTACTAATTAGGCATCATAGTTTAAGTTTATCTCGGTCATGTGAAGTTCACTGTCAAGTGAAGTGATTTATCAGTAATCACCAGCCATTCTCCTCACCAGCTTAATAACAGGCATTTCTTAGTATTCATGCAAACTCAGTTAGGCTATGTTTCCACTTAGGCGATTAATCACCTGTGCTTGCAATTTTCAATCGCCTGCACAATTGCCGGCGAATGACCAGGAGATTTTAAAAAACGTGGACGTGATTTTTGATTGCCTGCACGCGTGATCGCAAATTGCCTTCAATTATGTCTATGGGCGCGATTGGAGTAAAATAATCACCGCCGCCGACCGCTTGCAGTCAGAACCGTGCGCGATCCTATCAATGGGAACTAGCCCATTGAAACTAGTGTAGGCGATTACGAAGGTGATTGAAAATCGCCAGTGCAGGCGAATAATCGCCTTAGTGGGAACATAGCCTTAAACTTGCAGGTAATGAGTGGAGGCAGCATACCTACTTTTTTAAGGTGGGGTAGGTAAAGGGTAAACAAGATTACACATATAGGATGTCTGTATTTAATGGCTTTTTATTTTTTTTGCTAAAAAATATTAACTTGTTGAATTACAGACAGAAGAGCAACCAAAATATGAAGACAATCTGTACATGTACCTTTATTTCGTCATTTTCATCATATTTGGATCCTTTTTCACACTGAACCTTTTCATTGGTGTCATCATTGATAACTTTAATCAACAGAAAAAGAAGATAAGTATTAAATGATACTAACAGCTATACAAATATTGCTACTGTTGTCCTTTATATAAATGGATAAAACCTTTTGGGTTGGGTTTGCTCCCCCCTGTATTTTTGAAACCAGTTTTACTATTTAAAAATTGGGGTCTGCAATGTAAACAACTGGATGGGAGCTAGCTCTTACCTTGCAGTAGCTGCATGTTGTGACCAGCAAAACCCTAGAATTGATCACAGAGCCTCATTATATTATATAACCCTTATTAGTAACTTACTTTGCATGTCTTCTCAGTGAAACTTGTTTTAAAGTAGACAACAAGGCACCTTCCTAAGAAATGTTGATGTCTATGCATGTGACTAATCTCTAGCTTACCTGGTAACATATAATTTTTGAGGATACATGTATTGAAAGAAAAAATGGAGAGCCTTTGCTGATACCACCTAATATTTTGAGGTGCCTGGTTGTTATACTGATGTAATAGCCTAAGTAGTTTCTAAATCACCAACCACAAACCTAATTGAGATTTAAAACTTTTTGGGATATATGCTTGGTCTGTGTCAGTGATCAGAATGTATTCAGTGTAGAGACACTCTGAAAACTATTACAACAACTATTATAATTCTGTTAAAATGGAGGGTAATCCAATGTATATGGTAACAGTTTCTTGTTCTCTGTAGCCCATAATTCACTCCCACTAAATATACAACCCTGGCCTCTAGCGCAGTACTGGGTGTACATGGGTGTACATTGGTAACGGGGAAGCAATAACATTAGTCGATGTCAAGGTTGTTATAAGGTTGAATTGTAAGAAAGACAATACAGCATAATCCTACATGATAGAGGGTCACAGGATAAACATGCAGAAACATTAGGCTGTAGATTCTGGGTTTACATACATTTTAAGTCTGTAATAAAAATAATTGCTTTGTCATAACCATTTTTATGTTCTTTCCTATACTTTGGAGGTCAAGACATCTTCATGACAGAAGAACAAAAGAAATATTACAATGCCATGAAAAAACTAGGATCCAAAAAGCCTCAAAAGCCTGTTCCTAGGCCACATGTAAGATTTTTCCCTTTTATTCCAATAAAGGCTTAGTAGACAAAAAATTGTTACTAAGAAGATTCACTGCAGAATAATCAACGGTATTGCTCAACTTAGAAGGTATAGGTGACCTTACCCATGGCGCGTGACACCACCAGAGGCTGTAGTATATGTTGAATAATCAAGAACTGTTGAACTGTGACTGGAGACACATTACAGAATACTACTAGAAACATGACATCACAGCTGTAGTGCTCTCACATCCAATGCATGGGTATAAGTGATATATCAATATAAAGGGACACAGGTGACCATAGGCCTCATGTTGGGCACCAGACTGGGTAACACAAAAGTTCTACAACATCTCATCATCTAAAACTAAAGAATAAATAATTTTAACATTTTAACATGTTTTGTGTGTTTCAGAATAAATTCCAAGGTGCTGTCTTTGATTTTGTGTCCACGCAACCGTTTGACATTACCATCATGGTCCTGATTTGCTTGAATATGGTAACAATGATGATAGAGACAGATGACCAAAGCAAAGAAATGGAAAATATCTTGTACTGGGTTAATGCGGTCTTTATTGTACTCTTTACTGGAGAATGTGTGCTCAAGCTTATCTCCTTACGACATTACTACTTCACAATGGGATGGAACATATTTGATTTTGTGGTTGTCATTCTGTCTATAGTAGGTAAGTAGATGGATGTTGGCGTATCTTGTATAGCAACCCTTCTGCTAGGGCTAGGGTTTTTGTGTGGACGTCATGGACCCGTTGGCTTTTGCATCCATTGCGCCTATACCTTGCTGTAAATATGTAGGCAAAGCTTTTGAGGCTTAAGGGCTTTTGTTGGAGGTCATATATGAATTACCAAACAAAATACATCACCTATAAAGACATCAAAGATAATGGTGAACCATTTATCTGAGTAATGTGTGTTGTCACTAAAAGGAGAAATAAATGAATAGGAATTAGCTTTTTGCATTTTGGATAATTTACATGGATATTTACTCAATTAATTAATTATTTCTAATCCCTTGAATAAATCATCCTTTTACTCTCCTCTGTGACATTGCAAAAACACAAGAGCAGAATTGGAAGACACTTGTCATCTCATAAGAGAAAGTACCTGAACAAGGACCTTCAAGGCTCTATCACCAGATTTTCCTTTTATGAAATCTGAATATTTAAAATGATTAACATGTAACAGCATAATTAAATTGTAAGACAATCCAATGCTAAAGCTACAGCTTTATTTTGCAACATAAAAGTAATATGTTTGCTCTTTATATTGTATTTATGTTCATGCATATTTTCTCCTTTTGTCCATAGGTATGTTTCTAGCTGATCTGATTGAGAAATACTTTGTATCACCAACCCTATTCAGAGTTATAAGACTTGCCAGAATAGGACGTATCCTGCGTCTCATTAAAGGAGCAAAAGGCATTCGTACTTTACTGTTTGCTTTGATGATGTCACTTCCTGCTTTGTTTAACATAGGATTACTGCTTTTCCTTGTGATGTTCATTTATGCTATCTTTGGAATGTCCAACTTTGCCTATGTCAAAAAAGAAAGTGGTATTGATGACATGTTCAATTTCGAAACTTTTGGAAACAGCATGATTTGCCTATTCATGATCACAACGTCAGCTGGGTGGGATGGCTTGTTAGCACCCATTCTCAACAGTAAAGCACCGGATTGTGATCCACTTAGAGAACACCCTGGAAGTTCTGTAAAAGGGGATTGTGGTAACCCATCCGTTGGGATTTTCTTCTTTGTAAGTTATATCATCATATCATTTTTAGTGGTGGTAAACATGTACATTGCTGTAATTTTGGAGAACTTTGGTGTTGCAACAGAGGAAAGTGCAGAACCTCTTGGAGAGGACGACTTTGAAATGTTTTATGAAGTTTGGGAAAAGTTTGATTCAGATGCATCACAATTTATCCAGTACAATAAATTACCTGACTTTGCCGATGCTCTGGATCCTCCTCTTCGTATCCAAAAACCAAACAGAGTTCAGCTTATTGCAATGGATCTTCCCATGGTAAGCGGTGACAGAATTCACTGCCTCGACATCTTGTTTGCTTTTACAAAGCGAGTGTTGGGCGAAGGAGATGAAATGGATAATCTCCGTCAACCAATGGAGGAGCGTTTCATGGCATCCAACCCTTCGAAGGTCTCTTATGAACCAATCACTTCTACGTTGCGTAGAAAACAAGAAGAACTGTCCGCTCTTGTGATCCAACGCGCCTTCCGAAGTTATCTTTTGAGGAAAACCATAAATCGTGCTTCCTTTCTGTACAGTCATGCTAAAGACAAAGATAGAGACAGTCTAATAACACGTAAAGACATGCTGAGCGACCGCCTCAATGGGAACTCTACAACAGACAAAGTAGACATTACACCCTCAACAACATCTCCCCCATCTTATGACAGTGTTACAAAACCAGACAAAGAGAAACATGAAAAAGACAAAACAGAGAAAGAAGACAGGGCAAAAGATATCAGGGAGCGTAAGAAGTAACTTTTTGTGGCAAAATGTTTACAGCCTGTGAACATTATTTATGTCAGCAGGACTCCTTTCAGAGAATTATGCCAAACTGACAGTTCTTAAAATTATGTACTTATGGTCAGTGCCTACAGTAGGACAGTGACCCCCTGTCAGGAATGGACTTCAAAGACGCTCAATGCCCTTGACTGGAGGTTACTGTTTTAACCTCTTCACTGCTATAGAGGCTTGCAATGCATCGCCCAAGGATGTTTTGCTGGCAACTTACGAAGTAAAGGGGTTGACATCCCAGCTGACACTGCTGAAGAAGATAGTCAAAATGGCTACTCAGACTGTGCGGAATGGGGACCATTTTGTGGGATACAAACCTATTGTTTTTTTGTGTATTGAACACTTTAGTAAAGTACTTGTATCCACTGTTTGCATTTCAACTGCCATACTTGCCATATGTTTACAAGTTCTATGTTTATGGATTCATCCTTTTTTTGAATTCATAGGTTCTCTACAATTATATGCGACTATTTTTGTAAATGGGTTTTATGTTGGGAAGGAGCTGATGATAACGACTTCGAAGGTATGAGAACCAGGTGTTCTTCAATATCTTTCTCTATAACATATATGAAGAAAAGTGATTGCATGAACGCATGCCAGGCTCATAGGTCATGCATGGGAAAAATTAAAAAAAAATTAAAAAAACATAGAGCTTTCGAAAAATTTAATAAATGACCATTATGTGACACTATTTGTTGGGGTGCTTATATGTTCATGCAGTGTCACATAAACGAAAGTTGAAAGGTGCCTGTTTTGCCCCATTTTAGCCCTACGTCACGTGGGAATCGTTTTTATTGGACAGATCGGCAAAGTTTAAGCATAAATGTCATTTACGACTTGGTTTCACGGTAATTCATTCACAGGTTGATCAAAATCCATTTCGTTCCGGCTTTATCCTGCATTATTATTTTTGGCCATCTTCAGCTTGTCAGCAAGGTCGACTTTGTACAAGCCAATGGAATTGCCTGTGTTACAGTGTGTAAATAGCTCCTTTATTACGTGGTGGATGTTTGAGCAAAGGAAATAATGATTTGGGCACAGTATTTATTGCATCAAATATGTACCACATTATGTGTAGTTTGCAAGCTTTTTGGAAAATAATAGAAAACGAAAATAAATAAATAAAAATATTCTGTACCAATATAAATAGTTTGGACGCTATCACAGGTGCATGTTCATATTGCCTGGGCTGCTTACGATGTTGATTTTCCCCACCGTCCAGAAGTATATTACGGAAAGCCATACGCCGAGTTGGTTGAGTAAGACAAATTGTTCAATGAGGTCTGATTTCTTTGTTGTTAACCACTTTGCTGCTGCTCTGCAGTTGGAACTGGTTGAGAAACAGTTTGCAGCTTATCTTTTATGTTCTGTCTTATTTATTTTTATTTTACCTTATGTGTTTTTTCACATTCTGTTTTTTTTTTTTTGCTTATGTTACGAAGCGTTTTGTATCATTCTAGACACACAATTGGAAATAGTTGCAAACTGCGTTCAAGGACACAAGAGTTTTTAACAAATGATTCTATAAATACTGTAAATATTCATTTAGCTTTATTTTTCAGCATTTTGTACATAAGAGAAGAGAAGAAAAAAAAATGAACTAAAACTTCAGGGGTTAATGTTGTGGTCACTTTTCGTACTCGCCCATGCTTAGCACTATCAAATTGGAGATGTTTGCAAATAAAAACTAAGAAGAGAAATGAAGAAGAGAGTTGTAAATGTTGCTGTTTTATTATAATTTGAGGAGGAGGGGATTTCAGTGCACATGCTGAATGTGGAAGCAAATGAGTGAAATTGGGGACCACAGCTTGCACAAGACAAATATGTTTATATTAAAGATAAACTTTAGACACAAGGTTAAATATGCAGAAACTGTGAGATATCAGGGATTTAACCTTTTCAGCACCAGGGTATTCCCCATACTTGAGCAGAGTTTCTTCATAAAGCTATGGCTGAAAGGGTTAAATATTGGTCTAATTTGCATTGATTTGCATACGGTTTAGGCAACCTGCTGCTTTCCAAGAGATATGATAGGGCACCTGGCTCTGTACATGGACATTTCTGGGCCGAATCAGTACTTGATTGCCTTAGAGCAATTGGTGGGGCTTGAGACTGAAATAGAATGTGGGGCCTGAATGGAAACCAAAAAGGAAGCCCCACAATGGTGTTTGCTCATTGGCTTTAATGTAAAGCCAGCAAGGATGTAACAGTCGCCAGAAAGTTGCCCTGTATTCACCAAAAACCTGCAAAATCAGAGGCACTTTCTGGGTTAACCAGGGCTGAACCAATATCCATTGGAATGCTGCCTGTGAATTATTCGGACACAACACCATAACTGAAGCACAAAACGCCTCAGTAACACGAAGGGCTTTCTAGTGACGGCATTGAGCGCATTCCTCTGGACGTTGGTTCAGTTTAAAATGGCTACCTCCACTGTGCCTCTTATTTCAAATGGATTGACTGTGTGTCGGATAAATAAGGGTTCCGGCATGTTTGTGCAGCTAACAGGTGCTCTTTAAGCTGCAAATTCTAAAATGTGCTGTCAGTTCACAAAAGGCGACAAGAACCTTCTAGGAAATGCAGTTTATCCATAGCTGGCAAAGCCGCAGATAAGATTTAAGTTTACTTTTGTTTTTCTAGAGTCTAACTAAATTACTCATTTTACTATTGTTAACTCATGCTGCACTGGAATGTTTAGCCAATGTGTGGGATCCACATGCTTCATTTCTCCAAGAGAAACATGACTTTGCTTACGACACCATGTTACCTTCAGTTCTGTTTTGGACACACGATGACATTCAATGTAGACTCCTTTGCTTTCCAGGAATAATGACTTGTAGTGTACTGTGAACTGCATGCAGGAAAATGCTATTACCTAAAGTTACAGCTAACTACATTACAACAAGCCAAAAGAATAAAGATTACATTTTGTATTGTATATTTGTCTTCTGGGTCTGTGTTTTTCTTTTACACTCTTTAGATTTTTTATACCTGTGTAAATTGTGGTGCTCACATCCATAGACATGTTAAGGCTTAAATTTTGCAGTTTGAGTTAGCTTGAACAATGGTCTTGGTTACCTTTTAGCTGTAATAGAAAACCAAATGATTGTAGTGAAGGGGCGTTGGTTGATTACTCTTCCTATCACTGTGATACTGGAGATGTCTACAAAATCAATTAAATGCCACACTTGGTCAACAAGAATGTGAATTTTCAATGTTGTCTTCCAAAAGAATATCAAAAAGGTCATGAACTCATGCCTATGGTGAAATGTGAAAACCTGCTTTAGATTCACTGAAAATATCTATTTCATTTGCATAACAACTGATCATGTTTATATGTTTCTGTGTTAAGGTGCCGATACACGCATACATATGGGCTAGATTGATGGCTGCTTCGAGTGCTGTGCGCGCTCACAGCCATCTATCTGGCCCATATCTAATGCAGCCATCCCTGTTTTCGAGTGGGATCAATCAATCCTGCTTAAAAACAGGGATATCGGACATGACTGTAAATCTTTTTCGATGTCCGTTGCTTTGCATAGGGACCGCGGGTCTCCATGCAAAGCTTTGTCGGAGCTGGATGACACAGAAGTGCTGCGCCTTCAGCTCCTTCAATATCAGACAGCAGCACCATGAGGTCATCGTGCTGCTGCTGGGAATCTCAAACAGTTCAAATATTGAGCTGTGTATTCCTGGCTTTATCCTCTTTATACCAGAACCACACTACCAGTACAAACTTTACTAACCTTGACACTAGAGATGGTCAAAAAAGTTTCCTGAGATTTTGACTGGCTGACGTAAAGTTAATTGCAAAGTACCTCAACATGCTGCCATCATCAACATTGGTAAAGGTATATAGGGGTTGTGGGGACAATTAAAATTAGGTTTGAAGTCAAGTTTATGCCAAAACTACATGTCCTAGAACACATTATAGGTGATGTTAATGGCATTGAGTGAAATGGCTATCCTCAAGGCCCCATCACACTGCTCTCCATCGCTGACAGCATCGGTGGGCATCGGCCAGAGATTATCGGACATGTCAGTTCTCTGGCCGATGGAGCTGTGGGGCGACAGGGATCTGTTGCCCCATGTTGGCACCCCCGATTGGCAGCCGCCGTTCGGTGCGTGTATGGCAGCCTTTATATTAACCTCCCAAGCAGTTGAGACTTACCCAGTTGTCCGGAGTTTGGGTTCGCCTAAATTGCTACCGGAACCGAGATCCGTAAAACCTGTTATACCCCAGAAAGATTCTCTATACAGCCACAGCATTTCTGGGGGTTCTGGAAGGGTGGAGCACACCATAGACTTCCATTATTATGGACGGGCATTGATGATGTTGAAGATGTGGGCAGGGGCGGGAGGAGTATGGAAATCCAAGCAGTGTACTCTGTAGGGGCTGACCGCGAGTGAGGTAAAGGTATCTTGTAGTGTTCTGCTTTACCTTGTATCATGTTTTTTTTTTTTATATTCCCAAAACCCTTCTCTACATATCCATCAGTTTTGGTGATGATAGCTTGTTCAGGACTTTGCAATTAACACCCAAATAAACAAGTTGAAATTTCACGACCATCTCTACTTGACAATACGGAATGGCTACTCTGTGTGTGAGCAGCAGTCTCTCTGCCACTATGCACCATGCATTCCCTGCAGAGTCCAAGATAAAATTGCAATCGGCAAGGAGTATGAATTTTGTGACTGAACAGGGGGTGTCATACGCAGTATATTTACACTGCTGCACTAAATATTACATTACTAGTCATTTGCAGGGAAAAGTCAAGTGTGTATCTGTGCAGGACCAGTGTGCTTGAACATTAGTAGTGTTGATTTAATCGCACATTTTTATTGCGAATATCGGCACTTTGAGAATTTACAAAGATCTTGAATATGGTGTTATATCTTCATAATCTCGAATCATCAAATTTTTTTATATCAGTACGCGGAACGTTCACAATATGCGCATGTAGAAGTGCTTATTTGCACAATGAAAATGACTGGAGATCACGATTTCACTATTTTATTGCGCATATATGTGAATTAATATTGCCTATGCTGCTCATCACTAAAGCTGGCTATAGACCTTAAAGCAGGGAACACACATATAGATTTGGGCCAGATCGATGGCCGCTTTGAGCGCTGTGCACGCTCACGGCCATCTATCTGGCCCATATCTAATGCGGCCATTTCAAGCTGAACAAATGAATTAGGCTCAAAAACAGGGATATCGGACATGACAGTAAATCACGGTCGATGTCTATTGCTTTCCATGGAGTCTCCATCTTAAGTATCTTCGGAGTTGGAGACACAGCAGTGCTGTATCTCTAGCTCCTCCGATATCGGGCAGCAGCTGGCGATCTGTTCTCGGTAACCTCGAACGGCTCCTATATCAAGCCATGTGTTCTTAACTTTATATCTCTCTGTCAGATATCCTTTAGATCTTCCAACTACTATGTAGTGCCGGGTCCTCTGCGATTCAACAAAGACTTGATGGTTTAGAAAGTCCCTCACGGTTTTGGTAAAATAAAAGGAGATCTAAAGGAAATCTGATAGAGAGATCTACAGCAGAAACACATGGCTCGATATATGAGCCATTTGCAATGATGTCATCATGCTGCTGCCCGACATCGAAGGAGATGGAGGCTCCCGTGGTCCCCATGCAAAGCAATAGACATTGACTGTGATTTACGGTCATGTCTGATATCCCTGTTTTTGAGTGGGATTGATGGGTTGATTTGATATGGGCCATAAATGGCCATGAGCGTGCACGGCGCTTGAAGTGGCCATCGATCTAGCGCATATCTATGCGTGTATTAACAGCTTAAAGGTGTAAGAGGGACCTTACCATTAGCACACTTTCTGTGTGTGTCTTTAAGACACAACTGTCTTAAGGCCCCCATACACGTGTCGGATTCCCACCGGTTTCCGGCACGATCGATTCCGGGCGCGTGCACGCGAAACGATCGTGCCGGAATCGCGTGCAGCCCACCTTGTCCGATCGTTCGCGTCCGATTGATCGGGGGCTCAGAATCGGATCCGACAGAGAACCAACATGTTGGTCTTTCTGATCCGATTCTGCCCAGATCAGGGGGAGTTGCCATTTGGGAAGTAAGTGATCGGACACGGAATCGTCCCGGAATCTGTGGGACAAGCAGCATGCAGCGATCGGATACTCTTAATTGGCTGATTGATCGGAGCTCCGATTCCCGCTGAGATCGCCGGAATCGATCGGGTGAGGGATCAATTGGCCATGGAATCTGACACGTGTATGGCTAGCTTTAAAGTTACATTAATTTTTTTATTATCTACATGATATATATATATTTTATAAATTGTGATCTTGCTTTTTTGCTAGAATATTGTGAGTCACCGCAAAATGATACTATTTTTGGACAGGCAGCAGAAATAAACAATTGATGTCAGGTCGTCTATATGCTGCTCTTTTTCCAGTCTCTTTTGTTCTATGGAAGGAGGATGGGGGAGGGAAAGTGGGAAGCACCTTGCTGAGAGACTGCAGTCATGCTCATTAGTATTTGGTTGTCTAGTGATATGGGTGTGCTCATTCTTCATTTTACAGCAGAGGGAATCACAAACATTTAAAGGTGTCATCATGTTGGTAAGATGATCCATTATTAGGAAAAGACAGATACTTGCCAACATGTCCGATCACTGCTTGATCATTGATTACAATCCAATTTTTGATCCAATTAGATTTTGATCCAAAAATAGAAACAATTGTTTTTTAAAGTTTTTTTTTTTATATTTTCTGTAGTTATTGTAATTGCTTATCTATATTCATTGATATGGGTCCTTTCTCCAACATTTTCGCAATCTTTTGAAGCCAAAAATGTTATTGTCAAAAAACAGAAATAATGAACTCTATTTTTTTTTATTTTGCTTTATTTACCATTTAAATAATTTTTTCAAAAGTCCAGTGAGGTGATCAGATTTTTAGTTTTCTGCAACCAATCTCCTTCTGTTCCATGGCGTCTAGGATATGGACCAAGGGTCAAAGATCTTAATTGAAAGAGCATATTCAGTCATTATGACACAACCCCTTAAATTTGATTCAGCAAGGGGAAAAATCTATTTTATATACAGATCCTACTATCCTCACTTCCACATTACTCATTGGCCTAGGGTATTGTCTGAACAGCACAGTTACAGTGTCTAAAAAAGTAGTAGTGAATCAGGATGATTGTAATGGAGTGTAATGTAGTAGTATACTAGCAGTGCCTATAAAAATTTAAAAGGATAAGACATTAGGAGCCACTGTCACCTTGCCAATGGAGTGAATGGACCCCCTGACACCTCTACATGCTAACAAAGCATCTTCATCTGCTCAAATGTCCAGAAATTAAATGAAAGATCAATATCTTGAAGCATATTAGATTAACGGCCTGATTACATTAATGGTCTAACTAGAGCATGTAGGCCATGGCACTGGGCTGCATGATTACCAGAGGTGACATCTGGCCACTCAGGCCACTTGAAATGGGCATTGGATACCTAAAGGAATGTAGGCCAGTTTCTATAGTGTTAGTCCAAAATTCCATTAGCATGGTGTCATGATTGCCAGGTGACCTAATATGTTGTGCTTGGTAAAGACATCATATTCAACTGATCCTATTTTTATAGCTCCACCAAAGTTATAATTTTCTACACTTTACATCAAGAGTGTCAAAGTAAAATACATAGAGGACCAAACTGTGTGTGAAGTTTATGTATGCCCCCATCCCTGTGTGTACAGTGTGTGTAGTTCCCTGTGTAAGCCCCCCTTAGTCTCCACATTGTCAGCTGACAAAAGTGCAGTTTTTTTTCGGTACAATTCAATGAATGGACGCAGTTAAAACTCATTCATGTCTATGGCTGCCCGTGGCCACCCCCTGAGTGGGGACATGGCTATTGGCATGAATGGAGGCGGCCACCCACAGTCACCGTGGCACGGCGTGGTTCAAACCTGCACCACCCCGCCGCGCAACAGCTGCGTTCAGCATGCCTCTATTTTCCAACTATGGGAGTAGAGAACTACAGATCCCAAAATATTCAAGGCAGCAGGTGCTCACTGTGACATCATTCGAATGCATCGCATAAGCAGGGTACAGGGATATTCGAGCCCTCAGATGTACCCTGCAGCAGCGTGATGACATCATCATGCTGCTGTCAGATATTGGAGGAGCCGGGGAAAGAGACATTTCTGCTCTTCCCGACTTAGCCGAGCTTTGCCTGGAAACAAGCGGTCTCTAGGCAAAGCATTGGTCATCGGCCATATTTACGGTCATGTACGATAAGGCTGTTTTCGAGTGCTCGAAAACAGCAATGGGGGCACATTATATGGGTCAGATAGATGGCCGCGAGCGTGCACGGCGCTTGAAACGCCCATCAATTTGACTTATATCTTCACGTCTGTACCCTGCTTAAGTGGTCAGGACTGTGGGAGGATGGAGGAATGGTGAGTGCAGATGGTAGGGGAGCCAAAAGAAATAAGCTCGGCAGACCAAATTTACCCCCACGGGCCAGAGTTTGCCACTTATGCTTTACATGATATGCCATCATATATTACCCTAACATTAGTTCATTCGACATCTCTGTACAAGCAGAAACAATTCATGAATAGTGCTTGATTATTCGAATTGCAATTCTATTCTAGAATCTGCAAATTTTGCAGATATTCGCAATGTCGAATATTTGCGATATTATGCACTGGGATGCTTATGGTCATGCAATTTTATATTTGCAATGCGAAAATGAATACCACATGTGATCATTCATTTGCGAATATCGAATTCAATATTGGAAGACGTATTCGCGAAATATTGCAAATTCAAATATTGCCTATGCCTCTCATCACTATTAATGAATGGTATCAGACAACAATGATGATCACATGGGGGCTACAAGATCAAGTCTCAAGGTGGGCATCTGCGGTTCAATTTTTTCATTCCATTGACATATGGAGTCAATCCTTTTGAAAATCCTTTTGTTTTGATTCTTATGCATTGTGTGGTGGTAAAAATTATCCAAATGTAATCCGATCGACTTATGTTGTATTTTAAATAGATCGAACGAAAAATTTATCCGTGTATGCCCACCTTAGCCTTTCTCTTACCCCCTGTTCATTAGGGTCCCCATACACCTTTAGATTTCTCTGTCAGATTTCCTTTAGATCTCCTTTTGTTTTACTAAAAACATGTAATATGAGGGACTTTCTAAACCATCAAGTCTACCTGTGTTCAATCGCAGAGGACCCGGCACTTCATAGTTGTTGGTAGATCTAAAGGATATCTGACAGAGAGATCTAAAGGTGTATGGCCAACTTTAGAGTACATTGCTTTTTCAGCATGCAAGTGCAATTTGTCAATGGGAAATTAGACTTTTTGTCCATTTATAAATTTGGGACTAAACAAATTACTAAAATCGAGGACTTGCACGATACATTAAGATGCTGCCATCATACATTTAACCTCCTTTCATGCTCAGTCCTAGATTTGTGTTAAACAGCAAAATAAAAGTCAGTTTTAGGTCATGTATTTTGACCATTGTTTTTTTTTTTCTTGGTATATAGCTGCAGGCCTACACAGCATGTCTAGCTTTTACTAGAATCAGGGGACAGCATGCACTTAGTGATACATTACGATGTTGCCATCAGACATTCACCTTATTTTATGCTTCCTCCTAAATTTGTGGTAAATAGTAAAAGTCATTTTAAAGATACATGTTTTGTTTTAGTTTTTTTCTTTTCTTAGTAAACACATGATTTGCAGGCTTATATAGCATGTCTACAACACGATCCCCTGCTGATTCTGTATGTTTGACAAAGAAATGACCAGTCTATAATTGTTGTGGGATTATTGTAGCTGTGAGAGAGAACAACAGTAAAAAAGCTCTCAGGAACCCAGTGAACAAAAGAGATTGATTTGCATCGCAATGAGGGAAATATGTCTTTGATCCCTTCACAAAAGTATGGTCAAATTTTTTGATTAGCTGACTTTGTGAGCTGATTGCAAAGCCTCTGAAAATGGTATCATGACCAATATTGCGAGAGATGTATAGAAGGCTAGTGGGAACATTTAAAAAATTTTTTTTGCTCTAGCATGTGTAGTTCAAAATCAAAGTCAGAATTTTAAACCTAATTTATGCAAAAACTATTTGTGTTAGAGCAATGCCTTTTTTGTCCTATACCCCAACCCCTTCTCTACATCTCCAGCAAGTTAGTAGTGATGATACCAGGCTCAGGGGCTTTGCAATTAACTTCAAGTCGTTGAAATGGTCAATTTTTTTAATTGAATCTCTACACAAAAGATGACTTTTGCCAAATCCTAGTTGGCAATCATAGAGGTCCGAAGTTTCATGTACCGTAGTTATCTACCTTGTTTGCAATATCTCAGGGAGTTTGTACCACTGCTCTTTGCAGATCCTTTTCAAGTCAGTAAGGCTTTGAGGCTGATATTTGGCACTCAGCCTTAAGCTCCCTCCACCATAGATTTTCTATGGGATTAAGGTCTGGAGACTGGCTACTCCAGGACCTTCCTGTGCGTCTTCTTGAACCATTCTTTTGTTGCCTTGCCTCAGCTGACAGGCAGAGCTGAGCTTGATCTTGGTCATTGTCATGCTGTAATTCCCATCCGCAACCTATTTTTAATGTCCTGGCTAAGGGAAGAAGATGCTTACCTATGTTTTGGCAGTACATGTTCCTGACCATGGTATCTCCTATGCAGTGAAGTTCGTGTAGCAGAAAAACATCTTTTAAGTATAATGTGTTCACCTCCATGTTTGATGGTTGGGATGATGTCTTAGGCAACATTTTTCCTCCTTCAAACAAAGCAAGTAAATTTGATGCTCTGGTGGTCTCATCTGACTGCAACACTTTCATTCAGTCCTCTTCTGGATCATTCAGATGTTTATTGGCAGACTGCAGATGGACCTGTACATGTTCTGTTTAGAACATGGAGACCCTAAGGGTGCTACAAGATTCCTCCTTCACAGCATAGCATGTTACCAATTGTTTGCTTGGCGACTATGGTCCCTGCTGCCTTAAGATACTTGCTGAGTTTATCACTTGTAGTTCTGTGCTGTTTGGTCACCCATTGCAACTCCATAAGATCATATCTAGAGCCCTGAACTGAGGGACATTGACAGTTATTTGGTGTTTCTTCCAATCTTCTCACCAAACTTCTTGGCAATAAACTTGTAGGTCCTGTGTAGGTCTACAGTGTTGTCCCTGACATCCTTTGACACCTCTCTCTTTGGCCATGGTAGCTAGTTATGTGGTCAGGTGTCTTTTGTACAGGTATTGTAACAAGTAGGGAATAATAGCAATCCCATCTCTCACAGAGGTTGTCCTAATTTCAGCTAATTACCAGCATATAAATATTGCTGGTTGGTAGGGAATCAAATACATTGCAGTGAACATCAATCTCTGACATGTATGTACTAGGTTTGCTAGGGTTTTTTTTTTGTTAGGGCTTGTTTGCAATTGAATGGGGTGCCCTCCACAGCTATGGTCCTCCGTGATCGGGCGCGGATGCGGTGGGGCCCACGATCTGAATAGCATTGGACCATCGGCGGTCATGGGACATCTATGGAAAAAATTGTGTCTCCATCCATGGATTCTTAAGCACGCCCATTCACTCTCTATGAGCGCTATCAGCCAGGAAGTGGGAGGGGTTGGAAAAGACATCTTGCCACATCCCCCCCCCCCCCCACATATCCTGCCGAGGTTTGAATCATGGAATTGAGTTGAGTGGAAACATGGCCACCGACATATTCGAGATATGGCAGATATTCACAAAAATATTCGACATTTGAATGTTCGAGCTTAACACTAATTAAGATGCTGCCATCATACATCCATCTTACTTTTATACTTGGGGGGGGGGGGTTTCCACAGCGTTTTGTGATCCATCGGGACCCCTACATTAAGCGCAGTGCTTGGCAGGGGTTCCAAAAGATCACATACAATTTAGCTGGCTATGTTAACCCCTGCATCGGCGGAACTGTGCAGCGCCGTGAGAACACAGCATCCACCAAGCAGGTAAACTGCATGTGCTCCGTCTGAACAACCCGCCAAGCACTGCGCTTAGCGTAGGGGTCCCGATGGATGTGGAGACATAGCCATACTCCTAAAACTTGAGCTGAGGTTTGGCGCAAATTGTTTTTTATGGGGTGTATTTTTTGGTTAATAACTGCAGGCCTCCACAGCATGGCAAACCTATTGCAGATTCCGGATGCAGTGTATGTAATCCCTACTCCACCCTGTTTAAGACAAAGGAAGAATATTGCTAATTCAGGGATATTTACTTGAGTGCATTATTGCTCTTGCTCTGACCTGAATGTTGTTCCCTGGGGATGAGTGTTAAGGCAAGCGTCTAGTCATTAATGTAATCCATTTAGCTACTCTGAACTATTGAAAAGCAGTAAATGATTTATTACATAAGAAAATGGAGTAACTGACAGCAATGTTGCAGCGTAAAATCCATAATGTGCATCTTGTATTTTCAAGTGTTTGATGTATTGTATGTTTTATGGTTCTTTTCTTTACTCCAAAATAGAAAGTAATTATTTAAGTGAAGGGATTGGTATGGAGAGGTTGGGTGGGGTATAATTTAACTAAGGAAGCCAAGCAAGGTGAAGAATTCATAGGCTGCCATCGCTGATCTATTTTGGAAGATACTAGGTTTTTGGCTGT
>CM070039.1:18963792-18975575 GCA_036250615.1 Ptychadena robeensis
GGAATCGATCGTGCCGGAATCCGGTGGGAATCCGACACGTGTATGGGGGCCTTTACATCAGCAGAGCGGCTCGGTGCCATGTAGACAGATCCTCCGCCGAGCAGGTAAGTCTATCTGCTACGTCAGGGACACTTAGCAGGGGTCCCCCGCTAAGAGGGGTCCCAACGTAATGGAAACATAGCCTTTGTCAGTGATGGCTAACCATTAAGAGACTGAGTAAACCCCACCTACTGTATCTATCTCAAAGTGCCGGCATGGCAATTTAACCTGAATTACACACACATATACCATGTATGTACACATATAAAATAATGTAAGTACACACACTCTACTTTTTATAAGATATAAAACCCTTTTTAATTATCTCTAATATAAATATATTAAAAAATCATATGTGGACCATATATAATTTGTTTCAGTGATTTGTATCTGTATCGCGTCCATGCTTTTTTATGTGCTGTTCCCCACAGCCCGATCTCCCCTGATCACGCCCATATTCATGAATGGACGCCTTTCAAAATCGCATCTCAATTCATTTAGACACAATTTTTTTTCACTCCTGATCGCTCCCCATGGCTTACAAGAAAAATCACATTACTGTCTGCCATTTGCTGAAGAACTACACTACCCAGCATGCCTTGCTGCCTTTTCTAGCTGTTCTACTACAATTCTTTCTTCTATCATTCTGTCTTCTACTTACTCACGCATAACATACTCTCTCTCACACACATTACGCTACACACACAGACTTTCTCTCTCTGACAGATTAAACATACCTTTTCATTCTGCTTGTCCCTCCTCTGGCTTCTGATTGGCTGCCAGTGCTAGGAGAGAGTATGAGGCGCTGTGTGCAACCACAAGAGAGGGTAAGAGAACTGACAGCATTGAGTGCAAATAGAGTGCAGTTCTTTCCTCTCTCCTGGCTGACAGCTCGCATGCCCACAGAGAGGCCTCTGAGTGCCACATATGGCACGCATACCATAGGTTCGCCATCACCAATCTAAGTCATGTGGAGATATTCTTTTTTGGGGGAGTGACTTTGGAGTGTGGAAGGAAACTGGAGTACCCAGAGGAAACCTGGCTCTGCCACTGGCTACAGAGGGTAAGACACCCAATGTGCCCCCCACCCCCTCGGCCACTTGCATTCTCTGCTTTCATCTCAGTATTTGCAATAGTAACCCCCTTTCTGAATACACTATATCTGTGCGTTTCCTTCTTCCTGGTGGGATGACCGGTGTTCTAGTGGAAATTACAGGATCTAAGTGGACTTCATATATCGTTATACACTTTACAACTGTGTTTAGATCCCCAAAGACTACTAGTACTCTTACCACCTCACCCTGCTGCCCTGCTGGCATTTCACAACGCTCTGCATTCAGCTCCATTGCTTTCTACTGTTTTTTTGTTGTGAATGTAAAATGTGAATGTTTCCTTCAGAAAGCACTTTCAGAATGTGAGGTCAGAAATGTCCAGATCCCTTGTGGCAGGCTGTCTGTAACGGAAATGTGTCACATTAGCAGGTTATGTTGCAAATTGGTTTTTGAAAACACAGGCTCCAGGAACACAATATAACCTTACATTCCAACTTAAAGTGGAACTAAAGGCAAAATAAAAAATAGTATATTTTTTTGACGATTAACTGCTGTGTGCGTTCCCCCCAATTGCTCAGCCGAAAATCGGGTGCGTCCAAATGACAAGATTGACCAGGAATTTCACCCATGTCGGATCGCACGGTTATCCAAAATGTTGAAAGATTCACGGCCGATCCCATTCCTCTGGAAGGGTGCCCACCAATCCTCTAAGGGGCCGGATGCAGCATGATGACGTCATGGCTGTCTATCCCTCATCCCAAAAGGAAGGAGGGGGGGGGGGGTGTTACAAGTACTTAGTGCCAGAAATGGGTTTAGTAAAGAATGATTATTCACTGGTATGCAGCTCCTTAGAAGGAGAAGAAGGAGAGGAGTGTCCCTTAAGCCCCCCATACACCACATACAATTACCATGCAACTTCTGTACAACCAACTTTTCTTCTACCAAAACCATGTAATAGGAGGACCTTTCTACACCTTCCAATCACTATGTATTCTATCAGGGAGGTCACTATACTACATAGTTGTTGGTAGGTCTCATGAAAGTTGTATGGAGGAATCTGAAGGTGTATGGGGGGCTTTAGAGAAAGTAGAGAAAAAGTATTGTCATTCAATGTTGTTTCCTCAGCCCTTGCAAAATACATGTGCCAACATCCCTTGAATAATATATCTACAAATTAACCAGGTTTAAGCCGGCCATAGACATGACAATTCCCGGCCATAATTGCAGGCGATCGACCGGTGTGTGTGCTCATGCATGTTGGTTGCTTACCCACAAATACAGGGGTGCCCATCTTGAAGTTTTGACCCAAAAAGGCAGTACTTGTGGCCGATCCTGTTGTAGTCAGTTAATGTGGAGGGGGAGTCCCCCCCCCCCCTCCAAGTTAATTGGCTGCAATCTGCCGGGAGTCTCCATAATAGGGAGGTGGATGTTTTCCTCTTAAGCCCCCCATAGACAGGCAGACTCCTCCATACAACTTTCATGAGACCTACCAACAACTATGTAGTATAGTGACCTCCCTGATAGAATACATAGTGATTGGAAGGTGTAGAAAGGTCCTCCTATTACATGGTTTTGGTAGAAGAAAAGTTGGTTGTACAGAAGTTGCATGGAGGAGTCTGCCTGTCTATGGGGGGCTTTACTCTACATCTGGTTAATAAATGTATAATAAGTAGAAAAGTTCTCACAATGATGGAGATTTTTTGGGCTCGTGTTAAGTTTTACATGCACTCAAAAATCTCCATCAATGTGAATGTCTTTAATCATGATCTTATATCATTAAACTATCAGATCATACACTCAGTGTGCGCCCTTCTCTGCTTTTTTTTTTTCTTATAAAAAGTTTAGTATGACAACCATTCATTCTGAATGGTACCCCAATACATTGACTGAACCCACCTGCAGTTTAGTGCACTTCAGTACACCACTATCCCAACACCCACAGCTTTATACCTCAACTCTTACACATCCACATGAACCATCTTCAGTATAGTCCACCTTGGTGTGTTAATACTCCAACACTGCACCTTCGCGCCTCAACTCCAACACATCAAGATACAGTATAGTTCACCACAGTGTACCACTACCCCAACACTTCTACAGAACCCACTTGCACTACAGTCCATAGCTTTAAACCTCAAATGCAACACATCAACATGATTCAAATACAGTGCAGTTTAGTGTAGTGGGCACAACTCAATCACTTCTACAGAACCCCACTGTACTACAGTCAAAAGAATTGCAACTCAACTCCAACATATCAAGATGATCCATCTGCAGTACAGTTCACCAGGGTGCCATTACCCCAACACTTCTACAGGACCCACTTGCACTACAGTCCATAGCATTGTACCTCAAATACAAAACAACAACAGGACTCCAATGCAGTACAGTTTATTGTAGTGGGCACAATAAATTTGAAATTGATTCTTCCAGAGAACAGGCGGACATTGGACTTTTTTAAGTTCGCGGACGGACCTGGCCGAAGTTCGGCCATCACTTTTAAGCACCGAAGCTGTAGATGTTAATTGTCAGGACAACACATTTCAACATGTGTTTCTGTGCCATAGCTGCTGCATTTCCAATAAAGCCCCCCATACACCACATACAATTACCATGCAACTTCTGTACAACCAACTTTTCTTCTACCAAAACCATGTAATAGGAGGACCTTTCTACACCTTCCAATCACTATGTATTCTATCAGGGAGGTCACTATACTACATAGTTGTTGGTAGGTCTCATGAAAGTTGTATGGAGGAGTCTGCCCGTCTATGGGGGGCGTTATTTCTAAAATTAGGGACCCCAATTTAGATCCGGGTTGGCTCATACTTGATTATATGCAGTTTATTAGTAAGAATTTAGTAAGAATTGAGTAAGTTTCTTAAATGCTGGTAGCCAAACCAGTTGGTGGTGTTGGTAAACACTGGGTGTATGTGTCTAGATAACTGAATCATTATAACTAAAATGGAACAGAATTATCTGCATTACTGAATCCCAAACCAAAGCTGCAAAGTCCGATTGACAACTTTGTTAGGGTCCCCATACACCTTTAGATTTCTCTGTTAAGCCCCCCATAGACAGGCAGACTCCTCCATACAACTTTCATGAGACCTACCAACAACTATGTAGTATAGTGACCTCCCTGATAGAATACATAGTGATTGGAAGGTGTAGAAAGGTCCTCCTATTACGTGGTTTTGGTAGAAGAAAAGTTGGTTGTACAGAAGTTGCATGGAGGAGTCTGCCTGTCTATGGGGGGCTTTAGATCTCCTTTTGTTTTACCAAAACCATGTCATATGAGGGACTTTTTAAAACTATCAAGTCTACCTGTGTTCAATCGCAGAGGACCCGGCACTACATAGTTGTTGGTAGATCTAAAGGATATCTGACAGAGAGATCTAAAGGTGTATGGCCAGCTTTAGTCATATTGATGATGATGATGATGATGATAATGATTTTCCTCAGTCTGAAGACAATATGGGACATATTGGGCAATCTATTAAGGTTTAGGATCTTGTACCCCTGGTCTAGGTTCACTCCATGAAAATGTGCTGATCTAGGTTCACTCCATGAAAAGGTGCTGATCAAGGTTCACTCTATGAATCTAGAAGGCACATTGGAGAACACATTTATTTGTATTGCATTATAACTTTTGTTGTGCAATTCTAATGGTACCCCAAAAGTGCTGTTAGTATGGCATAGAACATGCATGGTTGTATGCACTGTAATTCTAGGAATGGAAAGGATAACGACTCACTTCCAGGATAGAGTCCTTAATGCAAGAATACCACATGCTGGTGAGAACAATATGATACAGACTCTAACATTATGTCAATATGCCTTAATATTTGGCGTCTGATCAAGAGGTATGTGACTAGGTTAGTCATATTTTCTGCCAATAAATATTGGCTTCATGGTCTATATCAGGGGTGACTACGCATTTTTGGCTTGCCAGCTACTTTTAAATCAGTCAAAAAAACAGCAATAAAAATGGTAAATATATATATTTTGAGTATACTTATAGCCTTTTTTTTTATGTATAAAAGTCCATACACCTTTCAGTTAATCCATACAATTTCATTTAGTTTAGATCCACCAACAACTATGTAATGCAGAGTCCTCCCTGATAGAAAACATAGTGATTGGAAGGTATATATCACTGCTATATAGTACTGGGTCCTCCCTGATAGAATACATAGTGATTGAAGATACAATACGATATGATACACACAGGTACATGTTATCACACAGGAGGAGTAGAGGACCCTGCCCAATCAGGCTTACAATCTTATAGGTGGGGGGAACAGAGTATACAATAGGTGTGGGGGAAGGGACTGTCATGGTTGTGATATTAGGGGTAAGAAGATGGGTAGGAGAGAGTGAAGATGTGGGTTTTTAGGGCTTTTAAAAAAGTGCCTTTGTATGGTAAGACTGAAAGGTGTATGGTGACCTTAACTCTTGGAGCCTTTGCTATCTACCTGTAGGCCATGATCGATTTGTCTTGGGCATCCCTGACTAGCTGCAACAAACAAAAGTTTTATCTAGAGTTGCAATTTAGGGTCTAAAATTCTCTTCAGGATTTAGACTAGGTGTGGCCAAACTATGGTCCAGGGCTATATCTGACCCTTTAGTATTTTAATCCGGCCCTTTGTCACCTTGGTAACAACGCCTAGAGGAGGATTAGGTCTCCTGCTAGAGGCCTTAGTTTTATATTTTATATATATTATTTTTTAACCTCCCTGGTAATTAGTATGATTATTACTCTTTTTAAATGAACGCATCAATGTTTAAATTTTCCACTCTGGCTGGGAGAACTTGGAATCGGCCCATACAGTTTCATTGTCTCTGTCAAATTTAAAAAACCATTGCGGCCCACTAGTCAAAAAGTTTGCCCAGCCCTGCTTTAGACTCTAATATTATGTCGTTGGCTTTCATACAGAGCTAAGTTTTTACATAAAATCTTCAGATTTCAAACCATTTAAATGATATGAACATGTACTGCATGTATAAGATTTCATTGTAATTTAAAGGAGAAGGATTATGATTTTGGGAATACATTGATATTCTTTATCTTCGAGGCATTGAAGAAACTTTGGACTGCCAAAGAATATTGTTGGCTTTTGGTAGAAATGGAAAATAACTTTTCCCAATACAATACTACAAATGATTTGTATTACCAACCGTTGAATTAAAGGGACTGGTCCTTTAAATAATAGTGATTTTTCAGTAACACTGAGAGAAATATCCTGACGCGGTTATTCTGCAGAAAACGAATACGTAATGACTTGTCAAATCGCTGTACTTCCAATAGTTTCAGTGGGGGATGGTGTAATATACAGATCACATCCGCATACTAAAAAAAAAGCTTTTTGCTTAATGTGTTAATCTGAATCATCTGGAGCTGGATCGGCATTGACACAGCACAACATGAACCGGTTGACAATATAGTCCAGGAATGACAAAATCCACCATAAAAAAAAAAAGCTTCTTCTGCAGCTGCCCAGTGGTAGAGAGCTGCGGCATATTGCAGCCTCTCTGAAGGGGAGGAAATCTTGCAGAGAAACCACATGCTCTCTTCAATGCAGTCTGATGGAGGCTGTAAAAGGCACATCATTTATGATTCATAAAGCACTCCAGCTCAGAGCCCACTGTACATTCTGCAGGAGACAGCGCTCTGTTTTCCTATATTGCTCGGAAACACTTATTTAAAGGAGTCCAGTCAAAACTTTACCTGAATAACATTTAAAATGCAAGAGTGTTCCTTGATTATTAGATTCATTATAAATAAAAAAAGAACAGTTTATTCCCCTTTTTTAATGTGTTATGTCTCAGTGCAGGGCTGTTGTCAGAAATCCTGGGGCCCCATACTTGGAAATTTTCTTGGGCCCCCCGGACAAAAGTTGTTGGGCGAGGGGGATGGGTTTTGTTAGCAAAAAATCCCATAACCCCTTTCCTTCCAAAGTTGTTGAGGAAGGGGGGCTAGCAACACCACACAGTGAGTAGACTGTGAGACAGTGAGCAGTCCAGGTAACTCTGCTGATGAAGCCGCCCGGGCCCCTAGATGCTGATCGCCGGGCCCCCTAGCTGCTCACGCCTGGGACAGAAGTCCTAGTCTCTACCACCCCCCCCCTGCGGTTATTCTGATGGTAAGTAGCAGGCTTGGTTAATGTCAACGCAGTTATTTGTAGTATACACTAGAAAAATGGGGTGTCAAACTCATACACAGAAGGACAAAATTCAAGACCTAGACAAATTCATGGTTTTGCCTAAATATTGAATCTGGAACAAGCAAAGTGTAATACTATAACACATGTGACATCAAATGTGAAATAAAAGACACATCTGTGGCATTTATTTCTTAGGTCAACTTTTAAAAAAAAGTATTGGGGGACAAATATTATTGCACTATTATTGGCCAGAGTTCCCAAACTGGGGGTGTGGAGTTATTCCTGGGGGGCACAGCTAGGGGGCTAGTGTAAAATGGCCCCCAAATCTAAAATTGTAGTTTGAATGGGGGGTTTTCAATAATGTTGGTTGAGAAAAGGGGTGCCCTGCAGGGAATGCATGATTAATTTATGTGGGGTATCACTCACTTTAAATTATAATTCATTTTCTATGCCAATCCCTGTAGTGCTGGACTTTGGTATTATCATTTGTACCCTGAAACAATAAGCAAAATGCTGGGGGAAAGGACTTCTAGTCCTAATGTTACTTCCTTAGTGCATACTGCAAAGAAAATACAGGAAAAAAGAGCCAATAAATGACATGATCAAATTAATGTGCTTGGTCTTTCTGTCTAGATGTCTCCATGGTTCCCCGTTCCTCGTTGTTGGCACCCTCCCCCCCATACGTTCACCTGTCCTTTTTAAGTTGGCATATCATACAAAGGTACTCTACTAATCTATATATGGTCTATTCCAGTTGAGATTTATTTGTTGTTTTCAGTACATTTCTTACAATATGCCTACTTGTTTGTATTTAAAGTCTTGTCCTCTCTGAAACGCACTGAGAATACAATACAAGACAATTACATTTACAATACAATACAATACAATACAATACAAGACATTACATTTTCAACTTGTACTTAGACCATATGCAACATAACATGTAAAAATAAAAACTGTTATTTTGTATATTGAAAAATCCCACGTTCGGAAGTCGTTTACTTTATCTGCCGTTTTAAGTCCTTCCAGCAAACTAAGCTGAAATCATTATCAGCTGGCTGGATGCAACTGTCTTTTCTATTTTCAAAGATTTATTTATTGGGATGTGGTAGTATTTCAAATATTGATAAATATGTTTTTGTATAATTTTAAGTAAACCTGCCCTGCACAATAAAACCTTAGCACAAAGTAGGAATTACTAAGTGGCAACTTGTACATTTGACCATTGATTAAAACCCTGATTACCGGGGCTATGGGGAGTGTAGGTAGAAGCCACCACCAACACACACTTAAACTGGGCATACACATCTCGATTTTTTGTTCAATTTTAGTGCGATCCTTTATCAAAATCAATCGCGCGATCGGATTGAATAAAAATTGAAGCGTGCCAAAAGTGTCTGAACAATCGATTTTGTCAGAAATCGGACAGAAAAACGATCGTTCACGGATCCGTTCTGATGGATAATTTTTATAAAAAGCAAAGGAATCGAGTGCTGTTAGTTGTCTCATGCGATCATTTTAAGCGATCCATCTATGATTCTTGTGGAAATTACCTTGGTTTGTGTGCTGTTGGTCACTGGCCAGTTCTTCAGCTAACACCACTCCCAACCCATAAATGTGTGTGTGCAAGACATATTGAGACTTTCAGGATAGAATCGCCCAGAAATTAAATGCATGGTATGTTGCAGTTTGCGATCATTTTCGCAAATTAAAATCGATTCCGGAATCGGATGGGCGATCGGATTAAAAAACGATCGCTGGATAATTGGTACGTGTGTGCTCAGCTTTACACACTTAAGCCTGAACAGGCTTGTAGTAGGTACATCTATGCAGTTATTGACCTTCTGAAAGTTCTGAAGTTACTCAGAAACTACTTTTAGGGGTTTCTGGATGCCCAGGAAGCACTAGCAGAAATATTGTTTTAACAATAAAAATTTGATCCAATTACTTGTGGTTCCTTCTGTCCGCAGGATAGTAGTTTAACATTTTTATTTACTATTTATAAAGTCAGTAATAGTGATGGCTGAACTTCCCCCAGGTCTGTCTGCAAACAGGCGGATCAGACTTTTAAAATAGTCCTCTGTCGGCCTATTGGTGGGGAATTTGATTTAGGAAAACTGGAAGTTATGTCAGTGACATCACATCTGGTACCTGAAGCCCATAGTTCCTGGTTCCGATTCTTGGATGTGACACCACTGACGTCACTTTCTGGTTTTCTGAGCCAGCTTTTCATTGCAAGACCAGGTTCTCTAGTTGGTCTTCAGTGAAAAGATTCTTCCTCCGACGGGATCTTAGTGCTCCTGATCCTGCCGGAGTAAGAATAGTAAGCTCCTTCTCGACGGTAACGGGGCGGGTCGAACACCCGTACTGCTCACCAGCTAGAAGGAGTGCGAACATCCATGTTTGCTGCCCTGCGGACAGTTCGGGCATCACTAGTCAGTAATCATTCAATTAAACTGACGTCTATAGCCATCCAATTATTTAATAAAGCTGCAACAAACAAATATTTGCTAAAAAAATTCCTTCTCTTCATTCTTTATATTTCACCCCCGGCCTGATATGCAGTGACGCTTTTCAAGTCAAATTTCAGACATTGCGATTCCCTTCATTGCAATGGATTGCAATTTCTTTGACAGAAATGACAAATGTACTCCCAGTTGAATATCCGAGCTCAAGTGACTTGCATGCATTGCGCATATATGATCGCGATTGCAATTTTTAGATTGTGATCCATGTCCACAAACGTGTATATTTGAGATTCCGAATATCAAATAACATTGCGGGTATTCAAGAAATTAAGCAAATTCGAATGTTGCCCGTCGCTCATCACTGAACATTACATGCAAAAAAAATTTTCCTCTAGTAAATTACTTTCAAATATACTAAAGTAAACTGGATAAAGCCTATTGAACCTAGGTGGATCTTTATAGTACAGACAGACCCTTAGTAAGCAGGTTTACAAAGTAAACAGTTTATGAATGTGGTATATACAGACAAAATGGATAACACAATTCAATAGTACATGCAAAATCATTGTAAGATATATATTCGGTATGAAGAAAACAATGGAACTAGAATAAGTTATATCTCTGGTAATAGATGGGATTGTGGTGTTTAATGAGCGATACCCCCTTTCCTCCTATTTCTTTATAATGAAACTATGTAATAGACTGATGAAAACATCCTCTGTAGCTGGCAGATAAATCACTTGTTAAACCCCATATTATGTAATTTATTTATCCCATCTTCAGTGTTTTCAGTTTATTGTATAGTAAATAAAAATAGCTTAATATTATAGGCCGGGTGATTTGTATGCTATTTAAACAAAGCCTTTGCCTGATTACAAATGTCATAAGTGATCTATAGAATGCTTTATAAGATCCCAGAGAGAGAGCCAAGCAGTGAAAGTCTATCAGCCTTTTATTGGTCATTTGAACCTACACACGAGACAACATATTGCATTACAGCTGCCCCCTGGGAATGTGCCCATTTGGCAAACTCCTTGTGCCGTATTCAAACGCCTTGTGGCTTTTTTAATACTTAAAATGTCCAGAAACACATGTATCTAGTTCATGATACTGAATACAGAACATGTTGATTATCCATTGTTGAAGTTTTTGTTTATATCTTATGGATGCGTGACAGAGGTTGTTTGGGTAATCACATTCAGCTGCAAGAAGCATCACAGCATTATACTTAGCTAGACCAAAATAACACAGATCACTGCGGCATCAACAGCAGGCAGAGTGTGCAAGCACCTATATATCTGTTTTAAAAATAAAGCTGATATTATGCATCGGCATCTGAAAACAATATGGTCCACACCTATTGTATAGTCTGTTCCCCAACCAATTAGATTGTAAGCCTGTCTAGGCCGGGTCCTCCACTTCTCCTGTGTCATATCCTGTACCTGTGTGTTATCTTGTGTCTAAACTCTTTTATTAAATAGCGCTGCGTAATTTGTTGGCGCTATATAAATAAATGATGATGATATTAATAATATGGTCTGTTCAGATGCTTAAAATAGTAAATAAACAGGATGGATTCCGCGTCATCTGGAAAGAAAATAATGTCCGTGAGACCCAAATACGTAGCCACATAGTGTTCACTTAACCTTTTTGGTGATAAAATTGGATCATATTTCCTGCCCGCTGTGCCCCCCCCCCCTGCATTCCCTCCATCATCAATTATACAGTATATAGTAAGGGCACCCCCCACCTTCCCTGTGTCAAGGAAGTAACCCATAAAGAAGATCCCATGACACTGATATTGCAGGACAGGTAAGGTTCATCTGAAGCAGGTGAGCGTGGCTTGGGGTTATTGATATGGGTTATTAGAATCTTCCCTGAGCCTGTATGTAATGGTTCAATATTTGGTTAATTTGGCACTGTTAAATACTTCATTGTAACTGTTGAGCTGTACAGGGAGTGCAGAATTATTAGGCAAGTGGTATTTTTGAGGAATCATTTTTGAACAACAACCATGTTCTCAATGAACCCAAAAAACTCATTAATATCAAAGCTGA
>CM070039.1:18975675-18997042 GCA_036250615.1 Ptychadena robeensis
CCCAAAGTACAGGAACACCTGACCATTCCTCATACAGTAAGGAACTTGTATGACATTCAACGTAGGCCTAAACTACAGGTAAACCTGACCATTACTCATACAGTAAGAAACATGTAGGACATTCAACGTAAGCCCAAAGTACAGGTACACCTGACCATTGCTCATACAGTATGGAGCTTGTATGACATTCAACGTAGGCCTAAACTACAGGTAAACCTGAGCATTGCTCATACAGTAAGAAACTTGTATGACATTCAAGGTAAGCCCAAAGTACAGGTACACCTGACCATTACTCATACAGTATGGAACTTGTATGACATTCAACATAATCCCAAAGTACAGGAACACCTGACCATTCCTCATACAGTAAGGAACTTGTATGACATTCAATGTAGGCCTAAACTACAGGTAAACCTGACCATTACTCATACAGTAAGAAACTTGTAGGACATTCAAGGTAAGCCCAAAGTACAGGTACACCTGACCATTACTCATACAGTATGGAGCTTGTATGACATTCAACGTAAGCCCAAAGTACAGGTACACCTGGCCATTACTCATACAGTAAAAAACTTGTATGACATTCAACGTAGGCCCAAAGTACAGGTACACCTGACCATTACTCATACAGTAAGGAACTTGTATGACATTCAACATAGGCCCAAAGTACAGGTACACCTGACCATTACTCATACAGTAAGGAACTTGTATGACATTCAACATAATCCCAAAGTACAGGTACACCTGACCATTACTCATACTGTAAGGAACTTGTATGACAATCAACGTAAGCTAAAAGTACAGGTACACCTGACCATTACTCATAAAGTATGGAGCTTGTATGACATTCAACGTAAGCCCAAAGTACAGGTACACCTGGCCATTACTCATACAGTAAGAAACTTGTAGGACATTCAACGTAAGCCCAAAGTACAGGTACACCTGACCATTACTCATACAGTAAGAAACTTGTATGACATTCAAGGTAAGCCCAAAGTACAGGTACACCTGACCATTACTCATACAGTAAAAAACTTGTATGACATTCAGCGTAGGCCCAAAGTACAGGTACACCTGACCATTACTCATACAGTAAGGAACTTGTATGACATTCATCGGAAGTCTATTTAAGGAAGTCTAATTATCTATAAGATTACAATCAACTTGAAATTTGTTTCCCATAGGGAAAAAATTAAGGATGCACTGTACTCTATCCAAAATTTAGATTTTCATGTTGGGATGATGATACCAACTTGTTAGAAACCTTGGAGCAGCTAAACAACGTATTTATTTATTTCATAATAAGTATGTATGTACATGTACATCAAGTGAACCTGCCTTTGCAGCCACAACATTTTTAATTCTTCTGGAAAGACTCTACCAGATTTTTGTCTGTGGGGATTTTAGCTGATTAATTATGAGGTCAAGCACTATCGCATGAGAAAAAGGCCTGACAGGAATTTTTCACTCTAGTTTCTCCTAAGTAAAGCACCCCATACACCTTAAGATCAATCCATACAATCTCCATTAGATCTACCAACAACTGTGTAGTATAGTGGCCCCTCTGATAGAATACATAGGGATTGGAAGGGTTAGAAAGGTTCTCATATTACATGGTCTTGGTACAACAAAGTTTGATTGTACAGAAATTGTATGGAAAGATTGTAAGGTGTATGGGGGCCTTTACATGGTTGAGTTGAGGTCAGGGTTCTTTGAGGGCTGGTCAAGTTCTTTCACACCATGCTCACCCAAACAGGTGCTTATGGACTTTGGTGAGGAGCTGAAGCTTTAACATGTCCTTTCACTAGAACTAAGTCTATCCTAGCTCCCAAAAAACACCACCTATCACTATGCTCCTGTATGCAATGAATGCAGTCCAGCAAATAAATCTCACTCCAGCTTGTTTCCACTGGTCCAGAGTCCAGTGGTGGCATTCCTTACACCAATACATCCTTGCACGCAGGTGCTCTGCCATGGAAACCCTTTCCATGAAGCTCCTGGTGGACACTTTTTGTGCAAGGTTGATCCCAGAAGAAGTTGAGTTAACAAGGCATTGAGGAGTTAGCATTCAGTCCCCTTGCTTTGTAACTTACATATACCTGGAACCCACGTCATTTCCATTGTTCTCTGTTCTTTCTTACTGGTTTAGTGTAAAAAAGATATTGATAGTATATTGTACTGCACAACCCCTGCACAATATATACAAGCAAAAAACATTACCAAAAGTAATATATAACCCCTGTGAATGTCCACTTAGCTGCTGTGTATATTGATAACTGTAAATGATGGTTGTGTAATGGTGTTGGGATGTATCATGTTTTATCTGCCCTGTTATTGGAACGTGTCTGCATAATGAGTTTACATGAGATTGGCTGAATAGCTCAGCCCTTGGAATGTAGAAGTCTCTTGGGAATGTGTAGATTCATTGACTAAAAATATGCTTCACTTTGTCTTAATCCGATTTACTTACAGGGATTTTTGCAGAAAACTGTGTGATATTCCCTTGGTAGTAGATGTGTAGTATTGATACACACAAAGGCCAGTAAGTGCTACTATGCAGTTCCTGTTACACATAGTGAAGCCTTACTGGAAGTTGGGTCAGGGTCAAAACTGTATATAATGTATCTTATACATAGATTGTAAGGAGTGCAGCCAAATGTCAGATGAACAGATGTTTACTACTAACTGATCAATATACGCAGCCTTATGAACTGTATTCAATAGATTGGTTATTCACAAAGCACCCTAGCTATTTTTGTCAAATAGCCAAAACAGGAAGCTTGTCAGGTATGGTCCATTTAAGGCATTTATTAATGCTCACAGAATAGATTTGCAGAGGAGTAAGTTAACATGGTCTCCCAAGAGCAGGGATGTGAATCCCGCTCTTCTATTGGATTACTCAGACAAAGGTAGAAGATGGCGGAGCCCTTTTTTTATTTTTAATAACACATAGTAAGGTTATTGCCAAAAATTCATAAAATTGTAATGTTTCATACATGTTCATGCTGTTGCAACGTAAACAATATAAATTTTAGTATACTCTGTATATATATATATATATATGTATAAATAAATATATGTTTACCACTTTCAGTGCAGGTAGATCATTTTGACTTTTTAAAATTTTTCATTTTTTTACATTTTATATTTTAGGTAGTTTGTTGGACAAAAATTAGTGAGCACATCTAATCTATAGCCTGCACCAGGTAGCTATAATTTAACCGAATTAGACTTGAACGTCTATTGCCAGGTGAATGGCCTATATTTTGTTGGCCATAGCTTCTATATTCTCCTTGATATGTGCAATCAATTTTAGTATTATATTGTATATAATATTACTTTGACACCTCAAAGTAGTGTAAGTCATCACAATATGTCCTGCATATTATCATAATGAGTTCAGAACACCCCTATACAAAGTGTTCTACTCATGGCATAGACACCATTGATAATTGTGTTCACTTCAAGCACTAAGGACAGTATTTTAAGGCTCAATTCACACTGCTGGTTTCAGGGTGGTTGACAGTTGACAGTCACCCTGAACCCATAGCTCCTTTGTGAAAATGTCCCCATTTATTCATAATGTGCATCATTCACCAATCGGCCATCAGTTGGTAAAAATTTACTTTTTAAAATTTCCTACGATTGAGCCCTAAGCCAAACACAGGGAATAGGCTCTACTGAAGAAGAGGAGAGGTCAAGCATAGGAGTCAGACCTGAGCCATTAGATTTCCTTAAAGTGTTTCTTTTTCCTTGCTTCTTATGTAACAAAACACATCTTGACATAGTACAAAAAAACAACAACAGTTGTATGTTCATATAACAGAATGAATTTTCATTGAACAAGGGTATTTCACCTACACAGAACACACAAATCCAACCAGGATAACACGTTTCTTGGGGAAGCCTTTGAGGATTTGTGGTTTCATTTGTGTGTTCCATGCTTGCCATTGTTCACTTCTAACTCCTTCTCTTATGTAGGCACATGACCTTTATTTATTCCATAAATTATTTAATCTACTATAGAAGCTAGGCTCTTTTAGTTGTGTATGTTTGATGAACGATGGAACTTCCATCCTGGTGACGTAGTACTCAATGTTCCCTGATATTCTCTCACTTCCTGCTCTATCTTAAGAAGTCTTAATTCTGCCAACAGTTTAATTATAGTTTAACCATACCAAATCCCCAATATCTGGCAGATTACATAGGGCTTATTGTGTGGATGACTTTACCTATAGTTAAAGTAATGTTCAGCAACCAGGCATTAGACAGGGCTTTACTTGGTATATAACGATTCAGAGTGAGAAATGCTATACAGAAATTACATGCATGTTCAAATCTAAAACCCAATGTACAAACAAGGCAATACTTATCAAATGCCCCAAGTGCTTTCCTAAACACATTTTAGCTAAATATGAATGAATTTGTCTTAGACATCAAGTGAAAATTATTCCAAATGACCTTAGGGCACATCTGTTCTTTAACCTCCCTAGCGCACCGCCCATATCGCGCCGTTTACAACGGCACAATATGGGCGATCAAGGCAGTGTACATAGTACACTGCCCGCCGTTTCCGGCATCCCGCCGGAGCTCTACGCGCAGCTGTTGTCATTACTGACAACAGCTGCGCGGGAGAGAAAGCCGACGCTCCTCCATTAACATGGAGGTCTATGGCGCCGCCCCCCCCCCGCCCCCTTCCGCGTCACCGTGACGCGATTGGGGCGGAGCCGCCAACCCGGAAATGCTGCGGCGATGTAAACAATCGCCGCAGCTTTCCGGGGAGGCATAAAGTCTCCCCATCGGCGGCTTCCCGGGCGGTTGAGGCGAGCCTAAAGCTCAGACGAGCTAGGCTCGTCTCAACCGCTAGGGAGGTTAATATTTTTTTAATGTAACTGGTTGTTACCCAGGAGGGAGGGGGCAACTGAGAAGGGAGGATTAGATATCACCTACCTGCACTGCATGTTGGAGGGGGAGTAGATCTTCAGTCTGTGGTGAGTTTAGTGTTTTAGGGGTCTGTTTGAGCAATGGCATAGTTTAAACTGCACTGAAAAATCTTGGACAATTTTATGTTTTCCAAAGTGTGGGCTTCCCAACCATCATACAAACCAGAACAGGACTTCAGCCAGAGCTAGAGATGGTTGAATTTTTCGACTATCTCACTTTGTAAGTTGATTGCAAAGCCTCTAAACATGCAATCTTCACCAAAATTGCTGGAGATGTAGAGAAGGGGTGTGGAGACATTAAAAATGATTGCTCTAGCATATATAGTTTTTACATAAATGAAGTCAAAATTTTGGCTTCAACTGGACCCTTCTCTACATCTCCAACAAGTTTGGTGATGATACCGTCAGGGGCGTTGCAATTCTGGTCGATTCTTCTCTTGCCAGAGGTGCAGTCATTAGCATACGGGTCATTCAATTCCGACTAGTTTATCTGTGAGTTAATTGCAAAGCCCCTTAACAAGGAGTCATCACCAAAATTACTGAGGATTTACAGAAAGGGTTGTGGAAACATTACAAAACAAATTGTTCTAACCCATGTAGATTTTGCATAAATTAAGTTAAAAGTTAAGTATAACATTTCAAATTGACTTTGAACATTGTTTCTCTACATCTGTTCATTTGGGTATTGATTTTAACTCAACTAGTTAAAAAAATTATCAAAAATTAATTCAGCTAGTCAAAAGTTTGATGATGATACTATCAGGGGTTTGCAATTCGAACTGGTCGATTTTTCTCTAGCCAGAGGTGCAGTCATTAGCATACGGGTCATTAAATTCCGACTACTTTATTTGTGAGTTAATTGTAAAGCCCCTTAACAAGGAGTCATCACCAAAATTGCTGAGGATTTACAGAAAGGGTTGTAGAAACATTACAAAAAAAAATAACTAAAAAAATTGTTCTAACCCATGTAGATTTTGCATAAATTAAGTTCAAAGTTAAGTATAACATTTCAAATTGACTTTGAACTTCGTTTCTCTACATCTATTCATTGGGGTGATGATTTTAACTCAACTAGTTCAAAAATTTTATACAAATTAAGTCAGCTAGTCAAAATTTCACCCCACAATTTGATTATCTTAAACGTATAACATAAGGAAGTTATCCTAAATTTTATTGGTCTGTAGTTTTGAGTTACCTTGATAGTCCCAATTTTCATAGCTATGTATTAGCGATAAGACTCAATTGCCTCAACCAAATACTTAATAAAAAATGACCCCATAAACTTACAGTTAGTTGCTAAAATTTGCCGTCTGCAGATCATCCTGGTCATTGTCATAGAAACAAGGAGGAAGTCAGTATATTCAAATAATACAGAACACAAAACATTTAATGAATATTTAGAATGAAACAGCAGGGTGGTAATTGGAAAGGTTTTAATGAGCATATTTCAGTTATAAACACTTTTATATTTTAGTCCTTTTTGCCCGTGTCGCTGTTATAGAGATACAACAGATGACATTTTATTCAATTCATTATATAGCCAGTTTGTGGTAATATTGAATGAGAAGTGCTAATGAAATCGGAATCAGAGGGATAAAGATCTGAAACCTTGCACTTTTCATGCTTGTAATGTTGTATTATTCAAACCTCTTTAATTTCCCTACCGTCATCTCTTTCCAGCCTGCACATCTCACATTAGCTTTATGAATAGTTAAGAAGGGAAAAATAGCAATCAGTAACATGTTATGAGTGTTATTGTTCAGCACAACTTATCAAGGTGATTCCAAATGTATGTTTATAGATATGCGGTGAAGTTATTGTAAAGAAAGGTCTGGCTGCAATCTTCACCTTTAATCCACAGATGTCCCCGCAGATGTCCAGAAGATATCTCCAATTCTTATAAAGAGGGGTTTTAAGATACAGCGATATACCTCACTGACAACAATTTTCTGAAACATTTAAAGATTTTTTTTATTCATTAAAACATACATGTTCATACGAGACCAATATCATAAATCATCATGAAATTGTATTGGCATCAATAAAATAATGGAGAAAGGGTATCATGTACTGTATAACGATTTATATTGGCATAATATACACTAGAACTAAACAACATTTAAATATATATTAAAGATGGTCAAATATTTTTTAAACTTACTGTAAATGTACAGAAGGGTTGAGGGTATACTCCAAAAAAGAAAGTATATAACAAATATTGTTTGCACAAATGAAGTTCAAAGTCAAGTAAAAATTTCGAAAATCGGAATTTCGACTTTATTTTGTAACTCAATTTATGCAAAAACTACATGTGCTAGAGCAAAACTTTTTTTTAGCAAGTCGAAAAATTCGACCATCCTAAATATATATATCTTGGACACATTTCGCCCTTTACAGGGCTTTATCAAGATCACATGAAACATCAAACTTTTTGTTCTATCTGAAAAGTCCCCTTTTAATTGGGTGATGTCCTATCATACACAGTAGGTACCATTATTTATGTTGACAAAGGCTCCACCTCTTGGCTTTATCCACCACCTCGCTCACAGTCTGAACCAGCCATGGGCAAACTAAGACCCGTGGGCCAAAACTGGCTCTTTAGTTTTTCATTTCGGCCCTTTATCACCCTTTGTAAAGATGCTGTAGCTCCCCTCCGCTCATTTCCCTGGACTCTGGTCATTCTCTGGAATAAGTGAAGATAATGCAACAGAGCTAAATATGATTATAGTTGATGCGTAATTACATTATTAATACAGTCTTATTTCATACTGTGAGCCTTTACATTTTACTATTGTGAATAAAAAAATACTTCAGCAAACCATTCACTTTTCATAGCACAATTTGTAGAGCACCAGGCACTTTAGTGGTGCTCAGAAAAGCCCATTGCACAGGCCCATTAGGGCCCATTAAAGTGTAATTGTTTGCCTGTAAATGGTAATGAAAATATACATTTGATGCACATAGAGTAACCTCCCTGGAGATAAGTAATTTCTACACAAGTTTGCTCCTCAGATCCATTGTGACTTTAATATAAGACTCTATCTTTGTAAACGCTTAAGTTTGAGCATCTACATGGATTTATACAGCAGCCCTCCACCGACCATACTTGCATTTGCCATTATTTAGGGGTAAATTGGTGATTAGAAGACTTAAGAATCCTGGTAAATCTACCAGAACAATTGTTACAAGGATAAATAGAGAAATTGCAGAAATGGCGCTCCGCGCATTCTGGGGAGGCTGCCGTGGCTCGCATCCCCCCTTCCAAGACGGGCACACAAATCCCTTGATTCAAGGCAATGTTAAAGCCTGCAGACGGGGTTTTTTTTTGCCTCCACTAGGGTTTGTCCACCCGACTTATCCCCCATCCACCCCTATTATACTCGACCCTGCCTTTGCATCAAAACACATCGCGATCCGAATTCAGAAGTGTTGGTGGATATGGGCTGAGACGCACCCCGCCCACTTATTTCGGGCGGACAGATGGAAAAGTCCCTGATATCTTACAGGGACCCCAAATGTCTTCTGGGTTCTGGAAAGCGCAGCAACTTTGCTCACTTCTGGCTTCCCTACCCCCCCCCAGGCTATCTTTACTAGAACCACGTACTTGCTTAGGAGCGATGTTCAAAACCCACTCACTTCCGCACGCCGTTCACAGATGTACGGCTTCTTATGGGGGCATTTTCCTCAGATAGACCTCATTAATTCTAAATGGGAGCGAGGTAGACATGACTTCACATGACATTGTTTACTGACTCAGAGACCCAAAAATTGTGACATTCTTTCTCATAAATCGTATAGATCCCAATAAATCCAGGAGCTGGGTGTTTAAGATTTTGTCAGCTTGGGCAAGATGGTATCGGACCCCATCTTCATTACAGGGTTATTTCCGGCCTACCCGGACTCCTGGGGAGATGTGGAGGTCAGGTGAGGATATGCTACATGTGTTTTGGGCATGCCATAGCTTGACTATTCTGAGAACGCAGGTCCACGACCTCTGCTGTGATTTGCAGCAAGGCCTTGACCATTCTCCACAGCCTTGTATTTACTACATCATACGGACATGGCCTATGTCAATGTAAAGGCGTCCGTCCATTGATTCATATATAAGATTGCAAGGGGCAAGTATCCCACGCTTTGTGGAAATCGACCACCTCCCCCCACGATTAGCGGCAGTGGCTGCAGAGGGTATTGGAACATTCAGGAGATGGAGGATCTGACCAGCTCTATGAGAAAGCTCGCGAGAGGGCCCAGTTCCGTGACAAAAAACTGGAGGCCTGGATGACATTCACTTGAATCAACGAGATTTGTCACCTTTTGCGATGGTTGGGCCTAACTATCTAAGGTATACTTTGGCACCACCTCGGATACTTACCCCCCCCACCCCCCCCCCCCCCCCTCCCCTCCCTGTCCCCCTACCTTTACCTCAACTTGGTACTTTGTTCTTTTCTTCTTCTGTTTTTCCCCTTCCAACTCTTTTCTCCTTCTTGTGCTATGCTTTTTATTGTTATATATCTACACATTAACATACGGTGCTGATTGGATGTGCATGCACCGCCTGGATATTTTGACGTTGTATGTTTTTTATTGAGTGGTACTCAGTGTAGTACTTTCTGTAAACATTACCAAGGTGTTGCTATGAAGGCTGGGCACCCCCACTTCTAGTGTGCTTTATTGTATTGTAAACTGCAAAACTTTTTTTGTAATAAAATTTGGAATTTCAAAAAAAAAAGAAATTGCAGAAACACATTGAGAACATTAAACCCTTCCTTATTCCTTTTTAATACCGTTCCCCCTCACCTATAAGTCATTCGTCAACACAATTGTCTTACACATTACTACATCACATTATTCAGTTCTCACTTAGTGCACATGTCTCCTCATACCACTTGGTTTTGGATTGTATAGTTTAGGTAACACATGTAGATGAGTTTTGATTTGAATACCAGAATTCCAGATATGCTGGTTGGTCTCTCACCAGTACCTGTGGGATGAGTTTGCAGTACCTAATTTACCACCTTCACCCGCAGCTGGTTGATGTCAGATGCTATGCGGGATGGGTGTGCGGGGGGCCTTCCATTGTGACCCCTGAGTTCCTGTCCTGGCGGTGGTGAGCTCTTGACCAAATCCATTTGATCCTTACTACACCCATAGTACACATGTATATAGATTACAACAGTGATACAAACCATGTAAAACTGACCGTGATATTATGTTTGATGTTGTTAGCAATGTTGTACACCAAAACTCCTGAGGAAGCAAGACTGCGCAACACCTCGAGAAAGGGTCTTTCAGCATTACATAAATTCTTTGATGTACATTGAGAATACTTTTTATAAAGTTTATTGGTCATGAACTGTAACAGTTGATTTGTATATCATTGTAATAATAAATTACTAATTTCTTAAAACCTATTGTAATAATTAATGCCCTAAAAGACCCTTGAGTTCCAAGTCTCCACACTGGAAAGTGATGGGTTGTATGCAGTGTGACATCCTTCCCTCACTCTCAAATCTGATAGTTTTGGTATTAAACCCTTTCTTACTTACTAAATCCAAGGTAAAAGTTTTGGCTGCAACACACAAAGCCAAACCAGCTCAAACACCCAAATCTCCCAGTTGGACAGGAACTGAATTTTAGGGTCTTAAAGATCCAATGCATGATTTAACCCGCCTATCTGTATGTCAAGTATCACTTTTGAGAGTCTTAATACAATTTTGCTTGAGGATCTTGGAGTAGAGTGTTGTATTGTGTTATGCAATCAATGAACACAGAGAGTTAACGTGATCCCCTTTTTCGGCTAAACTGGAGTAATTAGGGAGGAAACTGTAGGATGTCTGAGATCTCTTTCTCAGGCTTCATATAATTCTGGTTTAAAGACTAAAATTTATATACAATATTACAAGTATCAACAATATATTTATGTCCTTTTGTTCATCCATGTAACTTTGCGTATATATCTGAGTCTCTAATAGTGTTGAGCGTGAATACTCGCAATTCGTATATGTTCACCGAATATTACATATTCGAGAATTCGCAATATTTGGCAAATGTGCGGCCGGATATTTGCAATTTAGAAAATTCTATATAATATCACTGTGATTGGTTAGTGGTACCACCCTGCACACATGGCCGTGAATCTCTGCGCTATATGTGCAATGTAAGGCCTTAGAATGACCACAAATCAAATTATTCTGAATAACGAATATCCCTGCAAACATTAGCGAAATTACGTGAACTCGAATTTAGCATATGCCGCTGAACGCTAGTCTCTCATCCAAAATTGTATTAATCCTGAAGAAGGGATCTGAGACACCCTGAAAACTTACTTCTCTAATGGCTAATAGCCAGTTAATGGGATTATTAAACTCCAAACTGAAAGTAGACCTACAGATCAAATGTTAAAAAAGAAAATACTTACCAGGTAAATCTTTAAAAATCCTGTAATGTCCGCAGCCAGCAGCATCTGAATGACGCAGGGGGGGGGGGGCAGAGTGTTTCCCGATTCAGATGCAGATAGGTGGAGGGAGCGAGATCAGAAGACCCTCCGTCTTGAAGCCTGGAGGACTGGACACTCCAGGCATGGCAGCACAGGAGTGAGCAGCCAGGAAAGGTAAGTATTTTTTTTTAGGGGTCACTGTCCCTGGACAAAAACTCCATGTCGGTGAGTAATGTGTAATGGTTTTTTTTTTATGTTTTTTTAATCTGATTTAGGGGCTTCTTATGGCTCATATGTCAAACCACTTTCAACAGTTATTGTGAAGCCACCATGATTGTTATTGTTGTGTAATTGGTCAACATTTTTTTAAATTTTTGTCTAACTTTTTCTTACTTTTGGTTTCTCATGTAAGACATTGGCATCCCTCCTCTATCCTGTGTAAAGGCAAAATGCACCCTTGCGTTGGTCTTAATTAAAGTGCTGTTTTATAGGCAAGTGTGGAGAGTCTGTTAACACAGCTGTCTGTACAAAAAGCATCATCCAGAGTACTGTAGTATGCACAATCAAGATGACCTATTTTATGGCAACAGCTAACTCATGTCTCATTTTTTAGACATGAATTATTTTATACAGTCTGATAGGATATAGACACAATGAGGTGCATCTACATACAGAACTTAACTACCACAATGTGTCCTTGATGAAAGCTTTTAACAATTTCTAATTTGCAAGTTTTTTACTGTCTCTTTACTAAAAAAAGAACGCAACTGAGCATTGTTTCTATCAACACTCTCATGAAAAGCCCTACATTAATTGAAGATTACAAAACAACATTGCATAAAACTAACTTTTCTAAAAAATATCAAAAGGTCTGTGTTATAATGTGGATGAAATGTGATCATACTTGGATTTGTATCAGGTCAACCTTATATTTGGATCTGTATCAGGTCAACCTTATATTTGGATCTGTATCAGGTCAACCTATAAAGAAAAGTTAAATCTTACAAAATACCTGCTGCTTAAGTAAAATGTCATTAGGAGAGTATTTTTTTAAATTTAGATAGTAATAGTAATGACTACTTATTTAGTAAAATAATCAATTGCCATTAAGGCAGCACCCTGGTATTGGTTTGAGCAAGCACTTTAGGGTGCTCAATTAGAAAAGGAGGAAAATGTGGTAAAAAAAAAACATTTTAGCACCAACATCCCAAATACAAATATTCAAAAACTCCAGGTAAGATCTATCTGGAGTAAATAGTGTCACGCACCCCCCTAGTGGCCGGACCACTCAGAGGCCTCCCAATCGATTTTAACACACAGAGAGTCCAACTAGGTCGGTACAATCTGTGCGCCGGAATCGCCGGAATTGAGCCACAGTCAGACCATAAAGGGGAGCATGCAAATTACAGGGCCAGAAATAACACAATATTTTGGTATCACTGCCACCATCCCATTTAATTCGGGAAAAGGGAAACCCATTCTGATAAGCACTATAAACGTCTAGGTAGCGACTCTTCAGAAAGCTAGGGAAGCGTTCTGCGGTATTCAAAGCAGGTATGAGGCTGAGAGAAATGACATAAAATATACAATAATTATTAAAATAAACAATTAAAGAGAGTATAAGCCAGGGTAAAATAAAAGGGAAAAACAGAAGAAATGATACTTAAGGTTGCTGAAGAAGAGTGTCCGTTTGTAGGGGAAAGTCCAAGAAGAATAAGTCCAAAATCAGCACTGTAGTTCTCTGCTGGTGCTCTTCAGGTGGTGGTAAAATGGAGAACTCTTTAGAGCATGCGCTTTTTGGGTTATAAGGATGAAAATCCTGGGTGGGTTTTCAGATCCGGCCCTATAGGCGTTATTATATTTTTGGAGGGAAACGACGTCCCAAAATATGACACAATCCATATTTTGGCCCATGGCCGTGGTACACAGATGATAATGGCATATCCAAACTCCCAAGAAATTATCGGTCACATAAATACCAAACATTAATGAAATGGCATATCCAGTCATGAAGAAAGGTTATAACTTGGAGCCAGTCCATGCCAGAAGTACATATTCTATATCAGGGTATCCGGCTGGGTCAGACGAATATATATATAGACTGATATAGGTTTCATAACTCTATCAGGTATGATGTCCACTGGACGGGCCAAAATTATAACAGACATTAATAGTGTGGTCGGCGCCAGGTTATTGACACCTCTATGACACCTCTACGAAACCTAATTGAAGCCATCCCTTTTGAAGCTTAAGACCCTCCTAGATGAAAGACCACACTCTATTTACATATAAGAGGCTTCAGTGTCAATACAGGGAAATATATCATATTCCTACAGATTCAATAAAAATATAATGTATTAACACATGGAGGCTGGATGACCTCACGGTTCATCCGTGACAAATAGGATGGCTATTGTACATGGATTTTTAAAGCACTCATAAACTACAAAGTTGGTTACCGTACAGCAGTGGTTCCCAGAGCCCCCCTTTTCTAAATAAGAACATTATCGAGCCCCTTCTCCCGTAACCCACAAATAACAGTTTAAGATTGAAGGCCATTTCACTAGCACCAGTGTGAAATGGCCCTCAAACTTTATTTGAAATTGAATTATTTGAACTACTGCTGTCCAGTTACATACACACACTACAATATGTGCATTATTATATAGTAACTGAGTTTGTTATTTATAAGCACCTTAAAATCCAGATGAGCATAACCCTCCTATTACTTCAAGTAGAGCTTTTTGAACACTTAAGGGTGCTACTATCTACCTGAACCATGTCCACTTGCCCAAGATAGGCTTTATTATAAATAAATACCGTATTTTCCAGACTATAAGACACGCTATTTTTAACCATTCAAATCAATTGGAAAATGCCCCTGCATTTCTGAAGTCTTAACCAACCTGGGAGCAATAACTGCATCCCAGGAAGCAGAAATGTGTTCCATTCCCCACAGCCAAGGCAAAAAGCCACTGCAAAAAAAGAGATATTATTTGCATTAGCACTCGCAGTACCCATTCTCTGAACACACTGACCAACTTATGGAGAGACACATTTTACAATTAGATGGCATGAGTTGTGTATTTACATTAATATTCTGCTTTGTAATAAATACATTTTGTGACAAAGACTCATGTCGCCTCCCATATGTAAATAGCTGGGTAAGATGTTCAGTGTCAGATGAAAAATGTGTCCCTTCATAAGTTGATTAGTGTGTTCAGAGAATGGGTACTGCTAGTGTATAGACACATGGTAAAGTTTCAGCCCTGACAATCTGCTGCAGCAAAGAGCTCCCTCCTGGCACTGGCCTGTGTCCCCCAGTTCGGGAAACACTGGTGTCCAGTTACATTCACACACTGCTGTCCAGTTACATTCACACACATTACATTATGTGCATTATTATTTTGTAACTGAGTTTGTAATTTATAAGCACCTTAAAATTCCAATAAGCATAACCATCCTATTACTTCAGGTAGAGCTTACCTAACACTTTAGGGTGCTACTGTCTAAGACCTCCCTCCTGGCACTGGCCTTTTGGTTGGAGGAATACAGAGTGAATACTGCATGGTCCAGTCCTGCCTACTTTGCTGGAACATTCTGTATATTCACTTGATTTCTGAATAGCTGTCTCTGTTTTTTATTCCTCTAATTTTCTCTTCAAAACTTTGGGTGCATTTTATGGTCCAGTGTGTCTTATAGTCCGAAAAATATGGTAATTAATTAAATAAGACTTTAGTAGAGAAAAATTGTGTTCCAGAATAGTGATGAGCGGAATAGGCAATATTAGAATTTGCCATATTTCGCAAATAATTCCACTAATATTCGATTCTATATTCGTGAAATTTGGAAAAATGTATGCGCATTGCAAAAATATATTCGCAATTATAATCGCCTCGCAATTACCTTCAAAATGAATGGTCATGCTATTTATTTTTGCATTGCGAATATATATTCACAATCCATGGCCATAAGCATCCCAATGCAGAAAATCACAAAAATCGCAATTCGAATATAATCGAGCTCAACACTTTTCCAGAAAAACCTACTATCACTACCAAACGGGAGGATAGCAAGGTGTACCTAGTTATATGCTAAATTTCAGAAATGCAAGGAAAAGGGTGGTCCAGACACATGAGAGCTATCATCAGCAATGCTGTAATCTGTTTACTTAAGGTCAGTAACTTAGACTGCCCTTAAACTAGTCAACATTACCGCCAGCCATCTAATAATTTGGGAAGGACAGGTCATTGATTGGAGTGTCCATACTTCCTAAGTACATTTCAATTGATCAACAGAAATTCTGCTACTTAAACATTTGCATGTAGACATATTGGAAGTGATACCACAGTATTTTATTAAACAGAGCTCTTTTTGTTATTCTATAAATACCAATTTAAAAAAATACACACAAAAAAAATAGTTTCCTGCTGGTTTCAAAGGAGTTAATCCAGTCAATGCAAAGTCACGTGGGACTCAAGTCAAATGTGTTTTGAATACCGGCAATAAATAATGGAACAGAGCCTGTCTTGCAGCGATCATGTTGCATAAAAAAAGACCTGACTTAGCTTTTTTCCTTGAATCTGTTGTGCTAAGAGGTTGCGAGCAGGGACCGGCTCTCCCTGAAGTGCATGCAGTCTCCATGTCATCACTATCGATACATTATGCCAAATCACCCACAAGCACTCACCCTGGAGATAGAGAGGAAACATCATTTGAAGAATTCCTGGTTTTCAGGCTTAAAATACAGTAACGTATGTCTGAAAAGAGGTGTCTGAGAGACATATTTGTTCCATAGCTTTACAAGGTTCTTTCGCTGTGCTGAACATTATCATTTATAATTTATAAAGCGCTGGCGTATTCTGCAGGGCTCCATATAACGCAGGAGAAGTAAACACTCACAGAGGCATTGGAGCACACATTGATCTTCAGTTCTGATTCGTAGAAAGGCCAAGACAGCCAAAGGCTAAGAAAGCACAATGTTAGGTGATGGTAGGCTGCCTTTTTGACTCTCAATTTGAGAAAATTGGGGAAGAAAAAACTTCATTTGGTCTCTGGCCAACGTCAAGCTTTGATGATAACGGAGCGCTGTCCTATGATAAAAAGGATTCAAGTAGTTCCTGGTGGGTTTTGGGGCATGTGATAATAGAAGAATCCTCTTAAATGTCCTTTATAACTGATGTGATGTAAGGAAAACTAGAAAAATGTAAAAAGGTAATGTAATAGCAAAAGAGGTCTCATCAGGTCAAGGAAAAAGGTAGATAAAGATAAGAAGACTAAAGGCCCCCATTCACCTTACAATCTTTCCATACAATTTCTGTACAATCAACTTTTCTTCTACCAAAACCATGTAATATGAGGACCTTTCTAAACCTTCCAATCACTGTGTATTCTATCAGGGAGGCCACTATACTACACAGTTGTTGGTAGATCTAATGAAAATTGTATGGATCGATCTTAAGGTGTATGGGGGGCTTTAAGCTAGCCATACACGGGTAAATTCCTGTGCAATCGACCCCTATCAATCACAGCGTGGTAACATCACTACGCTGTGATTGATAAGGGAACAATTGAACGTAAATCAATGTGCACCACATGGGCACATCGATTCCCGTTCAATAAAGACCTCCGGGTAGCAGAGTTCTTCCCGGCTTCCAGCGTGTGATTTCGAACACGCTGGAAGCTGAGCAGAAGACCAGCCTCTCTGACCATACAGCAGTGCTGGAGTGAAGAATGCTAACTCTGCCCCCTTCACACAGCCGTCTTCGGCTGTCAGCTCTGCCTCAGCCTAGGCTGTGTCAAGAAGGCAGAGTGTACTTTACATGAAGATTCTTCTTCATGTAAAGTATTGGTGATTGAACGGGGTTTTCCAACATGTTGGAAACCGGTCCAATCTAGGTTCTTCGAGCAGGCTCTATTGAACCCGCTCAAAGGACAGCACACACTGGTAGGATTGTAAGCAGATTAGAGTACAATCAATCACTGTGACCGCGCACGTTAATTGATTGTACTCAAATCTTTTTACAATACATTAGTGCCCATACATGGTGTCCATACCCCCTTGATGGATGAATGATTGAGTGGACTTGGTGACATCATAGTGGAGTCACCACCCTGTGCTTGAACTTCCTCAATTAATCTGCAAATCAATGCTCACCATTGTTCCCAAATCAATTTCCATTCGATTTTTGGATGGGGACAATTCAAATTAATGGCAATCTACGGCAATCAAATAGGGATTTACCAACAAGTTGGTTCCCTGTTCGATTGCCCTTTTTTCTAGAGGGATCGGCAGAGTGGCCTCGTCCAATTCCCGAACAATGAATTGACGCAGCATGCACGCTGATCAATAACTTGGGAATCTAATGAAAATTTCCCCCGTGTATGGGGACCTTAACTGGGAAACCATAGCTGGAGAAAGTCTTTAATCTGTATTGTGTGATGATGTCATCAGGCTGCTCTCCATCACTCAGAGTATCAGCAGGTACCCTTTGTGTGCCGGCCGTTAGTTTAGATGAGGACAGCAGTCCCCATTAAAGCTAATGGCCTCACCCAGAGATTTACGGACATGTCGCCCATGTGGGCACCTGCGATCCGATTTTGCCGATGGCCGCGAGTGTGCACTCACAACGGTCGTCGGCTTAATCGGCCGCCACTCATTACGTGTGTGGGGACCCTTAAGGTTGATGGGAATTGGCACCCATAAAAGACAATAACCTGCATTTCCATTATCAGTAAAATATTTATGCAACACTTAAGTTAGTCAAATGGTGAAAACAAATGGATGGTCTAAGCCATATGTGCCCAACCTGAGGCCCGGGGCCCCCCCTTGGTCCTCCCCTTACTTGTGATGCCCCAGTTTTCTTATCAACTTTGGAATCTTATCAACTTTGGCAGTCCTACATCAATAAAATGCCAATGTTGATCAGGGAAACCAGGTCTACATGTGAGCGCTGCACCCAGGGGCAGGAGGGGGGGGGGGGTAGGTGCTGTGGGTTTTGACTGCGTGTCGGGATCTGGTCCACCGCCTGCTTAAATATGTTGATGAGGGGAGGGTCTGGATTGATGCCGAGGGCCGCACTTGTGGCCCTCCATATCAACTCGGCTGCTCACCACTGGTCTAAGCTCCACATACCAAGGACAGATGTCTCTTGTCCATCATTTGTATTGGCTAAACTCATTGGCTAAACTATATTCCCCTGCATTGTGACTTTCTTAAAACACTACTGGTTCTCTCCCAAACAGCTTTAATTACATTCTTTAATTAAAATGCTCTAATAGAAAAAAATGATCTACTTATTGCTGTCAGCTGTAGACTCTCTACTCCAACCACTTCTCCTAGTGTTCCCAGGCCACTTGTAGGAGGAATCATTCAACCCACGTCCAGTGAGCCTAGGTTTGTTAAGGTGTTCTCCCACGCTGGGAAAAAGTGCCACCCAAAAATCATGTGAGCAGACAACTAAAAAGTATGTATGTGGACACGTAACTAGGTGGGAGTCAATGACTGGAGGGGTGCTCAAACAGAAAATAAAATTCTAAATAGATGACTTAATTTTCCTTATTACATTTACATTACTTATATTAATGTTCCTATATGTTCAGATGTATTGCTTTTGGTTTAGCTTCTTTGAAGATATCTTCCTTCACACTGTATGACCAAAATACCCAAGCTTCTGTATCATAAATACTTGTACTTGCTGTAAGAAACTTGAGAATAAGAATTGTTATTGTTAAGGACACTGCATGGGTTTTGCACTTCAGCATCTTTCAAAAGCATACAACAGCGGGCAATCATATAAAGTTTAGCTTGCATCAAACAATTAAATACACAGCTAAAACATTCTTTTTTCATTCTGTTCAGCCCATGACCTAATTTTTTTAACAGAAGTTCAAGCCCCCCATACACGTTTAGATTTTTACCCGATTTCAATAGAAATTGTACGGGCACCCTTTGTGTGCCAGTCTTCACTGTGTTCTCCTCAGATCCTATCTAGGACTTGAATGCACCAAAATGCAATGATATAATTTCTAACTTAATTTAGATATGTTATGTATATTTGTAAATATGGTTTTATTCAATTACCCTCCCTAGATTTCAGTTGTGCTCTGCTGCGATTGCCTGTGGTGCGGTTACAAAAAAAACGCGCCACCTGCGCAACGCCCAAAAGGTTAAAGCATTTAGATGTTGATATTGAAACATCTAAATATAAACCCATATATAGTTATTTGGGGGGAAATTAAAAATGTTTAATCACTGGAGATACAAAGAAGGGTTTTCAAATGACCCTACATATACACAGGTATGAGTCGACCTGAATATAAGCTGAAGTACCAATTTTTTTTTATACCATAAAAACCTGGAAAAACATCATGACTCAAGTAAAGGCCTAGGGTGAGCAATGCAGCAGCTAAGGCACAGAAGCACACAGCACATATGCATTTTTCATTATTAGAGATGGTTGTGAAATTTAGACCGAATTTTCAAGTTAATCGATCTAAAGCATTTTACAATTTTAGACCTATTTCATTACTTCGGATGATGACCAGCGTCGCCATTCAAAGTAACTGCTGCCGCAAAGGATGCCAGGCTGATTCTCTGCACGACCGGCCGCACTTGATGATGTCATCAGACACAGTCGATCTGAAGAAAAACGAGACGTCTATGCCCAGCTTTAGAGACATACTTTTTTCCTTCAGCGTTCCTTAATCTCCAGCAAATTTGGTTATGATGCCATGTTCACACGCTTTACAATCAACTCAGCGAAATTTTATCTCTAGAGCAATATTGTTGAGCGGCATATGTTTTATTCAAATTCGGAACATTAAAAATTCGTAAAATTTTATCCGATGGTATTCTATTGCCTTCCATTGCACGTAGATTCGCGATGCAGCTTTACAGCTTCTCTTCTTCATTCTGTGATCTTAGCCACCACGAGCACTGTGCGTATTGCGCGTATCCATTCACAATGCACACAAATATGCGCGATGTATGCCGGTTAACAATGTTGAAGCATAGTATGACGAATATCCGCCATTGTGAATATCCGAGCGCACATTCGCGAATTCTCGAATGTCGGATATTCGCCGAACCGACCAGAAGCCAAATTTCATTTTTTAAACACATTTTAGGTGCTGACGAATTTGAGCATATACTGTAAAGTTGAGTTTAAATTTTGGTGCTAGCAGCTCCTATCCCTATCCCTGAGGTGCTAGCAGCTCCTATCCCTCTCCCGATTGTGACCCAATGTTTCGGCTGATTGACCGTGAGTGATTACATCATCGGCCAAAACATCGGGTCACAATCTATAAATGTAGGGGGGGGGGGGCTATAGCACTTTTCTACAGCTGCAGTATTTTTGGTCATAATACCATGTTCAGGGATTTTGAAATTAACTCACAAATCAACTAGTTTAAATTTCCAGAATTTTTTTTCTCTTAAACTGAGGTCCAGTTCTAGACATACGAGGCCCCAACTCATCTGTATGTAATTAGAAGATCTTTACCTGTGACATCTATCCTAACATGCTCAGGATTTTCCCATGTAGATTGGAGTAGGGTAGAATCTTTTAGGATTTTTTTTATATTGTAGGCCTGAAACTTCCCAAACTATGTCTGCACAAGGGTCTAGTAGAAATCCTGAATATAATAATGTTTGAAACACATAATTATATAAAAACAATGACATAAAAAAATGTTTTTATAAAAGGTATCATGTAAATTCTGAAATCTCTAGAATACTTATTGTGTGTGATAGATTTCAAAACAATATGCATTCATATTAATGTTTTGTTTATAATAACATTTGGAAATGTGTTTTGTGTTTTTTTTACTTTGAATTGTTTTGGATACATTTATCACTGTATCCAGTACAATTACCTTTGGCACCCTCTTTCATCTGGTGTGATGAACACTCCAGGGGAGGGAGGGTTAACTGCAAAGGGGCACATCTGGGGAATCTCAATAGAAAACTGTTTTCGTGCAATTTATT
>CM070039.1:19011795-19035248 GCA_036250615.1 Ptychadena robeensis
CTGTATCACTTTTGGTACAGAAATCTGCACCTCAGTGAACCGCCAGGGAGGTTAAATGTATTTTTTGTGAATGTGTCCTGAACATTATTTGACACCCAACAGAGGAATGAGGTGTGCAGAAAACCTAGATAAACCAGTGAAAAGAAACATACCTGGCGATTTATTAATTTAATAAGAAAATGATCCAATACTGCATGTGTGTGTAAAAAGAAAGTGAATTTTACGCTTCAGTATTTGGGGAGATTGTCAATAACTGCAACCAAAAATGCTTGGTAACTGTTAAACTCCTTTACTAGCTGGAAGTGGTTCCCAAACTTTCCCTGCAGGGCCCCCTTTTCTATTTAGGAACATTATCGAGCCCCCTCCCTATTCCAACACAGGTTAAGAATGAGGACCAGCTCTCCCCCTAGAATAGCTTTGTGCCCCCCTGGGGGGGCCCGTCCCTCAGTTTTGGGAACCTCCTGGGCGTTACACCTGAAGCCAGTGCGGGTGCAGTTGGATCATGAAGCAACCGCCGGCTCTCCATTTCTCGATAGCTGCAGGCACACAGAACTATTCCGGTGGGGCAGGGGGGGCTGCTCCATAGACCGTCATGTTAATGGAGGGGGCGTTGCTTTTCTTCCTAGGTCTAATTGATGCCAGCGGTGTCTAGAGGGCCAGGGGAGAGCTTTTAGTGTCGCGAAAAGCCTGTAACGCTATGGTTAAATTAACCACTCACTTTAGGTGTTTCCACAACATTTCAATTGGATAAAGGTTTTACCTTTATATCCGGTCTTTGAACTCTTTCACACTATACATGATGTGTTGTTTACCAGCACAGAATGTATGAGCACTAATGCATGCTAGTGCCCGGTACACACAGGATGCTCTGTGTGTATAAATTGCATTGTTGAGTAGCCTCCTGGGCAGTTTGCCCGTATCTCCCCCTCTCCTCTACCCATGAATGACGCCAGCGGTGTGGGCCAGGAAACCGATGCCTCCTCTATTAACATGATGGTCTGTGGTGCCACACCCTCCACCTGCCTCTTTGGTGTCACCACTGACGTTAAAGAGGCATCTCTGGAAGCAATCAGTGGGTCAGCCACAATTCAGAATCGCTCTGGGCTCGGTAAGTATGCCTGATCCCGACTCAAGCACAGTTTGTTTTGTAAACAAACTCTGCCCGAACTGGATTTAAGCACACCAGGGGCAGATCTCAAAGGAGGTTAAAGTACTTTGTTGTTCGATAATACATAACCCAACGCGGCAAGTGTAATTGTGTTATTTTTTTGCGGCTTTTTCTTTAGTGAAAAGGTTGCTCACGCCTGGGTTAGATACTTGTTAATTGTGATCAGCCTTTTTGTTACAATTTTGGGAGATTCGTTAAACCTACTTGATGGTCAGCAGATCTGCACAAGATGGGGCAACTCATGTTTATGCGTTATATTTATAAGTGTACATAGAATTATCCTAAAATTCAGATTGCAGAGATCTAGAAGGCAAACGCACAAACACAATGGCACTTTCATGCACAGGACTGAAAAATACATGCTGGATGTTAGAATACAATTAATCTTCATTGTTTTTTGGTACCTGAGCTATGCTCCCCTCCTCCCTTTTATCAGCCTCAGAATTTCTGTCTCACAAGAAGGCAGTAGTGGCTCCTTTGCCTGAGTCAGCAGCAGTCATAGAGAACCCATGGCCATAGGATCAATACTGACCTCTGAGACAAAGGGATGCGGTTCAGCTTTAAAATATTCATACTGTCTTCCGGATTTTGACAGTCAAGTAGCTGTCATCATTTAAGATGGGGTGGGGTAGGGTCAGGGTAACAAAATGTCCACTGAGATCCATAATATAAGATGTACTTCACTATTATATTAACTCAAACACCCAAATCTGCTGCATTTCTATGTAGATTGTTCCATGTTCTGCAATTTCTGAATTTGAAACTCCATGACAGCAACTTAAACTTCACTACTTCCAGCGATTCAACATTTCACGGTGTCACACGTATAACGCAAATACCACACACCTCAGAGTTCATGAATGATGAGTGGATTATGAACATGCAGCAGGGTGGTTTTACAAACGTTCACAGCTACTGACATGTTTTTTGACAACTAACATCTACCTTGACACATTTCATAACACCAAAATAATTGAATTAAAGTAACCAAGTTACCTGTAAAGGTAGCCATACACGGGTCGATTTCTCACTTGATTTTTGACTGATCGATCACCGTTCATGAGATGGATCGGCGACTGATTAGCGATCAATCGCGTTCTGCCCACCCTGAACGATGGACCAAACAAAATCGGAATTGACTAAAAACCAGATCGGACATTGAACCGACATGTTGGTTTTTTTTGGTCCATTGTTTGGCAATCGGAGTAGTTGGTTGACCCAAATAGCCCTATGCAGCAGCCTTTCTGATTGATGGACTTTGTGGAATCGGCCATTTGAGAGATCGGCTCCTGTCCAAATCAGCCATACATCAGATTCCCAAGGTGGTGTTGCATCGATTCCCGATCCGATCAATCGCCGATTCCCGATCTCCTAGAATGATCGGATTGGGAATCGATAGACCCATGTAGTCTATACATTCTTGAGAATGTTGACAACAATCAATTCACAGTGGACTTTTGGTTCTAAGGCTTTGTTTTGATGGCTCTATCGGCTCCATCAGGTCCCCCTGCACTAAGCGCATTCCTTGGCCCCCGACGAAGCCCATTCACATTACCTACCTGCAGCCCTGGTTGTTCCCACAGCATTCTGCAGATCCGCCGGGTGGAGGTTGGTGTACTACACTACGTTGACTTTCCGGCCAGCGGATTGCCAGAACACCCTGGGAAAAACCAGGGCTGCAGGTAGGTATTGTGGATCAGGGACCTGATAGCACTATGGAAACATAGACATAAGGTCCCCATACATGGATCGATTCTATCAATTTGATTGTTCACAGTGAATGAAAAATCGTCGATCAACCGATTGATTGATTAACACCCACCTTAAACAATAGATTTTTGAACAATCTAACTTTCCCAGATCAATTTTTAGAATGTTCTGGATCGAAAATTATGTTGTTAGTCGAGCGATGACCACCACCAAGGTTCTTTGAAAGTAAAGGATCGATCACAATGTATACGAACAAGTAATACAAATATTATTACTGGTGTGTGAGTTAAGGCCCCCACACACGTACCGAGTGGGGGCCGACAGAGCAGGTCAGATCAACTCCGGAGTGCAGCATGATGACGTCATCACGCTGCTCTCCAGAGATGACAGCATCGGTCGGCACCTTCTGTGAGCCGGCCATTAGCTTCAATGAAGACGCCGGTCTTCATTGAGACTAACAGCATCGGCCAGAGAATATCAGACATATCCGTGGTCTGGCCGGCCCCATGTGGGCACCCCAGATCGGTGGCAAAATCGGCCACCGCTCTGTGCGTGTATGGCAGGCTTTAGAGTAAGATACAACAACCAATAAGCCTTTATAAGTGTATAACTTGATTGGTTTCCATGGGTTCCCACACTTTGAACGCTCTTTGCCGCCTTATGAAATGAACCCACCAATTTGCTTATGTGCACTAAAGAATATGCAAAGCCTTTAACTGAGAATTTCCAAAACAGCAGTTTCATTATTTATTCATGTTGTGATCAAGAAAAACATGAACACATTCTTCATGGGAAGGATGACCTAGTTTTCCGACATGCGTTGGATCCTAGCGCATTCTACTTACACGTAAGGTTCTACTTAATAATTATCTGCACAGAACATCATAATTCTGGGTTACATAATACAATATTCTCAGGAAAGAATGTACAAACGCAATTACCATAATGATAAAAAGAAGATGTAGGTTTACTACATTGGACCAGCGTCCTAAGGCATGATGAGCAGCCCTTAATTCTCCTTAACTCCTCTGGCTCCCAACTTTAACACTTGACATCTAGACCCGCTCCTACCCACCTCTACTCAGTCCTCTTATTTAATTGGCTGGGGTATATTACCAAAACAATAAATTACCAAATACAACCATATTGCCAAACCAACACAAGCATGCAACATACATGAACAATGACCAAAATCATATGTTAGAATAAAAATAAACTCAGGAAAAACCACAAAGATCAAAAACGCAGCATACTGCAACTGGTAGGTTTGAGAACCCACACTTACATATAATTGTAAAGGTGATCCCCATATGTATTTTCTAAGGCAGACTGAAAATTCAATTGGGCCATGCACATAATTGAAATATTGACTAGAGGTAAAAAATATCTGATGTGCTGTAAAAAAAGTGATGCTACCTCCATTAAATAGAGGTCAAGGGCAGTGCCTAGCCCCCGCCTCCCCCCCCCCCCCCCCCCCCCCCCACGTCATATATGACATCATCTGAGTGGTCTGCCAATACAGGGAATTTGAGCGGTGAGTATTTCTGCAGGTGAGTATTTCTGCAGTAAGCTCGGGAAGAGTTTTATTAGTACATCCTAAAAACCAAACAACCTCTGACATGGATGGGGGCAGAAAAAGTGGGGCTTTTTGGGCACATCATAGTCTTCAAGGATTTACTAAGTATTTTAAAATTATAGTCTTTAATTGATCACTAAATAAATACACTACATACATTAAAAGCAGATAAGCAGTTCATACAGTGTTGGGATCCATGGACCAAATAGGAACTGCACTATCTCCGCCAAGTGGGGTATGGTGGTGGAAAAGGGGCAGAAACTGGTTTTTGAATTAGGGGGATACAAATGATTCTGTGGATCCTGTGATGATAATGTTCATATCCCAACACTGTATGATGCTGCTTATCGCTTTAAATGTATTTAGTGTATTTATTTATGGTTCAATGTTAATAAGACTATAATTTTAAAATACGTAGTAAATCCTGAAGGCTATGATGTGCCCAAAAAGTCCCACTTTTTCTTCCCCCCCTTCCATGTCCCGAGTTGTTTTGTTTTTGAGAGTCTACCCAGGGGTGGGTTTTGGCACACGAAGAGATTTCTAATAACAGACTATAGGAGTTAGCCTGTCTCGCGTTGGTAGAGAGTTTATTAGGAAACAAACTCAACTCCCTGGAGTTAAACAAACGCCCGGGGTAACAGCCTTAGGCCATGTTCCTACATAGGCGATTAATCTCCGCGCGATTTCAATTGCGGGCCAATCACGATGAGCTATTGCCAGGCGACTTTCATTCACCCGAGATCAAAATTGCGTCCATTCATGTCTCTGGCGCGATTAGAGAAAAAAAAATCAACGCGCACGGCGATCTAGCCAATGGGACATGCCCATTCAATATACTGGCACGATTACAGCGATTTGGGGCCGCGATTGAAAATGGCAAGCACCAGGCGATTAATCGCTATATGGGAACATAGCCTATGTGTTTAAAGTGATTTTAATAGGAAGTTCAAGCGCAGTGCCTACCACCAGAAGTTTTCATGTTTGCGATGAATAGAAGTGCTGAAATAGGGAGAGGCATTAAAAAAGCTTACCTGTAATGATTAATTTTAGAACACGAGAAGGTCCAATATGTCTAAGCGCACATATAGTGGGATAAGTCCTTAATCTCCAAAATGTACACTAATGAATTTCCTTAGAAAACCAAAATTATAAACCACCCCCGTGGTCACCCTCAACCATTACACTCTGGGTTAACCCCCCCTGAAAGCTGGCAAGATAAAGATGGAATCTCTTATATGATTAGTACAATACACAGAGAAACCGTAAAATGGTGCAATGTGGAAGCGTTTACGGCCGCAAATAGTATATCGACACAAGCATATAGTTAATTAAAACAGGTCTTATTGTGCTGACCCTGACTAGTTTAATAAAATATCCCAATAAAAATTGCATACATAACATACATTTAAACATATACATTAAATTCCCATACCAACATTTTACAATAGCCTGAAAGACACTCGGCGAATTCTTTGGTGGCTCGGCGCTTTCGCCCCCTGTTGTGCGGGCTTCTTCAGAACAACCCAGAATTGCGTGTACGCTTAAAAGACACACAGTGTTTAATATTACATTACACTAATGTACATCAATACAGATATAGATTACATACATTCATAGTTCACATGACCAGTCATCATACATTGTATATCTTTATCGGCATTAGATCAACAAGGATACAATCCTTCCCCCAGAGTGGTCCGCGGTCCACTGTCCCCTATCACCCCCATCACCCCCCCCCCCCCAACCCCAAGCGCCATGTCCCCCTCAATAAACCAACTTCCCCAGGTTATTTTGACCCCTCAAAAGGCATATATGCCTAGTGTATATAATGTCCAACATTGTATAACCCTTCCTAACCCCCATATATACCCCCTTATGGGGTAATTTAAGATTGACAATTCAAGGCCCTTCATACAGTGTTGTTCCTATGCCATTCCTAGCGGTCCCCCCCCCCCGCCCCTATGTGGCTCCCTAGGCCGCTGCGTGGTGGGGAGGACGGCTGGGGTTTACCATGGATGCCCTGTACCCGCAGGATTATGATGGTGTTTAGGTAGATGTGAGTGTATGTAACTGATTATAGTTATCGGGGTGTGGCACATCCCTGTATGGTTTTTTGACACGTTTACCCTAGGGGGTCTGTTTAGCTGCTAGTTGTTACTCTCTTATATGATTCCTAGGACCACCAGCAGATAAGTACATTTGTCTAGTATTGTGGAACGCTACTCACAACCATCATAACAGCTCAGAGGGTCAAACTTTAATTTGACATGTATTTGTTAGAACTTTTAAGCATACTCCTCTTTAGGGTAGGTCAGGTTTTTAAGCACAGGTTATGTTTCATGGTTCGGGACACAGTATTCTTTTAGGAGTTAGAAAAGATTTTGGGTGTTGGGAATCCCATATTCTAACGCCTCCCTTTACTGAAGACTAAACTGCAAACTGTAACTTGAACTCTCCCTACCTGATGCTAAAGATTGTTTGATTTTTGTCTTAAAGACTGCGATATTTGTTAATGTTAATTGCAAATCCCAGAACATATCATGTTCCATCATCAAAACTTGCTGAGATGTAGAGACGGGTTGGAGGTACACTACCACAAAAAAAAGTATTGCTTCTTAAGCTACCATAACATTGTCGGATTCCATGGCCGATCGATCATCTATCCGTCGATTCCGGCTATCTCCGTGGGAATCGGAGGTCCGATCGATCGGCCAATATACGTGTGTCCGATCGCCACATACACCCCTTGTTCCACACGGATTCCTGGACGATTCCGTGTCCGATCGCTTACTCCACAAACCAGTGCCACACTCCCCCTGAATGTGTGCAGTAATACGGATCAGAAAGGCAACATGCTGGTTCTCTGTCCGATCCGATTCTGGGGCCCCTGATCAACATCGGACGTGATCGCGGACGGACATGGTGGGCTTAACGCACGCGATTCCGACTCGTTTCGCGTGCACGCGCCCGGAATCGATCGTCCCGAATTGATTCGTTTTTCCGGAATCCGACAGAATATTTTGAACTTCATTTATGCAAAACTAAATTGCTAGAGTCAAAAAAAAAAATTCAAATATTTCAACCCCATTGAAAATTGAGTGTTTGGGCCAGTTTAGACATTGATTTTGATCATTTCAGTCATCTTGTTTACAAATGAAATCAGCGAGGGCACTTGTAAGTCAGACAATATAACATAACATTATATGACATAACCACAAATGTCTTTTCTGTGCTCACTCATTATCTATCAGTTTTATTCAACCCCCAAGTGACATTCAATCTTAGTACAGCAACATCCTTTTCCAGTTATAACAGCTTTTAAATGTTCTTTTCGCTATTGGCCTTGTTCTTCCTCCTCCAAACATAGCTGTCTCTAAAGAACAAGAAGAATCAACTGCAGTATGCCCAAAAGTCATGTGGAACAAACCACAAAGTTTTGGATAGTTGTTGTGGACTGATAAAACTAAATTAGAACTGTTTTGGGCAAATGGACCAACGCTATGTTTGGTGGAGGAAGAACAAGGCCTATAAGAAAAGAACACCTTGCCTACTGTGAAGCACGGCGGGGGTCAATCATTCTTTATGGCTGTTTTTGCTCTGCAGGTACAAGGAAGCTTCAGCGTGTGCAAGGTACCATGAATTCTCTTCAGTAATTGGAAGAAATGTGATGTCATCTGTCCAAACCTCAGGCTTGGGAACGTTGACGTTTCAACAGACAATGATCCCAAGCATACCTCCAAGCTACTAGAGCATGGTTGCGCATTAAAGGCTGGAATGGTTTTGGAGTGCCATCGCAGTCACCAGACTAAGGCCCCCATACACGTTCGGATTCCGACCGGATTCCGGGGACGATCGATTCGGGCGCGTGCACGGAACACGTGCCGGAATGCGTGCAAGCGAACGTATCGTGCCGAATCGGTGCAGCCCCTTTCCATCGTTCGAGTTGATTAGATCGGGGGCTCAGATATCGGATCCGACGGAGAACCAACATCAGGGGGAGTGCCATTTGGGAATTAAGTGATCGGACACGGAATCGTCAGGAATCCGGGACAAGTGGTATGCAGCGATCGGATACTCTTAATTGGCTGATTGATCGGAGCTCTCCGATTCCCGCTGAGATCCGCCGGAATCGATCGGGGACGTTGATCAATTGGCCATGGAATCCGACACGTGTTATGGCTAGCTTTAAATCCGATTGAGAACCTCTGTGGGACTTGAAGAAAGCAGTTTGCACGCGCGCAAGCCTAAGGATGTACTTGAACTGGAGGCTTTTGCCCATGAGAATGGGCTAAGATACCCGTAGATCGCTGCAAGACACTTGTGTCACCTATGCTCACGTTTAAAAAGCTGTTATAACTGGAAAAGGATGTTGTTACTAAGTACTAAGAATGATGTCACTTGGGGGTTATAAAACTGATAATGATGTGAGCACAGAAAGACATTTGTGGTTATTTCATTATAATGTTTGTTATATTTGTCTGACTTACAAGTGCCCCGCTGATTTCATTGTAAACAAGATGACTGAAAGTATCAAAATCATGTCAAAATTGGCCGTCTGTACGGGGAGGCGAGGGACATGGGTCGAGAGGTTTTCAGTGGGGGTTGAATAATTTTAAACACAACTGTATGCCTTCCTTTTAGCTTCAATCATCGTGCAGCTCACAGCTGGCAAGAAGGGAGACGAACAGTGCAGAATCCCCCGCTCTCCCCCTCTTCTGCCTGAAGTGTGCTCTCTAGTGACACCATTTCTTTGGCTGAAATTGGGTACTGCAGGGGATTTTTTTCCAAAGTCCCAAAGTCAGCCAGTCGAACAATTCAACCATCTCTAGCAGAGAAGTGTTTTTTTTTATTAATGCCCTAGTACAAGTAGCTTGTGCAAGTTAAAGTCAGAACTTTGACTTAATTTTTACTTGATATTTTTTTTCGTAAAGTTTCCACAATCCTTCTTTACATATCCAGAAATGTTGCTAATGATAGTGCTTTACAATTTATTCCCAAATAAACTGATTGAAATCAGATCGAATTAAAAATATCCTATCCATTGCAAGCCCATACATTTCACATTTTGGTCTAATTCCATATGTAGCAGTTGCACAATTCGAATAGGTGCCATCATCTGGAAATGAATATTTGAATCTATTGGCATATGCTGCTGCTAATGTTAAGACTTATAAACATTTTTCATTTATTTATGAATAATTTGTGTTCCTCCTCCCCTTGGGATCTGGTACCGTCCTGCAGCCTTCTCTTCTAACTGGAGTAACTTCACCATAGCAACCCACAGCCAATAAGATAAAGCATTATTATGTCCTGAAGGTCAAAATTAGTTTAATTTTCTTTCTCCAGAACAAATGGCAATAGGGATTTATAGAGGCCGGTAACCCATAGCAACAAGCATGAGCAATTTGTCAGCTTGTAATATAATAAAGTTAACACTGCCCGGAGCTGAAATCAGAACTTTATATATTTCCTGAGTTCTTATTAATACACAGCACTAAGATCTCTACAGGAGGAGAAGAATAATAGACTTAAGCTGGTCATACACCTTTAGATCTCTCTGTCAGATATCCTTTAGATCAGCGATGTAGTATAGGGTCCTTTGCAAATGAACACAGGTAGACTTGATTGTTTAGAAAGTCCTGCATATCTATCTATCTATCTATCTATCTATCTATCTATCTATCTATCTATCTATCTATCTATCTATCTATCTATCTATCTATAACATATCTATCTATCTATCTATCTATCTATCTATCTATCTATCTATCTATCTATCTATCTATCTATCTATCTATCTATCTATCTATCTATCTATCTATCTATCTATCTATCTATCTATCTATCTATCTATCTATCTATCTATCTATCTATCTATCTATCTATCTATCTATCTATCTATCTATCTATCTATCTATCTATCTTGTATGGAGACCCTTAATGTTTCCCAATCCCATTCCATCATTCAAAGGTTTTACATATGTAGATTATTTCTTCAATGAACTGCCAATTAAATTTTTTGTTCGATGACGTTTTCGTTCGTTCATTTATCAAATGTAGCATTAGATTTTTTGTTTATCCATCCCGATATTGAATGAAAATACATTCAGAATTAAAACGACAGATAAAGATTTACCAACATGTTCTATGACCTTTTGAATGATTTTGTTAGTTCTTCGTTGATCGAACTAAAAAATCTACACATGTAAACGTGGCATGACTATTGGATGTAAAAACAATTTAAATCTGGCTATACACCTCTCTCTGTCAGATATCCTTAAGATCTACCATGTAATATAGGGCCCTCTGCCATTGAACACAGGTAGACTTGAGGATTTAGAAATTCCCTCATATTACATGGTTTTGGTAAAACAAAAGGAGATCTAAAGGAAATCTGACAGAGAAATCTAAAGGTGTATGGGACCCTAAAGCTAGGCATACACGGTTTGATTTTAGAGTTCGATCGACCTAAAATGATCAAAGTTTACATTGATTGCACTTAAATCGTATACGGCACACATGGTTCGATGAAAATTGTCTGATACCGATCAAAACATTGATCGAAATATATTTGGAAAGTCTAAGGAGTCCCCAAGGTAGAACCCAAGGTTGTGGTCCCTAGCTTCACTTACTGGCAGCAGCGGATGGCAGAAATTCTAAAATGACGAAATGAATCAGCAGACAGAGCTGAAGTTAGACAAGAAGGCAATAAGTCAGTAACATATGGGAGACCCCAAGGTTGTGGTCCCTAGCTTCACTTACTGGCAGCAGCGGACAGCAGAAATTCTAAAATGACGTACCGAATCAGCAGACAGAGCTGAAGTTAGACAGGAAGGCAATAAGTCAGTAACATATGTGAGACCCCAAGGTTGTGGCCCCTAGCTTCACTTACTGGCAGCAGCGGATGGCAGAAATTCTAAAATGACGTACCGAATCAGCAGACAGAGCTGAAGTTAGATGGGAAGGCAATAAGTCAGTAACAATATAGCAGATAGATACGATCAGTGCCTGTGGAACAGAGACTGGAAGACTTATTTCCTCAGGCAACTTCCTGTTGCCTAAAGCTTCCTTAAATACATGGTCATGTGACTTGATTGGACAGGACTTCAGTTGAGTGATAACTAGTGCTAACAGATATCAGCGCGCCCAGCCAAGGGAGCAGGAGTCACATCAAATGCCACAATCTCTACCACTAGCAGAGGGAGCTGATCTACAAAAGATCCTGGTCCTCTAAGGTTTGGGAAGTGAAACAGCAGAACTGGTAGAGAGCGCATCTGCAGTTACAGATCACTGGGTGACACACAGAATGAGGGGTCCAGTACTAGTAAGGTAGGCTGTATGTTATAGTCTACCTCACACTATACGTTTCTCATGGCTATATTTTCAAAATGTTTTCCATGAATAAACACCTTTGGGCGAAACGCGTTGGATTTAGGTATTACAGGAATTTATGTCTATGTTGCCAATTATATTAACTTGAGGGAAATGAAGGAATGTTTTAACTAGCCAGCGATCGGCATGGGGGGTGCGGCAATTTATCCCATTTACCGCATTTTAGTTACTTGGTGTGAATCCAAGGGGCCAGAACCTGAAGAACTTGAAGAGCCTGGAGCGGCAGAGAAGGTAATGTGTTCGGAAAAGATTATATCCTTCTTGACACTAAACAGTAGAAAGCCAGACACATCCTGTATTTGCACAACATCTTTTCAAATGCATTTCTCCGATGCTTCTAGACATGCTCCTTAGGGACTTTACTATCTAGCTGTAAGTATCAGTACATCTGATTGTTCACCTTCCTTTCATTATATCTCATATTATGCTATTTCATGTCTATGGGCTAACCCCTGAAAGCCTCAACACATGACCCAGTAACAGGTAACAAAACCTTTGCTACAGTTCCTACTTATGATATCTCCATATGGCTTTCGAATACTGTCTCCTCCAAGAGCATTTTAATGTCTGTCAGATCCTGGAACATGATGAGAATATTAGGAATCCTACATGGCAACAATGAACCAACCATGCTGAAATGATGGTATATTTAATTGAAAAGGTTTTAGACAGTCCATTTCTACATCATGCATTATGTATAAGAAGAGGAAAGGATGGAGCGCCCATAACTACCAGACACCACATACTCATGCTGATACGCTTTAGCATGAAACATTTACATTTGAATCCTTTTATTGTTAAAAATCCACCCCAAATGTTCATGCTCTAAAAAAGAAAATCCTCACTCATTTCTGCAATGTAAATATATTTGCTGTTATAAAATAATAAAACTAATGGCACTGGGGTGCGATATTCTGTATACTATGTAAGATATACACTGAACAAAAATATAAACACAACACTTTTGGTTTTGCTCCAATTTGATCTGAACTCAAAGATATGAAACATTTTCTACATACACAAAAGACCCATTATTCTAAAATATTGTTCAAAAAACTGTCTAAAAATCTGTCTAAATACACCTTTAAATTTCTCTGTCAGATTTCCTTTAGATCTCTTTTTGTATAAAGAGAAAAGGGTTAGGACTGCCTGGACCCAGACAATAGGTCTAAATTCACCGTCCACAGCCCTAGGCAAAATCTCCCTTATCTTGGTAGGGGACTTTAACCTCCCTAGCGCACTTCCCGTATCCTCATTTCCGTCCGTCATTTCCTGCTTCGCGCCGCTGCTCTTCACACAGCTGGTGTCATTATTGACACCAGCTGCGTGAGAGGGAAAGCCAGCGCTCCTCCATTAACATGGAGGTCTATGGCGCCTCCCCCCCCCCCGCCCCCTACCGCGTCACCGTGACGTGATCGGGGCGGTGCCGAAACGCCGGAAATGCTGCAGTGATGAAGACAATCGCTGCAGCTTTCTAGGGAGGCATCCGGTCTCCCGAATGCTGGCTTCCCCTGCGGATGAGACGACCCTGAACGGCGAACGAACAGGGTTCGTCTCAACCGCTAGGGAGGTTAATGGTCAGCAGATAAAAATCATTCAGGTCACACTTATACGTTATATTGTATTAGCTACATGGTAAGTAGAAAAATGCAAAAAAAACACAGTGATAATTTTTTAAAGGAATATAGACATCCTTAGGCCATTACAAATTGGTAAAGGACATTGAATACATAATACACATTGAACTGTCCTTATTGCTAAATGTCAGGCTTATGGATAGATGTTTGATGGGTCCCAATGGAAAGGTACATGGGAAGACTCTGACATATGTTTGCACATGTTTACCAAAACCATGTAATATAAGGGACTTTCTAAACAATCAAGTCTACCTGTGTTCACTCGCAGAGGACCCGGCACTACATAGTTGTTGGTAGATCTAAGGGATAATCCATCCCACCTCACAGGTGTGGCAAATAAGGAGGTGATAAGACCGCAAACTGGGGGACATACAGGAAGTGACTTCACTTCCGGTATACTGATCTTGGTTTTTCTGCGTTCCATGTACCGGGTACCAGGCTTACTTCTCGGCTGATCTAGCAGGGACAGGGCGTTACTCTCCCTGCTAATGTCCCATCCCTCTTACGCTGATAATGTGCGGGGTGGGAAACATCCTCTCCCTGCTAGATCAGCGCCATTTCAAGAATCCAGGAAAAATCCGGGTTTTGGCTAGGAAAGCCACATAAAAAGCGTGACTTTCCCGGCCAAAACGGGAAGGATGACAGGTCTGTTAGACAGCATAAATATTGCACAGGTGTGCCTTAGACTGCCCACAATAAAAGGCCACTCTGAATTGTGCAGTTTGATCACACAGCACAATGCCATAGTTGTGCAACGTTTGCGGGAGCGTGCAATTGGCATGGTGACTGCAGGAATGTCTACCAGAGCTGTTCCCCATGAAATGAAGCTGTGCAAAGTTGCTGAATATTGGCAGGAACTGGAACACACTGTTGCATATGCCGATCCAGAGCATCCCAAACATGCTTAATGGGTGACATGGTGGAGTATGCTGGCCATGCAAGAACTGGGATGTTTTTAGCTTCCAGGAATTGTGTACAGATCCTAGCAATATAGGGCCGTGCATTATCATGCTGTAACATGAGGTGGTGGTCATGGATGAATGGCACAACAATGGGCCTCAGGATCTCGTCACGGTATCTCTGTGCATTGAAAATGCCATCTATACGCTATCTGCCCTGAACAGTAAAAACCAGGACTCATCTGTGAGCAGAACGCCTCTCCAATGTGCCTACAAATGTGAGCATTTGCCCACTTAAGTCAAGACAAACTGCAGTCAGGTCCAGACCCTGATGAGGACAACGAGTATACCAGTGAGCTTTCCTGAGACGGTGTCTATAAGTTTAGGCAGAAATTCTTTGGTAATGCAAATTGATTGTTGCTGCAGAGGTCCGGGTGGCTGATCTTATCAGCACCTTGATATCCATGATGTGGATTATCTAGGCAAAGGAGAAGTGCTCACTAAAGCTGGGAATACATGGGTCAATTTTTTTTCACAGATTTCTGCACAGCCGAGTGCCGTGCATGTCCACAGCACTGAGCTGTGCAGAAATCTGGGAAAAAAACATTTATGCAGTTTTTCGAGCGAGATCAATAGATGTCGCTCGTCCGAACAGGTTACCAACATGAATGGGGGCCTGCGGTTCCCCTTTCAAAGTATAGGATGGGCTGACAGCTGGCTCCTGATATCGGGGAAGCCGAGCAGTAGCGCAATGATGTCATCACACTACTGCGGAGATCTCTCTCTCTCAGCTCAAATATCAAGATGGGAGCAAAACCGAAAGTGGTGTGTTTATTTTTTTGTTCAGTGTATCTATCTATCTATCTATCTATCTATCTATCTATCTATCTATCTATCTATCTATCTATCTATCTATCTATCTATCTATCTATCTATCTATCTATCTATCTATCTATCTATCTATCTATCTATCTATCTATCTATCTATCTATCTATCTATCTATCTATCTATCTATCTATCTATCTATCTATCTATCTATCTATCTATCATTGTTATTATTGTTTTATTACTACATGTAGACTTTTATTACTTTAACAACAATGACCACTGAATATGTTCATCAACAATAAATTAACAGAAGGAATACGTACATGTGTGAGCTCTAACACTTCATAAATCTGATGCTAGGGACAAGTAGGTGACCAAGCTGCACTGCATAATGACATGGAAATTAAGTGGTAACAACTAGGTTGATTACTATATATAGCTGCCGTTCACATTTAATTATTCAAATTGTATGAAGACATTCACATTTATAGAAATGTGACCCAAGAAATGAAATTTAGGTGCCACACACCGTTCACACGAGATAGTCAGAAAATATTTGTGATATTCTTATTAGCTGTTTGGCATCACATAAAATGCTAGAGATGTGAAGAAGATTTAGGAAAAAATAGTCAAGTTAATATTTTTCAAGTCCAAATTCCGACTTTGACTATGAAAATAGCATGTTGAAAGTTTTACCGACCCCTTAACTCCCCTCAGGGATCTCAACTCCCGGAGAGGAAGAGCACTGCTGCTGAGTCTCCTCTACTCCTTCTCTCTCCCTGGTCACCAGCGCAGATAGGTGGACACACTATGGGGGAGACATCTGGAGGTCGGAAAAAAATTCAGATGCCACCCTTGGTTGCCCATGCCCGGCCACTGTGCTGTGACACGAAACCTGTAAAAGCTGTGTATGTGAGTGGGCTGAAGATGTACATGGACAATTTGCTCCCATACAATGATCTGCCCATGGGCGGATCATGTGTCTGCAGACCTAGTGTATGTGAGCGGGTAGCATTAGCCCACTTACATACACTCTCTGCAGAGGAAAAATCTGGCGGATCATTCCTGTCTAATGCTGGCCATACACTCTGAGATTAAAAATACGATCCATTAAAACCGACCAATGAAAGCATTTTATCGGCCTGAAATCCGCACATGTCCACATGGTACAACCGATAAAATCCGATCGTAATTTCCGTTTTTTTACGGTTGTAATTTAAATTGTTGAAAATTTTTTATTGGTCTGGGAACATCGGGAAACTTCATACTGTTTTTATAGTGTTTACCGACCAATTACTGCCGAAGCTTCCCCTTAAAAAAAAAATACATCACAATGACCGATATAAACGGTGATTCATTTCGCTGACATTCTCGTAAAAAAAAAAATACGATCCTAAATTGGATTTTCAATGTGGTAGCTTTTTTGCCGAACATAACGATCCAAACCGATACCGCTGTCGGGATACATTGGTCTGTTTTAATGGTTCGTAATTTTAATCTCGGAGTGTATGGCCAGCTTAAGTATGTGAGCGGGCTGAAGCCACCCGCTCACATACGCAGATCTGCAGTGCGAAATTAGGATAAGGCTGCCTCTGACAGCTTCCCTGACTACTTTAACTTCCCTGACTCCTTTAACTCTCAGACCAGCAGAGCATCAGTACCCTGGATTTAGAAACTGTATAGGGTGCTTCCTATACATCAAAGTGTCTAATAGTCACAAAATATGGTTGTCCCAATTTTAAGACCATATCTAGTTCACACTAGATATAGTTAGATATAGACAAGTATTAGGTGTATATACTGCTAAACTTATCTAATCCTATAGGGGTACATTTCATGCCAAAAGAGAGCATTTTACAAATGTGAAATAGTAATGTCCAAGCCAGGTTTGGACATTACAAATTGGTAGACACAAAGAAATATCTTATCTTTCTGACTATAAGACGCACCCAACGCTTTGAAGTGAAAATTAGGGGGAAAAAAGTTAGATATCAAGTGAATATACAGAGTGTTTCAGCAAAGTAGACATGTCTGGACCATGCAGTATTTACTCTGTATTCCTCCAACCAAAAGACCAGCACCAGGAGGGAGGTCTTCTTCACTGCAGCAGAGTGTGCAGGGCTGAAACTTTACCATGTGTATATACACTAGCAGTACCCATTCTCTGAACACACTGACTGACTTATTAACAGACACATTTTACAATCTGGAACTGAACAAGTTACCCATGAGCAGCTATTAACATATGGGAGGAGATATGAGTCTTTGTTACAAAATGCATTTATCGCTATGCAGAATGTTAATGTAAATGCACAATTTAGGCTATCTAATTGTAAAATGCGTCTCTACCTAAGTTGGTCGGTGTCTTCAGACAATGGGTACTGTTTGTGCTAATGCAGATAATATCTCTTTTTGGCAATGGCTTTTTGGCTTGGCTGGAGGGAATGAAACAAATTTCTGCCTCCTGGGATACATAGCTATTGCTCCCAATATAATTTGGGACTAAAAAAATATACATATATATTTTTACATATTCGGACTATAAGAGACAGGGACACTTTCCCATTGTTTTTAATGGTAAAAAGGTCTTATAGTCCAAAAATACGGTATATATTTTCGTCTTTGTAATTGCATGAAGTTTTATTTGAGCATGACAAAATAAATGCTCGTAGGTATTATTTCTGGTCACCTCCATTATATCAGATCATGGCATTTGTTAGGTTTGTCAATTAAGGACACATTCTTGCCCCTCATTTAATCGTTGTGTAAAACCTTATAAAAGTTTTCTGTACTATATATTAATTAATTAAGAGATGTTAGGTTGGGTTGCAGAGCATGCCACTCTGCGGAAGTCCGTTTGTCTTGGACGAAAACTTACAGGTTAGGTATTGTTTTTTGTAGCCAACATGTCTGTAAAGCTAGCCACACACGGCTCGATGAAGTAACAGATTAGAATAACAGTGCGTGCTCACGGCTCCCGATGTTTCTCTAATCTGTTTTTTCGTCTGAGCCATCCGCGGTTCCTTTGAGCAGGATCCATTGAACTCGACCAAACAGGTTTCCAACATGTTGGAAAACCTTGGTCGAAATCCACTACATTGAATAGGGACATCCAATGTAATGGACAGGCTGACAGCTGAGCCGCACACACAGGCTATGTGTTCAGCTAGCTGCTCTGTGTGTGGGTGTGAAGGGGGCATGGTCCAACACGGACCCAGCTCTGCCAGAAGAGGGGGGAGGCTGGCTGCAGGCGGGCTGCTTTCCTCAGCCAAAGAAGCTGGCTGCTTCTCAGGCTGTGTAAAGGAGTGACCCGGGGGTAATTGATGTGCCCATGTGGTGCACATTGATTACTGTACGATTGGCCCACGATCAATTACAGCGTGGTGACGCCACCACTCTGTAATTGATCGCCGGTCGATTGCACGGGAATCTACCCGTGTGGGGCCAGCTTAAGTACACTTGCACCACTCAGTACATTGGTTGTCAGTTTTGTGCTGGTGGCTGTCAATCACCTAATGACCACCCCATTCTATCTCAACCATGTTAAGTTAGAAGCACCAAACGGGCGTCTCCAAACCGACTAATGGTCCCTAAAATTGTTGCCTTACTTGGGATATTTTCTTTGAGGAGCTTGGAACATTTCCCTTACATGAACTGAGACTACTGTGCACAGACAGGGAGGAGATGTTGCAGATTCAGCTGCGGGGAGAACAATTACAGCGGCATTGAAAGGAGGCCATGAGATTGTGTGTTAAGGCAGCAGGAATCAGACAACACTCCTGGAACTCAAAGTTCCACTTAGATTTCAGCTGTGAATATTATAACGTAACAACCTTTCAGGAGCGATCAGCCTTCCAGCATGATCTAGTGCTCTCTGAGCAAATTCACTTCTGCCTGATATAACTTGTGTAACCACATTTGGCTTTTTTTGCAAAATATACTGTAATCATTCATATTATTTGTGAGTATTTTGATATATGGGTTACACGTGGCTATGGGGTGCTGAGGGGGGGGGGGGTATTGTTGCTGGATGTGTTTTTTGTTATGAATAAAGCCAGTTGCATTCCTTTAACAACCGTGCTTCACCCGAAAATAAGCCATCCCCATCAAATAAGCCACCCCCCGATTTTTGCACAAAACTTTAAAATGAGCCACCCCCACAAATTAGACACCCACTGATACCTGCCCGAATCTCCCATTCATCAGGGCGGGCTGCAGTGCAGAGTGGAGAAGGAAGTGACTACAAAGGCCTGTGCACGTGCCCGCACCCGTAAGGACAAGCAAGCTGCTGGTCCCTGCCTTAACGGAGTCTGTTACCTGACGGGTAGGACCCCAAAAAAAGTGAGTCAGTGAAGTGGACAATAAATGGCACAGATTAATCATTAGGGGACAATGATTGGCACAGAGTGATCAAAGGGTACAATGATTGGCACAGAGTGATCGGAAGGGGACAATGATGGGCACAGAGTGATCAGAAGGGGACAATGATTAGCACAGAGGGGTCAAAGGGGACAATGATGGTCACAGAGCGATCAAAGGGGGCAATGATTGGTACAGAGTGATCAAAGGGAACAATGTTTGGCACAGAGTGATCAGAAGGGGACAATGATTGGCACAGAGTGATCAAAGAGGACAATGATTAGCACAGAGTGATCAAAAGGGACAATGATTGGCACAGAGTGATCAGAAGGGGACAATGATTGGCACAGAGTGATCGGAAGGGGACAATGATTAGCACAGAGTGGTCAAAGGGGACAATGATGGGCACAAAGCGATCAAAGGGGACAATGATGGGCACAGAGCGATCAAAGGGGACAATGATTGCTACAGAGAGATCAAATGGGACAATGATTGGCACAGAGTGATCAGAAGGGGACAATGATTGGCACAGAACGATCAAAGGGGACAATGAATGGCACAGAGTGATAAAAATATAAGACAGTGACTTATCATCGGGGTTACAGGGTATGAATATCTCCTCTGTACAGTGGGGTATCCGCTCAGTAACAGGGTATATGCATCAAATTGTGTCAAATGGGGTATACATGTGGATGATAGGAGGGACTCTTGGTCTTTGTCTATGTACAAGGTTCCTGGGATGTCCACCAGGACGTCCCAGTGGGATTGGGCCCCTTCACCAGGCCTATGGACTGCAAAGGTCATCATTACCATGTGAGTGTAATGGAGGGTTGAGATACATTTAATATAGTTTTTTTGTTCAGAGACTTTTCTCCACATGCTACCCTTTGTGGGTCCAACATAATTTTTCATTCCGACAGCACATTTAGCAGGATGGGACTGTGCATGAGCATCTGTGGGCCTACTCCTTTTGGGTGGCAAGTTTCATATCAGCTCCACATCATTTGCATTACATCTTTAGATGTTTTTGTTACATTGTGAGTATATGAGGAAGAGCAATTGTATTTTTGAAGACTCTCTTGTTATGCTGGGTGTTAAAATCTACTGAGGAAGCAGATATGCGAAACAAGTTAAGAGCTGACAACTTGCAAGCAATATGTGATCTGTGTAATGATAGAGATATGTGTAATGAAATGTTTTGTTTTAACTAATAAATAAAAGTTTTTTTTACTAATCATGAATTATGGTTGTTCTAGGGACTTAGTATAAAGTTATGGACTTATTCCACATTCATTGTTGTCTTTATAGTCCCAGGCGGCCTAGGCTCCAATTTAGGAGAGTGTTGGTAAGGGAGTGTTCTTCCCCTTTTGTTAGATTTCTAGTTTAGGGAGGTTGGCACATACACTATTCAAAAATGAGAGGGACTTTTTTTGTTTGTGTACTTTTCTCCACTAGCTGTACAGAAACTCAGCACCTCTCCTACTGCGTTGCAGTGAAGTTGATATGGAGCGCATGTGCGGCCCTCGGCATCACTAAAGGATCGCACATAACATTTTCAATCTATACTGACTTGTATAAGCACAGCAGGCATAGCTAGAAGACATTTATTTTAAATAATAAAACTTGTTTTAAATTATACTTCAAGCATTATGTAACAGCATAGTATGGTAATGCACATTTTGTGTCACATATATCATCAAAGGCTATGTGCCTCATAGATATTATCAAAGCCTTTGATGATAATGTGGGGCACATACCCTTTAATTGAAAGGTTATGTCCCCAATATATATTATACAATCGTCCCCCGTTCGTTGGTGGGATAGTGGGAGAATAGGCACTCACCTGTCTGCCGATCCCCTGCCCACGCGTCTTTGTCTGGGGCAAGAGGAGGAGAGAGACTTGCTCAGGGACCATCTGGGTCGGAGCCTAAGAGAGTATTTAGCCCCTCCTCCTCTTCCCACTCTAAGAAGATCCCGAGTCAGGGCGCGTCAGTTTGGGATTGGCGGACAGGTGAGCTTTATGCATTTACAGTTTCAGGGGCTGCAAGTAGAGGACTGAGGGGGGCTGCTGAAGAATGTCCAAAGGGCCATATGTGGCCCCTGTGCTGCAGGCTAGGCACCCGGGCATTAGAGCCTCAGCCTTGCTTGCAACTAGTTGTATCGTATGGGCTGTGATTTATCCCTGGTTTCCAAAGATAGTACAATGTTATATATAGAAGAGAAGTTTTCCCCGTGTGTTGACAATCTTTTATCAGATCCAGCTATATCTGAAGAAACCTGTGTATAGTATGCATGCTTTAAAGAACCAGCGTGACCGGGGGCGCTGGGGTGTTGGGAGTGTACAGCCCACAAAAGTTTTGGGGTGAGAAGTGCACCTGGCAGCAAGACAAGTCTGGTGATTCCAGTCGTCTCCACAGCTCCCTCTCCACTCATGTATTTGCATAATATCAGTATATAAAACTAAAGTCATTAACCTAGCTCTGCTTTCCTAAATCTCAGGACGGAGTGGAACAAGTTTCATTTTCTTTGACAGGTCCTGTATATGTATTTGGACTTTGTATTTAGCAGTTTGCCTGGAGATAAGCATGTAAGTTGACACTAATCCTCAGATTCTGGCAACATGTTTGAAATGGCAATATCATGGTAAGGAAAAAAAGGATTTGTGTGCGCCTAAAATAAATTGAGATGTGAAAAGTGCTGCTCAGTTTTTATGGCCTATAAAACCAATAACAGGCATTGTGTTTGAAATGTGTGGTAAAAGAACCTTTTTTGGGGGGTCTCATGCGCCTGCATGGGTCTCTTGAATGGCCATCTGGGTCTTTGTAATGTCGCTCAGTGCCCTGAAAGACAAGCAAGGAACCCATTATGGTAGGAGAGACACATAGCCAGGGCACGCATCTGCGGAGTCTGGCTTTTAGTCGTAGAGGGGAGAGATACATGCAGCTTCCCCCTTTGTCCCCCCTCTTCCCCGATGTGTGAGAAGGAAGTCACCTGTATAAATTGGCAAGTGTTCACTAGTGACATCTAGTGTCTTAAAGTGATGTTGCATTGGAGATTTTTTCCCCAATTGAGATTAATGCTCAAACACTTCTTATGCTCAAACTGCATCTCATGGTCAGGTGTGTCTTATGGGCCAAAAATACATTGCATAAAGAACAACAGGAGCTGTAAAATTAGGCAAGAGGGAGGGGTAAACTTAAATCCAAAACAGAACATTTTTTACCTTTTCCTTCCACTAAACTCCACCAATATCATCGCCTCCACTGCTAATCCCACCGTCAACAATCTCCATTTCCTCCAAAGCCCACCCGGTCAACCAGCCTTTCCCCTACTGGTTGCCCTCAATGTCAGGGCGTACATTCCTCTGCCACTGATCACAATGTTAAATGTGTACAGCCAAAGCAAACCTTTTGTCATACATTTGTCAGATATCTAATGCTCAGGTTGTCCTGTGTTGATGCTTCCCCGTACACTGAGAGGATGTAAATATTTGATGTCTTGCACTCCATTCTGCTCTGCTGGTCTGCTGACCATGTCATTTATATCAATAAAGGGTGCGGTACTTATTGACAACAGTAGATCAGCTGTGTGCTCAGGATGCTGCCAAGCAGTTGCCTGTTTATAACAACCATCCAGGGAGCGTTTTTTGCTGAGCCGGTATGCTAGTCAGCGTGTCTATTGCACATATGTGAAAGGCAGCATGGCAGCAACACTAGGCATACTACCAATGCCATACTACCATACTTCTAGCCATACTACCAATGCCCTACTACCATACTTCTAGGCATACTATCAATACCATACTACCACACTTCTAGGCATACTACCAATGCCATACTACCATACTTCTAGGCATGCTACCAATGCCATACTACCATACTTC
>CM070039.1:19045818-19060959 GCA_036250615.1 Ptychadena robeensis
ATTCCACATTATTTAACCATTCGCTGTACTAGGTTGTGCGCCTCTGTCCTTGTTCTTATTCTACTATCCTCATGTCTAGAATGATGTAACTCTTCCACATGCGCAAGAGAGTACCTGGTTCTACTATCCCCATGCCTACAATGACTCTTGCACACATCTGGGTTGCATTGTTCCTGGCACGTGGCTCTAGTGTAGTCATGCTACATGAGTAATAGAATACCTGGTTCTACAATTGCAATGCCTACACTGATAAAATTCTTGAGAGTACCTTGTTTTACTATCACCATGCCGGAATCATGTTACTATATGCATACTTGAGCGCTTGGCTCTGCTATCTGCATGCTTAGAATGATGTTACTCATGTGCACGCACCTGGGTCTGCTGTGAGCGATGCTTAACAACTGAGTATGTGCAAAAGGGCACCTAGCTCTACTGTTAACATCCCAAGTGTGATGAAAGTTTGAGAGTTGCATTGTTGGTGGCATTTGGCTTTTGCGTGGTGATGAGAATATAAGTCTAGCACATGCGTAAAGGCCCCCATACACGTGTCGGATTCCCACCGGATTCCGGCACGATCGATTCCGGGCGCGTGCACGCCAAACGATCGTGCCGGAATCGCATGCAGCCCACCTTGTCCGATCGATCAGGTCCGATCGTTCAGGGGCCCAGAATCGGATCCGACAGAGAACCAACATGTTGGTCTTTCTGATCCGATTCTGCCCAGATCAGGGGGAGTTGCCATTTGTGAGGTGGACAATCGGACACGGAATCGTCCGTGGGACAAGGTGGTATGCAGCATCACACATTGATCACACCTGCGATTCCCAGCAGAATCGCCGCAATCGATCGGATGGGTGATCGACTGGCCATGGAATCCGACACGTGTATGGCTAGCTTAAAGGTATACCAGGTTCTACTATAGGCGCGATGTAACTCCTGCACATAAGTAAGAAAACGCCCAGCTCTGCCAGAATCATGCCATTACTCCACATGAAAGGGCACCCGATTCTATCGGCATGCTTAGAATGATGTGACTTATGTTCACACCTGGCTCTACTGTCAGTATACTAATAATGATGAAACTCCGGCACGTGCCCAAAGAGAACCTGTCCCGCTTTTGTCTATGTATGTATGTATGTTCTATTGTGGAGAAGAGACACTAGAGGACGTAACAAGACGTCTCTCCAAAACTAGAGAATAGGCGATTGTTAATAGAACAAAAAAACACTTTTGCATTGTCTTTGGCCAAATCTTTGTCATGTTTTGGCAAATCGTGGCAAAACTCATAGTGGTTGCAGGGCTCCTCATTCTAAAAATCGCACCACACGCATGTACGCAGGTATGCAACCATTCAAAATGAAAGGGGCACATGCCTCAAACACAACCACTATGATTTTGCTGCATTATGGGGAAATGTACTGCAGTTTAAGCCTTAGGCCAATGGTGGGCAACTGAGTTGATATGGAGGGGCACAAGTGCGGACCTCAACATCACTAAAGATATATAGATATATAGGTTTTCAATATATAGACTTGTATAGGCATCTTTTTATGAAAAGGCATGGCAAGAAGACATTATGTTTAATTTTTTAAATAACAAAATTTGTTTTAAATGATACTTCAAGCATTAGGGAACACTGTAATGTGGTGATGCACATTTTGTGTCATGTATACTAAAGGTTATGTGTTTCAAAGCCATTGATTATATTGATGGGGCTCATAACCTTCGACTCGACAGTCAAGGCAAGTTCCCATACCCTATGCATTAATAGTTAGGTTTTGGTGGCCTCAAGTGAAAGACTGAGGGGGGCCGCCAAATAACACCCAAAGGGTCAGATGCAGCCCCGGGCCACAGGTTGGACCTGCAGGAAGTGGGGGGGGGGGGGGGGGGGGGGGGGGGGTGGCAAGATGTCCTGTATAGAGACTTTCTGTATGGAGACAGACCAAAAAATCTCCAAAAATATAACCCAAATTTTTCAGCACCCAAAATGTGCTGAAAAAGGGAATTCCGCTTATACTTAACCCCCTGGGCGTTACAGGCTTTTCGCACCATTTTCTATGGCCCGAAAAGCCGCTGCGCGGGCAATCACGGCACACTGTACATGGCTCTCCCCCCGGCCCTCTACATGCCGCTATGGAAAAATGCAGGCTCACAGGGAGCTGGCGGTTGTGCCCAATCCCGGTACAAGCCCAGTTTGATTCACGATCACACTGCGCCTGTACTGGCTTTGAGCGTAAGACCCAAGAGGTAAAGTAAAAAAAAAAGTCATAACATTTTGTGGATAGACTTGTGTAGTGAAGGGTTGTAGGAATATTTAAAAAAATTATTGCTCTAGCGCATGTAGTTTTTACAGTTGGCATGACAAACCTTATTTATGCAAAAAAAAATAAGCTAGAGCAATATTTATTTTTTATGTTTCTTTAACCCTTCTCTATAGCTCTTATCATTTTGGTGATGATGTCATGTTCAGGGGTGTTACAGAGAACTCAGCTACTTGAAAAAAGGACATCCCAAAGCAAAAGCACATTCGCTGCATTTCCCACCAGGGCGCCATCAGAAATTTTGGGACCTCATACTAGGTAATTTTCAGTGCCCCCTAGACCCCCCCCCTCCCCCATCTGAGGGTTCCACAGACGGCTTACTTGCTCTGTAGCAGTGGGGACTAAAGTTGGCCATACACGGGTAGATTCCCATGCAATCAATGCGCAATTAATCACGGGATTAGATGGGAACCAACGTGCACCTGGTGTGAGAACTGCTCCGGTGTCTGCTCTCCTGGTTCTCCCCAACCTAAGCTAGGGACATCAACCGTAATTTATGGTCATGTCCTATTTTCCTGTTTTCGAGCAGGATCAATCAGGGATGGCCACATAAGATATGCACCAGATAGATGGCCCTCAGCATGCACGGAGCTAGTGCATATCTATGCATGTATGGGCACACTAAGACGTCGGTAGTATGTTTTGACATCCAGACCGCGGTCAGAAGGTAGTGGGCATGGCACTAACCAGGCAGCGGACTGCTGGGCCCTACTAGATGGTCGGGCACGAGCCCCCTGTAACCGCCTGACAGCAGCCCTGTTTCCCACCCTAGGTTTATACTCGAGTCGTTCAGTACTTTTATTCTGATCAGCTTATACTCAAGTACATAATGTATTTGAGTTGCATTAGGTCAATAGGAAGATGTCATTATTTGTGACAGTTTAGGTGTATTCATGTTTTATATATGATGTGATGAAGGTTTGGTCAGTGCAGATTTTGATACCAGTGTGTATACACTTCATATTTGGGGATAAAAGAGTGAAATGTAATGCTGTGAAATTCAAATTGTAAATGTATCACGAAAATGAAGAGAAAAAAAAGATGGAACTGTGACTTGCATAATCATTGTGTCATTTCTAGAGAAGCAAAGTACAGCTCGCAGCAGGATCTATTCATCTGTCTGAAGACCCTGATTTCCATGTTTTGTTCATTCAGCAGCAGAATCCACTGGACAGAATGATATCCGACAATAACAAGCATCTAAGGGTATGTTTCCATTATACATCGGGACCCTCTCCGCTAAGCGTATACGACGTAGCACATAGACTTACCTGCTTTGTTAAGTACCGTATCTTTCGGACTATAAGACCCACCGGACCATAAGACTCATCCAGTTTTTAGGGCAGGAAAACCCCCCCAAAAAAAGATTTAATACGTTTTCACATCAATTGGGTTAATGCAATGAATTCAATGAATGCAATATTCAATTCAGTCAGCAGGGGTCACTAGCAGCAGTACACTGTCAGCACAACGTCATTCTCCACACTGATCGGGAGGAGAGGGTCCAGGCTGCACAGTCTACTACTCTCCTCTGCTTTCCTCTCCGGCTGGCTGTTCCTGTGTCCGTTGGAGCTGCAGAGTGATTGCAGTCTGCACGGAGGGATAGATGGTAGTTCATCTATCTCTCTCTTCATTGCTTATGCCAGCTGGGCTCTGAGCTCTGCTGGCATAGGCAATTAAACAGTACAGGTGGGAGAGCCGGACATCGGCTGGCATCTCTCAACTGATAGCTCCTACAGCTCCGTGCTGCGAGAGCTGTCGGTAACCCATTCGGACCGCAGGCACCCCCTGAAAAGTGAGTCTTATGGTCTGAAAAATACGGTACACTACAAGACTCCCACTGCATGACCACAACATCAACTTAACAATTCAATTATAGTGATCAGTCACGAATCTGATATAAAGGTACGAAAGCTACAATCTCTCCCCATTCACAGTCAGTGTTCCCTTTAAAGTGTTTCTGTTTAGTGATGGAGACACTACAAGTTATTAGTTTGCTACTCTGTGCTAACTTTCTACCTCTAATATATGCGGAGCTAATGGAGAGTATTGATTGTGTAACGCTGGCTGTAATCATAAGTCACTTACTCCTGGAATAATGGATACAATCATATTTTCATTACACAGTTTCAGTAAAATCTCTCACATATAACAACCATTAGTAACTTCTAATTCCCAACAGAGGACAAAAAGGAGGATACAGAGGGGAAGTAAGAAAGACCTGGCCTTCGTTATATAGACCTATGACTGCTTACACCTAGTGATGAGCAGCATAGGCAATATTTGAATTTGCAACATTTCTCAAATTATTCTCCAAATACAGTAAATAAAGTAAATCATCAGCTCCTGGCTTCTTCACAAAGGAACGCTGTCTCTGACAGACAGAGAGACTGTTTTCCACACACCAGCAATACAGTTTTGTTAATATTATTGCCATAGTCATCACCATAATCACATGTTGCCCCGGGTAACACCAGCTCAGGCACTGTGAGCCCATCTGTGGGTTCTACAGTCATCTCTGTTATACCAGTATTTCTATACTTATTATTAGCATTTTCTCAGTTGGGTTAGTGCACTGTATGGCAATCCCACCGCCAGTGTCAAATATAACTTTATCTCCTCTCCTTACCCAATGTAAACGACAGGAATGCCTGCTCTTCAAGGGTGTAATATTTTGCATGGTCTCAGGTGTTAACTAGTAACCCCCCAAAAGTTATGTGCACCCCTAGATAGGCATTCTCTGAAAGCCTCAGGCTGGGGGGAAAGGGAGTGCTAGGGGGCCCCGAAAAATTACCTAGTATGGGGCCCCGAAATTTCTGATGGTGGCCCTGACCTGCTCGTTAACTCTGCAACATTTTGGAGGTGTCCTTGAATTACCACAGATCGCCCAGGGTGAAAGTAAGAACTGCTGAGGGGAAAGTCAGAGGTAAATGTGCCAGTGTCCATCTTGTCAGGCTATGTTTCCATTATACGTCCGGACCCCTCAGCTAAGCGTATTGCTTGGCAGGAGGTCCCAACATAGCACATAGACTTACCTGCTCGGCGGATGCTGTGTCTTCACTGCCTCGAGCCATTCCGTGCAAAGTCTATGTGCTACATTGGGACCTCCCGCCAAGCAATACGCCTAGCGTTGGGGTCCCAACATAAATGGAAACAAGCCCTCAAGGAGAGATATTCACAGAGGTGTCCTGCTGCCGGTCTGCTCTAGTCGGTGAAATCCTGCCCCCTCACCCTCTCTCCCATAGAAATTGTTGCAACACTTCAATAAAGTTCTTCAAGCATCCACAATTCCTGTCTTCCAAGAACTCTCATTGCCGCTGCCCAGACCCAAATATAATACATCAGCAGGACCTCAGGGTCTCATTGCTACAAAAGCAGAATCCTAATACTGGGTATTTTATATAATAATATTATAACAATTATAATTACACAATCAGCGACACAGATTTGATTTGGCACCATCTGAGTTTCAGCCAAAGCAAAGTTGGATTATTTTGTATGTCTATATTCATTTCTTACCTCAGGCACCATGTGAAATGAAGTGGGATGTAGGATTAGGGTCTTGGAATGCCTGGTTAGGCATGCAGGCTATGAGGGTTAGGCATGCAGGCTATGAGGGTTAGGATGCAGGCTAGGAGGGGGGCAGCTTGACCCAGGGAACTGGCCTGGGACGTCGGGATGAGTGAGGTAAGTGGGGACGTGCCTTTAAGTTAAGGGTTGCTTCCTCTTTGGACCAGGATTGTCAGTCACCCGTCCTCTCTCTTTAGGATTGTTGCATTAATCTTTTCTTGATTTGTCTTTCTTGATTTCTTTTGTCACAGCAGGACAGTAGCTCAGCAGTGTAAGGTGGATGTTGGAGATATGGTTAAAAGTGTTAGTTGGGCTTATGCCTCAGTTATGTCTCTAGAAATAAAAAGGTACCCATCGAGCCGGTATTGAAGGGCTGGTGGCCAGTACGGTTGGGAAGGAAGGTCGAAGAATTTACTGTATTTAAATAATATTTGTTGATTGGCCGTGGCCAAGTTATTTGTTGTACCTTTGCACATACTTATATAAAGTTTATTTTCCAAAGATAATCCCGCCTTATGTTATGTTTGGGTTTATGTGCAATGGACAGGGTCTGAGTTAGCCATGGATCATAGATCTAAATTTACTGATTGCTGCCAGTCCAAAGTTGTCAATCTTTGTTTTTTTTTTGTATTATCATTTTATTTTATAAAATAAATACTCGGACAAAACAAAGGCCAACGTGGCAGTAAACAATAATGTATAAATCAGAGAACCACCAGCTGCCAAATAAAGATGCAAAACAGAAAAAATAGTACCAATACAAATCACACAGTGACAATTCCCAATAGATTACAAAGTATACAAAACTAGTAGACAATAGTTTGCCTCAAGGGCAGAAACGAATACTCAGAGCTTCCCATTCATCCCACATCGGATGTCTGTGAGTGTAACATTTTCTCAAAATGTAATCATATTAGTCAAAGTATCCAGCCATTCATGCACAGTGGAGATTGATGGTCCCTTCCAGTGGACATGGATGAGTCTGCGGCTTCAAAGTGCACCGAAAGTTGTCTATCTTTACATGTATCATTGTCTTCGTTGTATCAGTGTTGTCTGGTTTGAACAATCCCTTTGGAATGAACTCTTACCACATATAGTAATGTCCAGGTGCCCAACCTGCGGCCCTTTGGGTGTTCTTCAGCGGCCCCCAAAACATAACTCTTAATGCATAGGGCATAGGAACTCACCTTTCCACCAATCCCCAGCTGACTTGTCTTTGGCCTGATTGTCACTGATTGGCTTTATGTGCATTACCATACTAGTGTAATGTCAGGGAGGGCATTTCTCTCCCTCTAACGACCAGATTCTTTGAATGTTCCAAAACACTGTCTTAGGCTCACACACACCAATAAAGAGTCACAAGCAAGCTGGTAGGGGGATATTTACAGCTTTACTAGAGGGAATATTTACAGTCCAACACCAAACCCAAACCTGGGAGTGGGGCACACACTTAGGATCTACTGTTGCAGTAAAGATGACTACCAGCTGCAGAGAGAATAATGGCTTCCAGGTCCCAGTGAGAGGGGGTCAGGATACAGTCCAGTGGTCAGGGCAAAAGGGAAAAGCGGGCAGGTGAGGTGGAGTAGGGAGGAATCCTGCGTCTGCCTAACTCAGCACCTACCGGTAGCCACATCCATCCGCTCGAGCACGCTCGAGGGAAGGCAGTCCTGGTCCAGGGGGCAACCCTTTTAGTCACCATTGATGGGGTTTCTTGGTCCTGGGCACTGCTATGGGATGGCCGACGGGAGAACCCAGGAAAAGGTAGGAGATCTGCTCGAAATCAGGTTGCGACACACTTGCTGCAGATGTATGAGGAGCTAACCCAACTCTGGCTAAGGAGGGCCTAGGGAGGTATATTTATCCCCTCTGCCCGGAGGAGGGCTGTGGCTATCTCCAGGCAGAAAGCAATAGCTACATTGTAAAACCAGACAAAAGAGCGGGAAAATAGAAGCCATAAGTCATCCCTGCACTTGCTACAGAGGAATGCAAGGAACATTTAAAGTCATATACACAAATATTCACAGATTATGGTGACACAGGGCAGTATATACAATGCAATCAATATATACAAATGTGGTGTAACCCTGGTCACTACACTACAGCGTATAATTTATCACACACTTGGTTATTTAAAAATTTTAAATAATGTCTTCTAGCTCAGCCTGCTGTCATTCTTTTATTTTAAAATTCTTATACAAGTCAGTAGTGATGGCCGAACTTCGGCCGTGTCCGTCCGCGAACGGGCGGAGCGGACTTTTAAAAAAGTCGGCCGTCCGCCCGTTTGCGGACACATTCAAATTCCCCGCCTCTAGGAAAACCCGGATGTGACGTCACTGACGTCACATCCGGCACCTGGAACGCATAGTTCCTGGTTGTGTTAACCGGATGTGACGTCACTGACGTCACATCCGGGTTTACAAGCCGGAATTTCACTGAAAGACCGGTTTCTCTACCCGGTCTTCAGTGAAATATTCTTCCTGCGGCGGGATCTCGCTGCTAACGATCCCACCGGAGGAAGAATAGAGGGCTCCTTCTCGCCGGCGAACACGGCGGGTCGAACACCCATACTGTCCGCCGGTGAGAAGGAGGGCGAACATGCTTGTTCGCAGCGGGCAGTTCGGTCATCACTACAAGTCAGTATAGACTGAAAATGTTATGTGCGGCCCTTAGGTGATGCCAAGGGCCGCACTTGTGGCCCTCCATATCAACTCATTTGCCCACCACTGTAGTAAGGCTTATATGGTTGTCATTCCTAAATTGTGTTGCTTAAGATATAATAGTGTATGACACTGTCACATAAAATGTAGTTGCCAATAAAATTTGTATGTATTGTATAGGATGCTAATGGTTGGTCCTGGATGGGCGATATATCTACCTATATACAATCCAGGTAAGTAGTCCAAGGATAGATATGAGCAACCATGGTAGCTATTTGTTTAGTCTGCTTTAAATTTGCATTTGCAATTTTGAGTTTTGCATCTCTATTAAAAATTAACATTTGCCAATATAATCTATAGGTCTGCTTTAACTCCGAATTGTTTTTTTTACAAATTAATTAAAAAGAGAATGTCTATTTAAGGGAAAAATCTTTTGAATAAATATACTAAGCTTTAGTGTGAACATTGTCAATGTAGTACTTCTATTCTACCACTAGGTGTCCTCAGCATCCTGAGCGGAGTGCATTCCCTGTACACACATTGCTGGACATGGGATATGATAGACTCAGTTATGTAGTATTCAGACTATTTACTTTATAGACTTAATATTGATATCTAATAAATATTTTTTTTGTACAAATCACATTTATGTCAGCTCATTTGTACCATTTTATTGTCAGTTTCACTAAAATATACAACTCAGGGCCTTACATATAAATAATAAACGGGTAAATTAGATTATCTTTTATTCACCCTATTGAGCATTGTTTGTTCTTATTAAAGGTTTTTATTGGCTGATTTAAAATATGCAAAGCAAAGTCATGTTATGAGCATGATGTTGTTAATAGTAGTTCATACTGTTTTATCTGTGTGTCTATATCTGTACTACAGGTAATTCATAGCTTAACACAACTAAGGCCCCAATAAAAGTAACCTACTTACGTCTATGTCAACCCTGACAATGAACTTCCTTTATTTGGTCTGTTATATATAAAGTGTACAATATTTTAAGTATAGTAAATAAAATATATCGTAAAGAATGGGGGGAGGGGGGATCATTCGGTAGCCATTTGAACTCACCACACCCGTTTAATAGGAATTTGATAGAAAGGGTAGGAACTATACCCAAGGGGTGGCCAACCCCAAGTGGATTTTTTAGGTGAGTATTTTATATTCAAGCAGTTCCAGTCGAGAGATTAACGTACATACCTTTATTACAATAGTATAAATACACACAATACAAGCAGGCAATAAGCAACTATGCCATAAAATTGTCACATACTGTGGGATTCCTCCTAAAGGGGAATCTGAATCTTTTACAGTTTAAAAACACACATAGTTTTGTCTACTTATTGGTAGTATGCATAAGGTCCCAAGTGGTTCCGTTTTACAGTATTCGTCCTCCAAGTCTTATCCGTGCCTGCTTGTATTGCCTGTATTTATACTATTGTAATAAAGGTATGTAACTTGGGGTTGGCCACCCCTTGGGTATAGTTCCTACCCTTTCTATCAAATAAATAAAATATATGTTCATCCTGCCAGAGTATGCGCAAACCTCTTCTGTGCAAAAGTGGTATCAGCGCTTTTCCGCCACAACACTTCTCTCCGACTGTATGTCATGGAGAAAAGGGTATATGTAGTCCTGATTCCATGATGACAGTACTGCTCCACCACCCCAACATACACAAGCTACTGGCCGGTCACAACATACACAAGCTACTGGCCGGTCACAACATACACTATTATGATGGCTGATAAACAAGCAGATGCTACCTAGGGTCCCTTGTGCCCTTTGGAACTGTATAATGGCAAAGCCAGGGTAGCATTAAATAGAGCAGATTTGGGTATCAGTACTCACCAGCATGGCTGACCATTGGGTTAGACCAGACATGGGCAAAGTAAGGCCGGGGGCCAGATCCGTCGCTTTAGCTTTTTAATCCGGCCCATTGTCACCTTGATGAAAAGATGCTCTGGGTCGCCCCTGCTTGTTCCCTGCAATAACCGTGCATAATGAACTTGTGGCCTTCTTTGACTTGATACTTAGAAAATCTGAATTGAAATCTGCCAGATGTTCTAACACCTTTTCTACTATCAAAGTACATGTGCTTTTGTTTTCAGTCCTATCACTCAGCACTGGACTAGTGACACCCATTTGTCATCTACACAGGAAGTGAGCTCAACTTTCCTTAAAATTTCTCAAAAAAGATGGCATTTGGCTGTAAAATATTCATACTTCCTGCGCGCCTGTTTATCAGAGAAGAATTATGTGAAGATAATTGAATTAAAATGAAACCTGCAAATTCCATGCCTCAGGCTGTGTGCTGGATTGCCTCGCTGATACAGAGATAAATAGAAATGTAATATTTGCTGAAAGATTACCAGAGGGCACATTACATGTGTTTTCTAATGGAATCTAAAATTGGGGCCAATAAGAAGGAAAATTGGGGGGATGGGGGGATTCTAGATGAACCATCCTATATAATTAAAGTCAGTTGACTTTGCCCCTAAATAACATGCTCTGGTTCCCACCTCCAACCCCTACATTTCTATGAGGTAGTGGCAGGAATACCATACTCTACTCAATACTACTCAATAGTTGACATAGTTGACATAAAATCTTCATTTGAAACCCAGATAGCAGGGTGACACAAATAGGAGACAGGGAGACGGAGTTGTCACCCTATACCACAGGTAAGTTCAAAGACTGTCCCGGGGGCCAAATGCAGCCCATGTAAAATTACCACCGGCCCGCAGCTTCAGTCATAAAATTAATGATATGCAGAGGTGACACACACTGGGGTGACACCATTTCAATCCTAGAGGAGGGGTGACACAATTTCATCAAAGGTTATGTGCCTCATAGATATCACCAAAGCCTTTGTGTTCCTATTCTGTTCCTCTCCTCCTCTTCCCTGGGCATTGATGCGCAAGCGGGGATCAGCGGACAGGCGAGTTCCTATGCCCTATGCATTAACAGGTTTTGGGGGATCCAAGTGGAGGACTGAGCAGGGTCGCTAAAGAATGCCCAAAGGGCCGCATGTGGCCCCCGGGCTGCATGTTGGACACCTGGGTTCTAACCAGTGCATTTTTTTGTATACACAATCTTGTTGTAAGTGCAGCAAAAGGGCTCCCATCTTCCTCATGAACAGCTGCAATGTCAGTGTGACAGCTACAGCACAGTCTTTGGCTTGTCTGCCCATGTGAATGGTACAGTTGCAAGTTTACACAGAGCTCTACCAGTAGCCATATTACAGCATTGCAGCATTAAGGTGAGCAGTTTTGGGGAATCTTCCCACTGATTCTTCATATGTCATTGGGGAATGGTCCGGACTTCTGGGATTGGGGAGTAAAATGTGGTTGTCCTAGCATGGCTTGTGGCCTCCTTCATCAGTGATAGGGCAGTGCATGGCTGATGATGTACATGCCAAATATGTGTGAAGGTAGAAATCTGCCCCATGGTATTGTTCAGGGGTGGGCAAGCTTTTTGACTCTTGGGCCACAATGGGCTTAAATTTTAATAGAGAAGCCGGACCAAGAACCTGTGATGGGTGCCCAGCACAGGTGTCTCAAGCTCTCACATCATCAGCATGACTGATGATGCTGTGGATGTGAAAAAAGGCTCACCTGTATTGCAGACAAAATGCGGAGACCTTGGTGACAAGCCATTCTGGCTCCCCTCCACTCATTCACTGCAATGAACAGAGAGTCTGCAACCTATCGCTTTGGGGATGCGCTCACAGAATCATCATATGATCACAAGTGTTGATAGTGAATATTCAAATTGTGAATTCTTATTTTGAATATAGTGCTATATCTTCGTAAATGCGAATACTCAAGATTTTTACATCATTTGTGTTGATCGCAAATATATTTAGATCATTTTTTTTTAGATAATAATCAGGTAATAATCACTGGAGGTCGCAAATCCTCGAATGTACAAATTTATTAGTATTTTTCTAATACAAATATTGCTTCTCATTACTGTGATCATAACCATACCTGTCAACCTTCCAGTTTTGGCCGGTAAGTCAGGCCCATAATCGCCCTGTAGCACGGATAACCATGATTCCCTACAATGGAGTCATTTAGATTGGAAGGGGGTACAGATACCGGGGGGTACAGCTGTGACACCCGGACTCTGGACCCCTTAGCAGCCTGTGTGCTGGTTCTAATGTTTTTACTGTAACTGTTTTGTTTTGATGAATTAATGGCAAGGATGATTTTTACCACTTTTGTGTTTTATATATGTGCAAATGACATTTTAATTGTTAAGGGAGGTGAATATTATGCCTCTACCTCTTATCTTTATTACCACCTATAACTCTTCCTAAAGACACCCGAGTGGGGGCCGACAGAGCAGGACAGATCAGCTCTGAAAGGCAGCGTAATGACATCATCACGCTGCTCCTCAGAGCTGACAGCATCGGCCGACACACAAAGGGTGTTAGCTTCAATGAAGATGCCGGTCAGAGAATATCGGACATGTCCGTTCTCTGGCCTGCCATGCTGTGGGGCGACAGGGATCTGTCGCCCCATGTGGGCACCCCCGATCGTGCCCAGGAGCGTGCACGACCATCGTTCCGCGGAAAAATCGGCTGCCGCTCAGTGCGTGTATGGCTAGCTTAACTCTGATCACTATCTCCACTAACTAATCCTACACTCTCACCTCAATCAGTCAAGTGTGTCTATAGAAACCATTTGTATTTTACAATATTTATGTCCTTGTAACGTTTTGTGTATAAATGTTAGCTTCTAAAACCAGAATTGTATCAGCCTGAAGAAGGGATCTGTGATATCCCGAAAGCTAATGACTTCAGTTAGCCAATAAATGGTATCACTTGAACTCCAAACTCTATATATTGATATATTGTATAACACGGTACAACACTCTACTATTGCATATATGTGCCTTAAAATTCCCCACTAGGAGCCTAGTGATATTGTGAAGTAACTTAGGGCTAGCCACCCTTGGTGCCTTCATTTGTTTTTGTATGTTTTTTTAAGTTGACAGGTATGATCATATCGCTACATGGTCCAGGTCAGGAAACATGAGGAGGAGAGCCAGAGTGTTTTGTCACCCACAGGCCGGGTCAAAAGACCAGATGGGGCTGATATAGCCCGCAGGCCGTAGTTTGCCCATATCTGGTAAAGTTAATGTTAACGGTTAAGGTTAATATCAGGCTGAATGGTTGACTCCCGCATATTTTCACATTACCAAACCTCTTTGCAATAAAGTTTGGACACCCCATCCTATAACAGGAGTCTAAACAGGTAAATTATGGCAGAATAACTACATATACTGTGGGTAGTGATGGCAACATGCATGTTCGCCCTCCTTCTCGCCAGCAGTACGGGTCACTGACGTCACATCCGGGTTTTCAGATTCAAATTCCCCGCCTAGTTCGGCCATCATTAACTGTGGGGGTTTATCTCAAATAGCGTCTGTAAATGAGGAATATCCACACGAACAGTATTCTTTCTTATGGCACCTGCCCGTGTTTATTAGCACCACTTCAAAGTCCAAACACAAAGTCACCCTCACAGGGGTAAATATAAGCCAAACGAAAAAAAAGTCCTGAAAATGCCAAGCCTCCTGGCTTGGCACCGATCCAACAATGGTACCTTCCTGTAGGAACCTTAATGGCCTGCCTCCTAGCAGCCACCAGCATGGGGCTACAGACTCCCTGTGTGCCCTGTATTTGCTACACATAGCAGCACCATCTCCAACCACATTGGGAGCCCTGACTGAGTGGCTTCAGTCTCTTTTGTTAAGACACACCCAGCAACCTCCCTGATGTCCATTTGGTGTAGTTCCTGGATGGAATGGGAAGGCCCACCCAGTTCCTTCCCCCCATCCCAGAACCCAGAATCCCAAAACAACAACTAAAACAGCACAACAACCTATTGTTGTTGTCCAACAATGTCCTTGGTTCCTTCCAGGATACCCCACCTAAAGGTCCATTTACACCGTGACAGATGACTAGTCTCTCACAATACAATAATGTTAATGGTTAATATTGTTCATGGTTAATGTTAATATCAGGCTTAATGGTCGGCTCCCGCAAATGTTCACATTTCCAAACCTGGTCCTCTTTGCAAAAAAGTCTGGACACCCCATCCTATAACAGGAGCCTTAACAGGTAAATTAATGGCAGAGTAACTACATATACTGTGGGGGTTTAGCTCAAACGGCATCTGTAAATGAGGAATATCCACACGAACAGTATTCTTTCTTATGGCACCTGCCCGTATTTATTAGCACCACTTCAAAGTCCAAACACAAAGTCACCCTCACAGGGGTAAATATAAGCCAAACGAAAAAAAAGTCCTGAAAATGCCAAGCGTCCTGGCTTGGCAATGATCCAACAATGGTACCTTCCTGTAGGAACCTTAATGGCCTGCCTCCTAGCAGCCACCAGCATGGGGCTACAGACTCCCTGTGGGCCCTGTATTTGCTACACATAGCAGCACCGTCTCCAACCACATTGGGAGCCCTGACTGAGTGACTTCAGTCTCTTTTGTTAAGACACACCCAGCCACCTCCCTGATGTCCTGCAGGTGTAGTTTCTGGATGGAATGGGAAGGCCCACCCA
>CM070039.1:19065051-19075790 GCA_036250615.1 Ptychadena robeensis
TCGTTGTTGTTAGATCTAAAGGATATCTGACAGAGAGATCTAAAGGTGTAGGGCAGTGGTGGGCAACTAAGTTAATATGGAGGGCCACAAGTGCGGCCCTCGGCATCAGCAAGGGCCGCACATTACATTTTCAATTTATACCTTTAAAGGTAAATGTGCCCCTATAATACAATCATGCCCCATTCATTGGCGGGATATTGGTAGCATAGGTACTCACCAGTCTGCCCATCCCCCGCCAACATGTCTTGCCTGGGATCTTTTAATAGCAGGAAGAGGAGGAGAGGCAAATTACTTGCTCAGGCCCTCTAAGAAGATCCTAGGCGAGGACGTGTAAGCGGCGGATCTGGCAGATGAGTTCCTATGCATTAACAGTTATGTTTCAGGGGCCACAAGTAGAGGACTAAGGGGGCCGCTGATGAATGTCCGAAGGGCCGCATGCGGCCTCCGGGGCGCACTTCGGGCACCTGGGGTGTAGGGCCAGCTTAAGTGTTAGGTAGAGTTAACCTTTAATAAGAAATGCTTACCAAAAGACATAACTCCAACTGCTTGTACTGCATTCCAGTTTGCAAACACCCACGCATCTTCAGTGTACGGTCTAGGAAAGGAATATACAAAATTGTTACCCTAGCTGTGATATCGAGTCCTGGTATTTAAAGTAGAACTAAACTCTGAGGGCCCTTGCACGCTAGCCTTGCTGTGGCTGTGGTCTTTCCTGGCAATGTCTGCATATACATTACCTGCAAACATGTCCACATGTAATAAAGCATGCGCTGTGCATGGTGTCTCTCATGCACTTGTATGGGGACAGCAAGCGCTGTGGCACAAAAATGAGTGCTGCTGGGCATTTGCATTTTAACACTGGTCCCACATTGTGCTTCACGGAAACGGGCGATATCTAAGCGTATATGGGGGGCTTATGTAATGTGTGATTTTTTTTTTTTGAGTACTGAACCGCTTTAAAAGAAGTCCAGCAATAGTTTTATAGGCCTCCAATCACCATGTCTGGCCTTCCTTCCTTCTAATGATTTTAATAGAGGGGATTTAATGGGAATTATCAAGGAAAACAGCCCCCGAGACAAGCATTTCCTATCACTCTGGTCCTTACATTTCCCACTGTCAGCCCACACAAACATTCTGCTCTCCTATTCCCAAGCTTTGCCGGGACACTTTTTCCCACAGTTAGGGAATTATTTGCCTTTGCTGCATTTGTTTACACAGCTATTATGTCAGTGGACTGCTGTGACTGCAATTTAGAGGAAAACGTCAGATATGGAGACACAGATTTCGCTTACATAATGAGGATACGGTATTCAGTAAGTGTAATGTATTTGGCAGTACAGAAATATGTGCCAATAATATATACATTGCATACAGTATATACTCAAGTATAAACCGACACGAATAAGCTGAGGTACCAAATTTTTGAATATAAGCCGAGGATGGGAAATGCAAAGTCAGAGAGTTTTCTAAATGAGAAAATTATAGAGAAAGCACCATTGCCCTCAATGTGCCCTCACCCTCCCTTACCACTGTCAGCCCAGGAGAAGCCAGGAGGAGTGACTAGCAGAAAGCCATAGGGAAACTAGCTTCAGAATGTAAGTAGAGTACTTGTGTGTGAGTGTGTCTTTATGTGTGTGTGTCTGTGTCACATTCTCCATGTAAATGATGTCTTTGCATGATTGGTTTGTGTTTCTAAGTGTGTATGTGATGTATGTCTTTGCATGATTGTGTGTGTCTCTATGTGTGTATCACAATCAAGCCTTCTTAAAACAGAAGGTATTTACACGGCCCAATCCAACACAAATCCCAAAACTTTAGGTGGAAGCCCTCGGTTTGGGACATGATTGGGCCGTGTAAATACCTTCTGTTTTAAGAAGGCTTGATTGTGCTATGCACTGCTCATGTTGAGGGCTTTTTGATTCCTTTCATCCCTTCTCACCATAACTTTCATGGGTACTTCTCTTTGTTCGACTTCCAAGCCCCACACCATAGAGCCATGGTTTCCATGCACTGCACTGATGATGGCCAAGTAGCCTGAAGCAGCTGTATGCAGTTTGGAATAAATGGCTCTGTACCAAAAAGGCTATATTTGCACTGTACACCAGCGGTTTCTGGATGTGCATCTGGCTGATGGGGCGAAAAGGAATAATTTGCATGGCTCCGCCCACTGTCCCAAAACGAGGGCTTCCACCTTAAGTTTTGGGATATGTGTTGGATTGGGCCGTGTAAATACCTTCTGTTTTAAGAAGGCTTGATTGTGCTATGCACTGCTCGAGTTGAGGGCTTTTTGATTCCTTTCATCCCTTCTCACCATAACCTTCATGGGTACTTCTCTCTATGTGTGTATGTAATACATATTTCTGTATGATTGGTGTGTGTATAAGGGCTTGTGTCCATTGTAGTGGTCAGAGTGTCACGGACAAGCTCTGGTGATTTCTGCCTACAATAAGGAATATAAAAAGAACGAAAGAAAGTTCCATTTACTGGTTGGAAATAATTAATATTATTACATTTGTGATATCTAACCAAAATTTTTTAATTTGGTTTCAATGATGTATTGCCATACATACTCTTTGACTGTATGACTCAAGTATAAGCCTAGGGTGTAAAATGATTGATAGCACTGCTTCTAACTTTAGAGAACATGAATCTCTTCCCTAGCATTCCCTATTTCCATAAGGGCTTATTCACATGGTGGGTAGGAAATTCTTCCAATCACACACAAAACCACAATCCTATCATTTATGGCGGGTGATTTACGGACAGTTGCCGTTAGGGCATAACATGATGATGACTCCAACTTTTCCACACAATGTGTGCACACACTACACACATTGGCGCGGTGTAATTTTTAGGTGTCTGGCAACCTGAAAACACTGATAAAAGCCTTACGCCTCTGACTACACAACTATTAGTGCTGGGCAGATCCGGCCCATTGGGGTATGACGTGTACACACTGGCCTCTCATTGTCATCACAACGTGGAGTGCATTAATGTCAATGCTGCTCTTTACGCAGGCAATCCTTGGACATTCCAGGGGTTGGGTGTCATGGAGAAGTGTAAACAGGGCCTTAGTGCCTTTTCACTACTTAAACATAACTTAAACAAAAACATAATTAAACCATTTTAACAAATAAGTCTGTATTACACTAAAACGTATCTTAAAATGCAAAAAAATTACACCTGGAATCAGAATGAAAGTGTTCGATAACCTTTCTTCTCTCATTCATATCAGCACAGTTTGAAGGGTACATTTTTAAAAGTTTTGAGCTCAGCATATTTGGCCCCAAATTTATCAAAACAAATAAACATGAATATTTAAAACCTTTTAAAACAACCAATCCCCAGGCATTACAGATAGATGTATAATCTGGCATTCATCATTAGTAAATATTTTGTCTGTTACTGTTAGCTTTAACATTTTTGTGGTATCTATGAATTTCGAAAACAGAAATCTCAACAAATAACCACTGAAAAACCTTTACATGGAAATGAAAGGGGTGGATGCTGCCCTCTGCTGGAAAGATAGAGAATTACATCAATTGGTAATTCATGAACTATAAACTCACCAACATTATTTTTTAGTGCTAAAGCCCCCCATAACCCTACAATCTGACCATAAAATTACAATCAACCTTTCCTCTACCAAAACCATGTAATATGAGGAGCTTTGTAATCCTTCCAATCCCTATGTATACTATCAGGGAGGACCGGCACTACATAGCAGTGATATATACCTTCCAATCACTATGTATACTATCAGGGAGGACCGGGCACTACATAGCAGTGATATATACCTTCCAATCACTATGTATTCTATCAGGGAGGACCCAGCACTACATAGCAGTGATACTTACCTTACAATCCCTATGTATTCTATCAGGGAGGACCCAGCACTACATAGCAGTGATATATACCTTCCAATCACTATGTATTCTATCAGGGAGGACCCGGCACTACATAGCAGTGATATATACCCTCCAATCACTATGTATTCTATCAGGGAGGACCTGGCACTACATAGCAGTGATATATACCTTCCAATCACTATGTATTCTATCAGGGAGGACACAGCACTACATAGTTGTTTGTAGATGAAAAGGTATATGGGGGGCTTAATTCCTTAAAACATGTCTGACAGAAAGCATCTTGTTCTGCTATGAACTCATCAGATGAATCCTGGTTGGCAGTCATGAAGACACAAAAATATTGCTGAGGATATAAATACTTATGGGGATTAGTGTTAGTAATTAGAAGAATGTTGCAACGATTATTTTTTATTATTATTAGAATGTTTTTACAATAAAAGAACAAAACATATTTAGTTTTATTGTAAAAGGCACAAAGGGACAATATAAAGAAAGAAAGGAGGATCCATTGTTCTAGCATAGAGAACATTTTTAGATTCCTGTCATTGGAAACTGCTACTATGAATGCCTTCTCATTTTGAATTTGGATGTTTTTCTACACTGAACCATCTTCTGCCGCTTAAATTAAACAATTCAAACTTTTTGAAAATATTAAGAGCTTTCAAACTACAGAGGCCTTTACACCTAGATCTTCGGTGTCATCAGCAGCACCATAGACCTCCATGTTAATGGAGGTGGCGTCGCTTTTCCCGGCCCACATGGTCGGTGTGTTGATGACGGCAGCGATGCATAGAGGGGAGGGCAAGGAATCAGGGCAGACTACAGTATACAGATTGCCCACATGGTGCTGTTTCGCCATTTTGCCAGGGCGAAGAGGTTCATGTAGAGATAGAGGTGACCATGTCGAGAAAATCAAAAGGCTTTAACCACCATCCCCCGCCCTCCCTGTTATCAATCAGACTCAATACACTGGGCCATTTATCGCTCTCCCTGGGCTTTCTTGTGACTCCAAGAGGTAGGAATTAGTTTTATAGGCAATATTGTGCAGGTTATACAGTGATCCGATGATTTGCTGCGTCGTCTCCTTTAAATGGAGTTCAATGGCGTCGCTTCCCCGCCTCTTTGGGGTTATAGATGAATCCAAAGAGGCGGTCTCAGAAGCTCGGGGTGAGTTTGTGGGGTCAGCACTTCACTCGCGGCAAATGCTCGGGAGGTTAACCTCCCTAGCGCACTGCCCATACCGTGCTGTTTTTAACAGCACGGTACGGGCAATCGCGGCAGTGTACACAGTACACTGCCTGCAATTCCCCCCCGCCTCTCTCCACACAGCCGGCATCATTAATGATGTCAGCTGTGTGGGCTGAAAAGCCGGAGCTCCTCCATTAACATGGACGGCTATGGCACCGCCCACCCCCCGCCTCCTTCCGCGTCACCGTGACGCGATCGGTGACGCCGCGCAACCCCGGAAATGCTGCAGCTGGTAAGAGAATCGCCGTAGCTTTCCGGGGATATGCGGCATGGGAGCCCAGCTCATCCAGAGTTTGTTCTTCTCTGGAGGAGCTGGGCTCGTCACAACCGCTAGGGAGGTTAATGAACAATTTATTGCATTTAAATGCTCAAAAAATTTGTTAGGCCCCCCAAATGTTTCAAATTTCTTTAGATTTCACTGCAGATCGCGGCTTTGTGTGCCGGCATTTACGTTGGATCGGGATGCTTATCCCCAAACAAAGTAAGTAGATGGAACATGTCCGTAATGTATTACATTGTTTTGCAGGTCGATTTATGGAGGGCGTTTTCACGGCCGATCAATCACTGTGAGCGTGCATGGCAGATGATGGGCCATATCGGTCATAAATCGAAATGTGTATGGGGGGTAGTGATGGCCAAACATCGGGCAGGTCTGTCTGCGAACGGGCGGATCGGACTTTTAAAGAAGTCCGCCTGTTCGCGGACAGATTCAAATTACTCGCCTTTAGATTTTGAATTGGAAAAACCGGAAGTGACTTCAGTGACATCACATCTGGTACCTGGAACGCATAGTTCCTGGTTCCGTGAGCCGGATGTGACGTCACTGACGTCACTTCCTGTTCCCGAGCCGGTTTTTCACTAGGAGGCCGGCTTTATGCCCGGTCTTCTAGTGAAAAGATTCTTCCTCCGGCACGATCTCGCAGGTTCTGATCCTGCGGAGGATGAATAGAGATCTACTTCTCGCCGGCGAACGGGGCGGGTCGAACACCTGTACTGCTCGCCGGCGAGAAGGAGGGCGAACATCCATGTTCGCCACCGAACTGTCTGCCTTGCGGGCAGTTCGTCCATCACTAATGGGGGGCTTGAGAATTTGCATCCTTTTGCTGAATTTAATACACAGTACTTACATTACTACTGTCATGAATGACGCCCGAATAATAACTATCAGAAGCACAATAACCGTCAGAAGAAAGGATATCAGAGACACCTGCAGGGAAGAATAGATAAGGATTCATTATTAGAGACGGTCACATTTATGTTTTTTTTATTTCAGTCAGCTGACTTTGTGAGCTTATTACAAAGCCTATGAACATGACATCATGCCCAGACTTGCTGGATGTGGAGATTGTGTAGCTTTTGCATAAATAAAGTAGACATTTTGGAGTAAAAATTGTGACTTAAGTTAGAACTTTATTGCTGCAAAAACGATGTATGGTAAAACAATACTTATTTTGTATATTTTGTTATAATGTTCCCACAGCCCTTCGCTACATCTCCAGGCATTTCGGTGCTAGTCAGCTAGTCAAAAAGTCATTTCTATTCATTATTGAGGAACAACCATACCTAAAACTCCAAAAATGTTAAAAAGGGATGTTTTCTTTCCAATTAATTGTTCAGTACCACTCTATGTGATGTCATCACACATGGCCGGTCGTACCGAGAATCAGCCACACTCCCTTTGTGTGCCGGCAGTGACATTGGATGGGGCGGCTGATAATGAATTTTATCAAAAATGTACACACATGTCTGTAATTAAGATAAATTTTTGATCCAATATAGTGCCGGATTCAAGATGGGGGCATGTTAGATTTGTGGACGATTTCACGGGAGATTGATCACCGCGAGCACACACGGCGGTCGATCTGTGGCAAAATTTACCACAAACTTAGACGTCTATGCCCAGCTTTACATGCTTTACCTAGTATGCTGGATTATCACTAGAGATGGTCAATGAGATGTCTTTGTCCTTCTCTGTCTTTGAAATACTTTTTTGTCTTTTTGAGCTGTGTGCGCAATTTTGTTTTAAAAAAGTTGGCAGAAGGTTCACAGAAAAAGGGACCTTAAGGCCCCCATACACCTTTCAATCTTACCATACAATTTCTGTACAATCAACTTTTCTTCTACCAAAACCATGTAATATAAGGACCTTTCTAAACCTTCCAATCACTATGAATTCTATCAGGGAGGACCCGGCACTACATAGTTGTTGGTAGATTTAAAGGAAATTGTATGGAGTGATCTAAAGGTGTATGGGGGGCCTTAGAAAGTGGAGAGTTTGTAAAGTAAAAAGAAGTGATAAATGCAGATATTTCCATTAAACTATGTTATTACAACATGAAAGGGGTTCCATATGATTGTCCTGAGAGTTTTGTATTGAAACGGTCAGAGGATAATCAACAATCTGTGGCTAGCTCTACCCTTGGGTTACTCGTGTCTGAAAACACTTTCTTCTGCTTCTTATAATTGGTTTTATTGCATACCTTTCCTAATCTTTGCATGTTGCGGTACAAAGCAATGGGAAGGGTAACCAATGCTGTTGTCCCAAGGATAGCCAACCGGCGATCAGCAAGAATGCTCTCCGAAGTCACTGCCAAAAGATAGATTTATACATATATGAACCCAAAGCAGTTTCATTACAGCTCAGAACTTCTAAAAATGGATCTACAGATTGGAAGATATGTAACCAGTATACCTGTCAACCATCCTATTTGCGACTTTCCTGGCCAAATCTCAATTTAAAAAAATCAAGGAATTTAGGAGGGACGGGGTGATACAACTTTTCATCCTAAGTTCCCAGCCCGCTTGTGCAGATCAGGTGTGGGGTGCATACCTGTCAACTATCCCGTTTTGTCCTGGAAAGTCACTTTTTTATGTTGCTTTCCCAGCCAAATCCTGATTTTAACGAATTCTGGATTGTTCCCAGGATTTTGAATATCGAGGTGATTTAGGAGGGAGGGGCGTTACACCCTGCTTGTGCTGATAATGTGCAGGGTGGGACATCAGCAGAGAGAGTAATGCCCTCTCCCTTCTAAGCCAACAAATAAATGGAAGGGAGCCCTCTTACCGGAAGTGATGTCAGTGACGTCACTTCCTGCTTTTGGAACGCAGAAGAGCCACCTTCCAAATATCGGAAGTGATGTCCGGAACGTCCCTTCTTGTGATTTTGCCTTATTCTTGGACATTCAAGTCAACAGGTATGGCGGGGGAGAAAGTTAGTAGGGAGATTAATGTCCATGGGGGCTATGGCCATGTTTTAGTCTGAGATGACAAATCCTTAGTGGAAAAGGCTCTTGTACACCTGTTATGTGGGAAATATGGAAAGTAGCAACACTGGTCTCTGACCTAAATTGCTAGTTACATGGCAGATGGAAAGATCAGTAACAACAGATGACATATATCTCTCGTGACTTGCATCTAGTGCTTATCTATGCAATGCAGGGAATATTGGGGCTAATGGAAAACATCCACTATACCTAACCATTTTATAATAAAAAAGTGTTGTATAATATGTGTAATTTACCAGAAACTCCAATCATTTTCCTGGTGTTCTCACCAAAAAGTTACAATGAGCCGAGCTTACCAGCCGAGCTTACAAACATTTATAATCACCATTCAAGTTGACATGTTTGTCTTTCAGAAAGAGTTGATGAAATGGAAGGCATTTTGTTTCTGGAAGGAGAATTCCCTTCAATAAAACATCAGGAATCTGTCCTTGCAGCCTCTTGTAGATTGGTGAGATGGTTCATCATGAGGCTATGCACTGATAAGTGACATCAGGACACATGATCGCCACCACGCAAGCAGAAACATTTTCAATTCAGCCATAATTCTGGTTGTAAGTCAAATATTTGGTTGTAAGTTAAAACTAACATTTTGGTTATAACTCAAGTTGGTCTTAAGTCAAGCCGCTTTTAACTCAAGGGTAATAAAATTAAGCTGATGTCTAAAACGTTCACTTGAGTTCCCGCTATCTTTACCGGGAGATATTGATAGACGGTTAGTCTGTAGTTTGAATTGGGATGTTGGCATCAAAGTAACCCACATAAGAAATAACCAACTATAATTATCTATCTATAAAGACACTCACCTCCCGGGATTCTCTGAAATATTTTTGGTAAAATGTCTCCAGTTATGATGTTGTAGCTGATCATTGCTAAAAGATATGATGAGATATCAGGTTAGGAAAAAGGATCATTTATCTCTATCTTTATTTTATTCTGAAAATGTACATGTCTAAAGCCCCCCATACACCTTAAGATTGATCCATACAATCTCCATTAGATCTACCAACAACTGAGTAGTATAGTGGCCTCATTGATAGAATACAAAGTGATTGGAGGGTATATATCACTGCTATGTAGTGCCGGGTCCTCCCTGATAGAATACATAGTGATTGGAAGGTATATATCACTGCTATGTAGTGCCGGGTCCTCCCTGATAGAATACATAGTGATTGGAAGGTATATATCACTGCTATGTAGTGCCGGGTCCTCCCTGAAAGAATACATAGTGATTTGAAGGCATATATCACTGCTATGTAGTGCTGGGTCCTCCCTGATAGAATACATAGTGATTGGAAGGATTAGAAAGGTCCTCATATTACATGGTTTTGGTAGAACAAAATTTTAATTGTACAGAAATTGTATGGAAAGATTGTAAGGTGTATGGGGGCCTTAAAGCTGCAGGTGGGACAAACCCTGCAACCATATTATTTTATTTGTATTTGTATATTTTTTTCTTCCCTCCACCTAAAATAATTTAGTCTGTTTTTCATGTGAGTGGTACAGGTTATAGGTCACATTAAGGTGGAAAAAGTTCTGAGATGATTTATCTTTGTCTTATTTTTGTACAGCACAGGAACCTGACATTTTACCAGGGGTGTGTGAACTTATATCCACTGTGTGTGTATATATATAAATAAGTCATAATCAGCACTACCAACAGCCTGGAACCAATCATTGAAAAATATCATAAAAGACCTTCCAAATATTACAGGTGCAACTATGATATCTTTCCAACCAAATACTGTCTATGTTGCTAATCTAAGGAGCAGACTATGCCTGGTTTCTACATGGTGGTCTTATTTGTTAACTGCAGAACACTGTTGTGCACCTTTTCGTTTTTCTTGTCATGCATAGAGTACGCTTCTTCTGATAAACCGTTCCTCTGTCAGTCTATTGATTGCTATACATTTGCCTTTTTGTTACCTCTTTACGTGATCTTCTTTAACCTCCAGAGCGTTCTCCCTGAGATCTCTCGGGTTGAGTTTCATCGATCAATAAACTCAACCCGGGATAACTTCAGGGAAACTTACCCATCCGTCCGATTCCCCTGGCCATTCTCTGCATTGGTGTACACATCAATGCTTCCAAGTCTGTCCCCGATCATATCACCGGTGACGGGAAAGGGGCAGGGGTGGGAGGCGCCATAGACTTCAATGTTAATGGAGGGATGTCTCCCTTTCCCAGCATGTGAAGGGAACCTTCAAGTGAGCAAGAAATCGCGAGTGCATTTTATATGCTCCGCCCCGATCTCCCGCACTTGCAATGCACTGGCAACGCTCAGGAGGTTAAAGCGGAAGTAAACTCAAAAAAAAAATCCCCCACATACATGACATGGACA
>CM070039.1:19143785-19157475 GCA_036250615.1 Ptychadena robeensis
GTGATGACTCGGAGGATGGGGTACACCAGATGCTCGGCTGTACGGGGATGAGTCGGAGAATGGGGTACACCTGATAACAGCTGTAGGGTGATAACTCTGAAGATGGAGTACACCTGATCCTTGGCTGTACGGGGATGACTCAGAGGATGGGGTACACCTGGTACCCTGTGTACAGTGCTGTACAAGAGTTATGGAGTCTCCGGGGGCTGGAGATCCGCTGTGGAAAGTTTACATCTACTTTGACAGCTTCCAACTTTTGTTCTGTTGCCAAGATCAGACTTGTGATTGCACATGTGACAGGAGGACCTGTATGATGACATGGATAGGAGATCCCTGGTTTTTATTCTTCATAACATGCGGCTGTCTGTCTGCGTTCCCTGACTTATATACTTCCCATCAGTATGGCGCTAAGCAAAGACTGCCGGCGTACGGGTGGGATCAGCGCGTTGTAGAAACAATTCAGAAAATTCTTCTATTTTTAACATTCTGCCAGTTATTATTAGTCTGGAGACACTGGTGTGTGCCAGGGTACCGGAGACAATTATTCAAAATGGTCGCACCCATGGAAAACCCATGGAAAACTTTAAGAGTTATGTTGTCACGTTATTGGGACACGGACACACTGCAGATACAGGCGGATCTTATTAACCATTCAGCTGCTGGTGGGCTATCTGTATCCATGAATGTGGTAACTGCCGGAACTTACAGTTCTGAATATGTTTTGTGTAGCAAGGGCAGATCACTATTATTCTAAATAGCGTGCCCACCTTCATTGTAAGGTATGGATATAACATAGGTATAATAAACATATATCATATATTAAACAGACTTATCAGCATGTGTCTATTATATAAGAAGATAGATAAATATCACTATATATGCGGGTCCAATGATAAAATTCTGTTTCCGGCTGGCGTACAGAAAGTCTGTGTCAAGTTTGGCATTTCACCCTGTATAGCTTGATACAGATTCTGCCACCTATATGTGGACTGGAAACTAGGGCGGAATATATAGACAGGGGTATCATGAGGGGGCACAGGGGGCAGTCGTCACCCCACTGGGTGACATCATAAACAGGGGGATCATAAGGGTTTCCGAGGGTGCAGACCTTACCCCACACTATGGACAAGGAGTTCACAAAGGGTTTTTGAGGGTGCAGAGGGTGATACCATATACATCATCATTAAGGTTATGGGGGGTGCAGATCTTACCCTTGATGATGATTTAAAAGACAGTGGGATTACTAAGGTTATGGGCAGGGTGTGCAGACCTAACCCTTCAGGATAATTTAATAGACTGTGTGATCACTAGGGTTATGGGGGGTGCAGGCCCGATCCCACTGAGTGACACCATAGACTGAGAGATCCACTAGGGTTATAAGGGGTGCAGACCTCACCACACATAATGACACTATGAACAGGGAGTCCACAAAGGGCTTTGGAGGGTGGAGAGGGTGCTAGCATAGGCAGGGAGATCACTAGGGTTATGGGGGATGCAGACCCGATCCCACTGGGTGACACCATAGACAGGGGGATCACTAGGGTTATGGGGGGTGCAGACCTGACCCCACAGAATGACACTGTAGACAGAGAGTTCACAAAGGGTTTTGGAGGGTGGAGAGGGTGGTAGCATAGATAGGGAGATCATATGGTTATGGGGAGTGCAGACCTGACCCCACAGGTTGATACCATGCACAGATGTTTTGCTAAGATTATGGAGGGTGCAGACCTGACCCTTCAGGATAAATTATTAGACAGGGGATCACTAGGGTTATAGGGATACAGACCTGACCCCACAGAATGACACTAAAGACAGAGTTCACAAAGGGTTTGGAGGGTGGAAAGGGTGGTAGCATAGACAGGGGGATCACTAGGGTTATGGGGAGTGAAGACCTAACCCCACAGGTTGATACCATAGACAGATGGATCACTAAGGTTATGGAGGGGTGGTGCATACCTGACCCTTCAGGATAATTTAATAGACAGGGGGATCACTAGGGTTATAGGGAGTGCAGACCTAACCCCACAGGTTGATACCATAGACAGATGGATCACTAAGGTTATTGAGTGGTGGTGCAGACCTGACCCTTCAGGCTAATTTAATAGACAGGGGGATCACTGGGGCTATAGGGATGCAGACCTGACCCCACAGGTTGATACCATAGACAGATGGAACACTTAGGTTATGGAGGGTGCAGACCTAACCCTTCAGGACTGACAACATATAAAGGGTAAGGGGGGTGCAGGCATGACTCCACAGCTTGACACCATAGACAGCCCCGTTCACTAAGGTTATAGTGGGTGCAGACCTAATCCCACCAGTTGACACCATTAGGGTTTGAATGACACCTACATGACCCACAAATACTAATGAGTTATGGGTCAATAGTTGTTGCCTGCAAATAATAGTTCATGTAAAACACACCTCCAGTGATCACACCACCCAGGACTTTGTTTAGTAGAACCTCCATGCCACCACCATGCATGCTGTGGATGTAAACAAACCACTCAGTCAGTTCCGTAGGGGTGGGACCAGAGCACATTTATCCAGATGATGGATGCCACCCTGGCATGTATTAAACTTTGCTGAGAGCTCTGAATACTGTGTATGTTCAAGTATTTAAAAAATGTAAAATATTTTATAGAATAGAATCTGAAATGTGGCCAAGAATCTGACAAAGGACTTTTTGCTTTGAAGAATTGCAACAGCGACAAGTGTATGAATCTTGGGTAGTGTTGCACTGTAGGCAGTGATTTGCATACACAGACAGAGTGGTCTGCTTTTTTCTATGGACAGGGGTGGTCCTAGTTGGTCTGGCGCCCTGGGTGATCACCCCCTCTTCCCCTGGTCCGACAGAGGGGGGGGGTAGTGGTGTGGGACCATGGGGGGAGGTAGCGGTATTGGACCATGGAGGGGTGGTAGCGGTGTGAAACCTGGCAGTGCCAATAAACACAACCTCGCCTCTCTTCAGACATCGTCCCCCAAACTGAGCTCCTCTTCCCTGCTGGATGATGTCGGGGGCGGCAGCATGGGCAAGTCAAAAAAACATTTCTGATGCTGCCAACCGCCCATGTTGCCAATCCATAAAACTTCAAGTAGATCTATGATGACCATTGTTACCATGCAATTGGTAAATGGAAAGTTATTAAAGTTTTACGTTATACTACTGCAGGTCTGCTTTCCCTACATCCATGGCTGTGTATATCCCAGGACTGGATGGACAGAAATACAAACCCTTTGGAACTAAAGCAGCTTCAATGTGTTAATCATTGGTTATGGCAGTGGTTCCCAAACTGGGTGAGTGGGCCCCCCTGGGGGGGGAGGTATTTCGGGGGGGGGGGGGGCACTGGGCCTCATTATTAACCTGTGTCTGAATAGGAAGGGGGGGGGGGCTAGATATTGTTCCTAAATAGAAAAGGGGGGCCCTGCAAGGAAAGTTGGAAACCACTAGGGTATGGTGCCTTGAAACCTGGGCCGGTTGTACTAGGATTCTTCAGCTAATGTTGTGATGTTTCTATATAGGTGGTGGGAGGAAGATACTCTACAACCAGGACGGACACACGGCTAGGAATGGATGACTCAGGATCCTGGTCTGAGACCTCCAGCCCTGACGCCACGCTGCCATCACTGGGGTAAGACGGACCTCTGCAGAGTACTAGCTGTTCATTGCTGTGTAATCCAGTGTGTGGACTCCTGACCCTGTTGTGCAACCATTGACTCTGAGCTCTATGATTAGAGTCAGGCCGGTGATAATAGAGGTGAAAATAGTTCTGTACATTGACCCAGCCGGTGATTATATGTATTTATTTACCTGTTTGTTTGTTGTAAGTGTAAGTCTTGCTACCAGGAAATAGTTTTTGAGAAAATGTGGAGTTTCTTGAATCTGTTCTGAGTTTTGCTCTGATACCCGGGAGGTAAGATACTAAGAGGTTATACAACCTGACAGTATTGTTTCTTTGTGAATGGAGTCTTATGAGCTGCTATAGCCCATTGTGTTTAATTGTGAATGACACGATCACGTCATTGCACTGTGGACAAGCTGGCCCAATTTTGGCTGCCAACCCTGTCCGATACTTTTGATGGGGACCCTCGGAAATCGAACGGTTTTCCAACATGCTCGATTGTGCTTGAATCCATAGCTGGCCATACACCTTTAGATCTCTCTGTCAGATATCCTTTATATCTACCAACAACTATGTAGTGCCGGGTCCTCTGCGATTGAACACAGGTAGACTTGATTGTTTAGAAAGTCCCTCATATTACATGGTTATGTTTAATCAAAAGGAGATCTAAAGGAAATCTAACAGAGAAATGTAAAGGTGTATGGGGACCCTATTACATGCCTAGCATTAGGCTAAACCTCCACTATGTTTTTGGCAAAACACGTCTTTGGCATGCTCTCATTTATGTTCAGTGGGCTCATCCCCATATTTCGTGTGTGCATCCTGTTGCGGTCTATAGATTGCGGAGCCACAATTTCTGCAAATCGCTGACTTACGGGATGCACCCATTGAAAATAAATGGGGGCATGGCAAAGATGCTACCACTAGGTTTTTGACACGTTTTGGCAAAAACATAGTGGAGTGTTGAGGTGTCCATACACGGCTCAATGTTTTAATTGATTCAAGCACAATCAATCAGTGCTCGAACTGATTGTGACCACCGGTTTCTTTTGCTCAATTGACACCACTCGAAGAAACTTCATGGAACAGTGAATCAACATGTTGGTAAACCCTGTTCGATTTCCGTTACTTTGGATGGAGACTGTGGTTTCCCATCAAACATTTAGAATGGGATCGATTGTGCAGAAGTGCTTCACATTGAGTCTCCGTTCAATCTACGAAGCTGGAGCGCAGCTGGAGCTGCGCTGGAGAGTTCATCGATTGCATTAGTATCAACCTGTGTATGCCCAGCCTAAGTCTTAGATTGTATTCACAATTAAAACACAATGGGCCATAGCAGCCGATTTTGTGCTAAAACTCCACAAAGTTGTTGCCAAGATGCGGCAAAATCGTAGTGTCATTTTAGACTAATGATCTGCTATGATCCATTGGGTTTTGGTTATGGCTGAAGACTTATGGGCTTCCTCGCCTATGGTTCGCCTATGGTTGTGGATGGAGTCATGGGCTACCCTGGCCCATGGTGTTTTTATTGTAGATGAAGTCTTATGGGCTTCTCTGGTCCATGGCATTCGGTTATTGATGAAGTCTTAATGGCTGCTCTGGCTCAATGCTTATTGGTTGTGAATGGACGACTCTGGCTCTTGGTGTTTTGGGTTGAATGGAGTCTAATAGCCTCATCTCTCCCAAAGTTGGATTCACCTTCCCTTAATTCCGGATCTGTTCCTGTATTGGCTGAAACTCGCTCTCTTTATTCTCTCTCAATTGTATATAGAAATTATCATTGACAAATGATTCTGTTATGTTCTCTCTACCAGAAGGTTTAGAACATGGTGTTCATGACATTTTAAGAAGGTAATAGCAATGCCATCAATATAGGAAGATGAAGGGTTCTCCGAATGCCTTGGTCGTTCAGTGATTTCACTGTGTTTTCTTTGTGCTGATTTAAGAACTGTGATCGGATTTTTTTGTCACCATTTGTGCGTTTACATTGCAGAATGCCTCTCACCCCCTGAAATTATCTACATCATGCCATAGATAAGGAGAGGTCAGGGATAAAACAAGGCGCACCATTGCCAAACACTTCATTCAAGTATTATGTGACAAACTAAGAGAGAACAAACACTTTACAGATACTTGAAAGAGGATTTCAAGGTATTTAAATGTGATGTATGATCATGTCCGGTGGTCGGGTCATGTTCTATCTACATGATAAAGGTGTAATGGAATTGTAGAATGATAATCATGTCACAGTAAAGCTAGCCACACATGGTTCGATTTTACCGTTCAATTGACGATTTTCGATGAAAAAAACGATCGATTGAACGTTAATCGATGTACTGCCCACATAGTACAATCGACGATCGTTGAACGATTTTTGTAAAATCGTCGATTGAAAAGTGATCGGGCAGGTTGGAAAATTTTTCTCGATTGGTCTATTTTTTTTGGGCTCTATTTTGTGTCTCGATTTTTTGGCTCGATTTTTTTGGCTACTTCCAATTGAAACTAAAATCGTAAGAGGAATTCAATTGACTATTTTGGATTACTTCGATTAACTTTTCAGTCGAAATTGAACAATAATCGTACTCCCCATGTGGTGTACATCGATTAAATTAAAATCGAGGTTAGATTTTTTGGATCGAACTACAAAATCTAATCGAACCTCGATTGAATGAAAAATTGCACCATGTGTAGCTAGCTTAAGAGAGGTGAACTCATGTAGTGGAGGGTCGTAAGTCTATGTTGATCATGTAGTGTTTAATATCAGAATAATAGATTTGAATATTGTCCGATAGTCAGGTCATGTGCTTTGTGCAATTCTATAATAACATAACTATTTCCTCCTGCCAAGGAGCACATTGTGAGAGGGTTTAAAGTGGCACATCAGAAAGTTACTCATGGTAAGTCGAATTTGAGAAAGTTTGATTAAAAAGTCTTTATCAATCAAACTTTATCAAATTTGACAAACATTCTGATGTGCCACTCACAATGTGCTCCTTGGCAGGAGGAAAAAGTTACATTTGCCCAATTGGGGTATTTCTGTTCTATTGATCACCTATTCGGAACTAAATATATTTTACATTCTTTATAAATATGAAACAAAAAGGTGCATGGTAGATTCTGCTGCAGAGGGACATCCCTGTTCCTGATTGAACCTCCAGTAATACAACCCTAATATTTTCTGGCTTAGTAACTAACCCATGAGACTACCTGCAGTCCAAATGTCATCCTTTCATAATCATATTCCAGCTGTCACACAGTGCTTTTCTCTTAGATATGCCTACTCTGACTTTCATCCCCCAGATCTCCAACAGAAGTCTGATCTTCTTTTGGATAATTAATTTACATTCCCAATGCCACACCCCTAACTGCAACCTTTCATAATTATTCATGTTTCCCTGCAGTTATCCAAGTGACATAATAGCTAGTTTTTGGCCCCTTTTCAGTACCAGAGTACCACTTATGTGACCCCTGGTAATAACATTGTTCTTCAGGTTACTTTGGCAGAGACCAAATGATTATAGCTTAGGTGAGGTGGTTGAGCATCACCATATGGAGCTCTTTAGGAGTTAAGTCTTCTTCCAGCCACTATTACATGACGTGTTCTCCATTATCCAGGTCCTTGTATGTCTGTACTAGTCAGAGTAGTGGTTCTCATGTAGAAAATATACGAGTCGTCAGTCAGGTTATCTCTATCCAGAATGAGAAGCCAGTCAGATGTGTAGAACATTGTCTTCCTTTGCTTTGAAATAGATATTTCCTTCAAAGTTTCTTTGGACGCGCCCGTAGTTTGCTTACTGCTGTTGGTGGAGGGAGGAGGATATTCCATCACTCCACGTTTTATGGACAACGCTGAACGTTTAATCCAGACCTTGTGCTGGAGGACATTTCTGTGGGCTGATCTTCCTTTGCATGTCTAAGGTTGATGTTTCCATTTACTTTGGCAGCGTGAGATAGATGTCACTTACATCACTAGGCACGCCGGGAGGATTTTACTTCTCCGCAAATTTTGTTGGTTCTGATGGCCAAATAATTATTTTTTTTAAATAAAAGATCTGTTATAGAGAAAAGCAAGCTCACCATGTTGTGCATCCAGTATGTGTGATCACATAATACAACTCCAGTGACATTTTATCAAAATAATAGGGCTTGTCCCCATTCGTTTCAAAAGCCGTGTCCCCACTCAGGCGGGTGGCTGCGGGCGTCTGCGGCCACAGTCTGAAACATGGGCTCCTGCCTAGCGGCTGCGGCCAATTGTGCCCATAGACATGAATGGATGCGGTCAAAAAACGATTTTCAACCGCACCCATTTATTCTCTATGGACACAGTCCAGAGCCGCTGCATTGACACTGCAAGAAAAAAAAAACGTGACGTCGTCCGCGACCACCCATGCACTGGTGTCATGCCGCGAGCTGGCGCAGAATCGCTCCGTGGCCAGCCGCCATACAAGGACCTGGATAATGGAGAACACGTCATGTAATAGTGGCTGGAAGAAGACTTAACTCAAGTAGTCAAGACTTAACTCCTAAAGAGCTCCATATGGTGATGCTCAACCACCTCACCTAAGCTACTAAACTACTACTTGACCCAGCCCTTGTTGGCCAAGTAGACTACTTGTATAAATGTTTCCACTTTAGTGATATCCCGCGTTACTAATCGCAGGGTGGTGATCCCTAGCGATTTTTTGGCCAAGTGATTGGTGCATTTCCGTCCGCAATTATGATAGTGCCCGATCGCCCCTGATCTTGCTCATGGATCGTGGGCTGCACCGCGGCTGCGCCTGATCGCGGCTGTGGGGAAGAGCTCATTGAAATGCATGGGCGCAATTGCAGGTGATCGCGGAAGATCACCAAAGTGGGGACAAGGTGAAATAAAACAAACTTTGCTACTGTTACGGAACATGTTGGAAGCATCAACAATAATGGCTACAATGATGCATAAAGGTCGTCATACACGGCCTTAAAAGTAATGATTTTTATGGTGATGGAATGAAAATCGATTCCTGCTCACCTTGTACCATCGACCAAAAGCGATCAAAATCATCCTAAAAACAAGAAATCGGACATGTTGGTAAATTTTAGTCGATTGTACAAATATCTGACGTGTTGTCCAGGTATTTCGATTTTTTACAGCCGTATTTAGAATCATTTTTGAAATTGTTAATATGATCATATTTAGAATCATAATTATGATTTATTTGGAATCTTGATTAGAATCATATCCACAATCACACTGTGTGGTGGTGCGATTGATCGATGTAAAGGCCCCCATACACCTTACAATCCTACCATGCAATTTCTGTACAATACCCATTGTGTGATCTAAAGGTATATGGGGGGGAGGGGGCTTAAGATTTATGCAAACGTTGACACATGTATGGCTAGCTTAGGTCTTGCCGTCAGCATGATGCAGTGAACGTGTAGCATAGAAAACAAAGCTTTCTTGGTTGTCAGGCTTAGCTTGTCTTCCAGTGTGCGGAGGAGAGGTAAAGCTGGTTCATATTGACCTTTCACAAAGACCATCGTCTTTGTTCGACCATCAAGCATGTACTCTACTGATTGTGAACGTCAATCAGTAGAGTACATGCTAGCAGTATCAAAGCTCAGTGTCTCTGAAGTCAAAACTTTGACTTTTCTAGTGTTGGAAAGAGTAGAGCCCCCCATACAATTTCCTTTAGATCCAAGGTGCCCAACCTGCGGCCTTTTGGGTGTTCAATGGCGGCCCCCTCAGTCCTCCAATTGCGGCCCCCAAAACTGTTATTGCATAGGAACTCACCTGTCCACCGCTCCCCCGCTGACAGGTCCTCGCCAGGAATGTCTTAAAGTGGGAAGAGGAGGAGAGGCGATACACTTATGTGATGTAAAAGCCAAACAGGGACCTAGATGGTGCCTGAGTAAGTCCCTCGCTTCTCCTCCTATCTAGTGTTGTCAGAGGATCAGCAGACTGGTCATTGCCTACGCTCCCACTATTCCACCAATGAACAGGGGATGATTGTATAATATATATATTGCGGCACATACCCTTTAAAGCAAAGGTTACGTGCCCCAAAGATATCATCAGAGGCTTTGATGATATCTATGAGGCACATAACCTATGGCGATATGGCACAAAATGCACATTACCATACTACAGTCTTCCCTAGTGCTTGAAGTATCATTTAAAACAAGTTTTTTGTATCTAAAAACATTGAAAATAATATCTTGTAGCTCTTTAAAAGTTAAAAATTGTTATGTGCGGCCCTTTAGTAATCCAGAAAGCCGCACTTGTGGCCCTCCATATCAACTCAGTTGGCCACCACTGCTTTAGATCTACCAACAACTATGAAGCGTCTGTGTGTACAGGCGCAGTATAGCCCCATAACTCTAAATGGGCAGTGCTACTCCACATCTTTTTCATAGTAACGACATAGTGGAGTCCTAGCCAAACTGCCACATTATTATGTTATGTTATTATGTGCGGCTCTTTAGTAATGCAGAGGGCCGCACTTGGGGTCCTCCATATGAACTGCACACCACTGCTGTAGTGGCTCCTGGGTGGCTGCAGGTTGTCAATCACCAGGAAACCACAGCCCTACAGTCCATATAAACAAAGCCTCACAGGCAGCTATACTAAGCGTGATTAGAGGTTATTGCTATTGTTTTTAATTAGTCAGATCCTGTCTGACAGATTTGTACTAAGATAGGGGAATTAATCAGATGGCAGGGCCGCCCCCATATACACATAGCGTATAATTCCACCTCATACATGGAAACACGATTTGTCAAAAGTAAACCATGTATTATTAAAAATGAACGTATCCCTATTCATTAGCCCCACCCCCACCTGATGTGATTGTTTATTTCTCTAATGAAACTACATGAGTACATTTGGGTTCCGTTGACAATGAATGACACCACTGTGTGCTGATACATAATCATGGCATTGCTACAACATACCACAAGAGGTGTGAATATGCCCCATGGACCACTGCTGAGAGGTACTCTTTATTTTTAAAGAAACTAGAGTTAAGGTACCCATACACGTTGCGATTTTTCGTGTGATTTTAGCCCTTCCGACCGATCCGGTCGGTCGGGTAGGTCGATCGTTCGGGATTCCTAACATGCAAATGTAGTCCGACCGATGCTGTTTTTAGAAAAATCGTCCGAAAAGTCGGTCGGGTCCCGAATGAGGATGCCTGTCATTTTTGGTAAGTCTGCCACTTTTAAAAGATTCCCAATCCAACCAGCCGATCGGTCGGTCGGGCTGTGACTAATCGGTGACGAAAAGTCGGGCATTCGTCCGACTTTTAAAAATAGCACTAAAGCAAAAATCGGGCGTCGAAATCGAATATCGCATCGGTCCCCGAAAAATCGCAACGTGTATGGGTACCTTTAGGATTGAAGCTAATCTGCCCACAAACACACTATACATAATAATGATCGGAGTTGCTCTTTAACTGATTGTGTTTAGTGATTTCTGTAGTTTCTCCATTTAAACAATTTCCTGTTTTTCAGGAAATCAGACCAGAGATCGTTTATCGCATTATTTTTAAATGTAAATGGCCCATTGTGTAAATTTCTATGAATGAGTCACAACGTCAAACATACATTTATACTAACAATATGCAGCATGTTCAGATGTTTTTTTTTTAAATAATAGTAAAATTACCGTACTATTACATTAATGACTGTTTCATTATTGGTGAAAATATAAAAAACTGTTAATGGGAATAGTATGATATGATGATATGTGAACATGCTGCGTTTTATTACCGCTGACAGATACATGATCATTAACGGTAATGTGCCTCTTGCTGGAAAAAAATGTGCAGTGCTACAGCATGGATAGTGTGAAATGGCTTTTCTGTGGTCACTTTCTGTATATGGAATGCAGAAGTGCTGGTGCAGAGTGTCCAAATAGAGGAAGTGACACACCACGACGTCACTGGTGCTGCCAGGCCTTGCCGTGTCTCAGACAGGTTCACATCCATCTGCCTTGAACAACATTGGAGGCTTATGCAGGGCATGCAGATCCCTGTGCGACCTATGCCCAGCGGACCGCAGTGCAATGACGTCATCACGCTGTGTTCGAGCTTCATTGAAATCAAGGCGCAGCACTGCTGCGTCATCGATATCAGCCACTAGGGGTTTGGGGGGAGTTTGAGGGGGTTCCAAGGGTTAAGTTTAGGGGAGGTTAGATTTATTTTAACCCCTGTGGGTGTTCAGCTCAAACAGTGCTCCCAAAACAGCAATCCACAAGATTGTGATCTTTTTTAGGGCTCCTGCCCATCTTTATTTATTGCTCAAACAGTCTGAACATAACTTACCCTCACAGGGGTTAATGGCAAGTCAAACAAAAAGTCCTGGAAAAATGCAGAGCCACCTGGCTTCAACATAAATTGTCTTTGGCTTCCCAGCAGCAACAGGCCTGGGCCTCACTCTCACTGTGAGCCCCCTGTATCAGCTGCCCCAGTAACAACAGGCCTGGCCCCGCACTCTTTGTGTGGTCCCTGTCTCCACTCGGTCAGAAGCCCTGAAGCTATGGTCCGAGCTCCTTTTGTGGAGACACACCTGGATCCACTCACCTGTTAACAGGTGTTTACCCTTACAGTGTACCTGGGGGAATAGGAAGGCCCACCCAATTCCATCCCTCCGGACTCCTTCCATGACACCACCTAATGGTAAATTTACACAGTGACAGATGACCAGTCTGTCACACCTCCAAACCCCAAAACTCACCCCTACTATCAAGCACCACTTCCCCTAACTTTAACCCCTCCCCCCAAACCTCTAACTTTGACACACAAAATTTGTAAGATTAACCCTAAAATGCCGTAAAACTAGGGCTATCTGTGCATGCAAAGTTGTAAGGGTAGGAAAATATCTCAGAACACCGGCATAGGTGTTCTAAGGACTCCACTCACTCAGGGAACGTACCGCGAGGGCTGGACTGGGTGGAAAATTTTATATATGATTATATTATATATGTCTACCCTCATTGGAATGACTAAAGAGCGTGCCAGAGCGTGTTGTCACCAAGGGGACAACGGACCACATTAAAAATCTAAATGGACCGGATATGGCCCACGGGCCGTAGTTTGCCAGTGTCTGGGAAATGAGTAGGAAATGAAAATATTTTATTTTTAAAACAACACTGAGAACATCTATGGTGACTGCAATGGGGGTGTAATCACTTTTGTACATCTGGAGCCTCACATTGCCTGAATCACTTACTGTATTTTCTACTATTCTACAAATATCAGTCCAGGCCCATTATACCGCTCGGAGCGCTTTAGTTTACAGTAAACCGTCATGAATTTAAAGTTGGCTGCTTATGACCAACAAATGTATATCACCTCAAGCCATCCCAGCTGTTGTTTTGCTGCGAGGTTCCTCCAGCATGCTATGACAAGCTCACATGGAATGGGTTTTAATCCCTTTACACGCTGGAGGATAATTCTGTGGAACTGTGAAGAGCCAAAATAATAATGTACGGCAGACCCCCAGCCAGGCGAATAACGTTCACCGGGGTGCTGTGATTCACACTTGTGACCCCGAGTATAGAAATGATTATATTCTGATTGCTTAAAGCTAGCCATACATGGGTCAACTTTTGCAGTCTAACATAAATGGTACCACCACCACACAGTGTCATCAATTTAAACACTAGTAGGATCACATACAAATCGATTGAAATACCTAGAAGACCCATCATATATGTCCAGTTTTGAGCACTTTTGGTTGATCGTACCAGGTGTGCGGTAATCGATTGTAGTATGATTGACGAAATAATGAACTGTGTATGACCACCTTAAGGCCCCCATACACCTTACAATCTTTCCATACAATTTCTGTACAATCAAATTTTGTTCTACCAAAACCATGTAATATGAGGAGCTTTCTAACCCTTCCAATTACTATGTATTCTATCAGGGAGGACCCGACACTACATAGCAGTGATATATACGTTCCAAACACTATTCTATCAGGGAGGACCCGACACTACATAGCAGTGATATATACGTTCCAAACACTATTTATTCTATCAGGGAGGACTCGGCACTACATAGCAGTGATATATACCTTCCAAT